>WBMW01000149.1:420982-535051 GCA_013396635.1 Penelope pileata | reverse complement strand
AAAAAAAAAAAGAGAGAGAGAGAGACAGATGAAAAACAGAAAAACTTCAAGGAAAAAAAAATCCTTTAATTGGAGGAGGCCAAACCCACACAAACAACATGTTTGATTTCAGCTGTGTCCTCTGATCTGTACTGAAGGCCAAAGACAGAAATGCCACAGAAGTTATGATTATGTGAAATGAAGTGAGAAACAATGATTTAGCGTAATAAATACTTCTCGCAACTGCAGAATGTTTTGCTCATTGAAATTGTCTCCCAGGTGTCTGCCTGTCTCCAGGACACACTGATAATCCCAGGCTGAGATGACAGTGAAGCATGCTATTCTTAGAAATACATGGCTAATGTTGGTTTATATAAAAGCAAACTCATCTCACCCCTCTAAAATACAGCAGAAACCTCTTCCTTCTGGTTTTCCTCAGTCAAATCATCAACTTTCCACCTTCGATTCCTGGATTTGAATCTCAGTCAACTGTAAAAACCAATATGATTTTCTTGATAAATTCCTCTGTCTTCTCAGACACAAGACAGACTAAACTACTCCTGTACTTGAACCATATCCTAAAGGGCACTCATTTCTTTGCAGGCAACAACTCTGCAATTCTTAGAGGAAAAGCTTCTGACAAAGCATTACAGGCTATCAAACCTCTGCTGTCATGCTACTGCATTTGCAGTTTATGAAACTATTGAGCTCAATTTCTTGTTTTTACAAATGGACCTCACATTCAGCCTAGTTTCAAATCTGTTTTCTCAGATCAGATGTTTCGCTGCATTGTCCCCTGTATTCTTAAACCACTTATTTTTGGTCGTTCTTTTCTGAAACTAAAATAGGACCATTAATTTATTAGCTTTCATCTTGCTCCTCCATGAGGAGTTCTCTTATCTTTCTTTTTCTATAATGCTATGTGCGTAAAAATGTATTTATTTTTAAAGAAAAGAACAATTTAAAAAGGGTATAGAAGGCTAGGCACAGATTCAGAGGATATATTTTAATAAAACGAAAGGCTTCAAATTCAGAATAATATTTTATTTCTTCTGCAAGAAAGTACTCATGCAAATCCTCCCATAAGGAGACATAAGGCTGAGTAATGTGCTCTAGAACACAACTAAATTCTTCTGAAAGGCCCAAACTGAAAATTTTTTTAAGTATGCTGAAATCCCTTTTTCTCAGCCTCCTTATTTTGCTAGAAATCTGTCATGTATTTCTGAAGGAAGCTAAAATTCCTTTCCTCTAGTACTCAGCTACCACTATTCAATGAGAGAAATGAAAGAGATATTCTGAGAGAATGGTATGGTCACTTTTGAGCCTGTTCAGATAATGCATGTCCCTCATAAGAGCAGCACAATAACAACTGCTGCTTTGTTATTGTTACCTGTATGTCTTGCTTATGTAATAAATAAATAAATAATTCTTTGGTTCCCTGGAAATATATATACAAATGTATATATATAAGCCAAAAAAGACAAAAAGGCTTTTTGAAACAAAACTGTGAAATAAAATCAACTATTTCTTGAACGTTATGCAATTTCCCCTTGGAAAATTAAAAACTAGAATTGTTTAAACTATTTTGCCTAAATTTCATAAACTACTACTGGAAATTGCATTTTGGTTTTAGTACTTTTGTGTTTTCTGGAAAAAAAAATTCAAGCTTAGTTTTTTGTTTTTTGTTTTTTTTTAAATAAAATTCAGAAAAAAACACTTGAATACCTATCACTGAATCACTGAATAAGATTTTAGCATGTTAAATAGTTATAATTATCATTTTTATAACATAAATTTCAGGAAGATTTGCAGTTTAGTTATCCAAAAATTTTATCAAAGCATACATAATTTACAGTTGGAGTAATATGAGGTATGCATAATACCTCAAAAGAATGTTTGTTCAAAGAATCTTTTCAATTTCAGTGATCAGTTCCATTAAGAGTAGTTAACAAATTTTACATCCACACATGCACGAATTCATCAAAAGTAAATGCCATCTTGTATGACCACTTAAAATTGTTTATTAAAATAGATTATGGATTAATAACTAATAATTGAAAACATCTCTTGTCCGCTCTTCACCTGACTGGGCTACTATGGGAAATTTAATTAAAATAATTTTGGCTTAAAAGTAGAGAGTACATTTCAAAGACAGTTGTACTAAACATGTAATGAACTGTTCAGAACATTAATTTGTTCCCCATTGTTCAGGCTAGAGCAAAGTTACATGGAGCAGGATAGCAAAGAAAGGAAAAGAGTAAAAGGAAGAAATCTCTCCTGTCGGTGTCTGTTTCAAGCGCTGGCTCAGGTACACCTGAGATAATTTATGGGAGCATAATGATCTGCATCAGGAATCTCAAGTTCAACCTGTCGCATGACTGAGCTAGTTCCTATAAAGAACCTAGCAAGCTGGCGCCACAGCAAATGAAGAAAATGAGTTTAATCACTTTACAAGCTTTCTGCTTGTGGTCTTTCTGGCTATCTTGGAATGAAACGTAGGAAGAAAATAGTCACAAAAATGTATGTTGGATGCCTCTGTAGTTGATGATTGCTGGGATCTCGGGGGTAGGGAGGGAATTAGTATACCTAAGGGGATGTCAGACAAGTGAAAACAAGGATATTTTACAAGTGATACACTAAAAGTCTGGGGATCACAATGAGAAGGATGTGAAAGCAGTTAAATATCTGTCCCCTAAAAGGGAGCCAGGCAGCTCTGGGGATAGGGGCAATCACTGATAAGTGGGTAAGTAGTGGAGCTGGCAGAAAAAGCAAGGTATTCACATGATCGAAAAAGATTGGGCTGCCCATGTAGTATTGCTAAATAATACTCTTCCCTGACCCAGCGGCAGTGTAGCCATTGATCTGCAAAACTGCAACGGTTAAAAACACATCCAGCAATATTTGTTTAACTGTTACATAGCAGGACTGCAACTCTGTCCTCCAAAACAACTTTGCAAACACAACTATGTAATTGATCAAGTCAGGGTTGAATCAGAAAGGTAAGAAAACTTAGGATAAGAAGAGCATTACAAAGAGAATGAATGTGATCCAGAAAAGAAACACAGGATATTAATTTGGAATTAATCTGTTATAAGGTTATGGAAAAAGCACTGAAGTAAACATTACCAGAGGAAGAACTAGACCCTTCTTTTTTTTGCTCTTACTTATGCAGAGCTTAAAATTTAGGGGACAAAACTTCGACAATGGATGCGTCTGTAGCTTTATGAGTGACGGCAGTAAATCAACAAGATTTTATTTTTGAATTTCCTGATAGTGCATTCTTTGACCTGTTGATATAACTGTGTGTTGTCGGTAGCCAAATTCACAGTAAGACCCTCAGATGTTGGAAGCGGCCTTCCTATAACTTTCAGATGGGAACAGTCCTCATCAACTAAGTCTAAGAAATCTTCACTGGTTACAGACAGCGTCAATAATGAACAGCATGAATCAGGGCTTTACTTTTCCCAGAATTATTAAAGAGACTTCCTTCACCATTTTGCCTTGTTACTTTTTCAGATGACTAGAACATTAATTGTCTAAGTAAATACTAGAAAAATATTATTTTTTAAATAAAAATAAATAAGAAAAGGATAGAATAGCTGATAGATTGAAATTACTTCATTGTCACAATATTGAGGCACAAACAGTTTTCATTTTTCATCAACATCTACAGAAGATAGAATACTTGACTGGATGCATTGCTTCTGATATTGCAGTCTATACTGCATTACATCAGCATTGATGGACACATTAAGACAGAGAGGAAAAACAAAGAGGCAGAACTAGATGGCTTAATAAGGCTTTCTGACATCTTTTGTGGTAGAAATAGCTGTGCGGATAGTGGTGTAATTATTAACAACTAATGCTACTGGCCTTATTCACAAAAGCATTTACACTAAAGTCAACTAGCTGAATTTACAGCTGGAATAATTCCATAGCAATCAACACAGACAGGAATTAATCTGATTGGGTAAACACTGCAGTCAATACCTAGATTTCCAAGCATATAGGTATGGTGTAGGGAAAGGTCTAATATTTGCAACTGGTCTTATTGAGGCTTTGGATATTGCTTTCATCTGATTATGCAGTAATGCATACAAATTCACTATGCACATTTTTCCATGCTGCCTTTGAGGAACATTATGAATATCCCATACACAGCAAGGCTTACCTGGAACATGATGCTTTTGGTACACACAGCAGTCCCATGATTTGGATGTGGTTTTGGTATCCAGCAGTCCCCAGGTGCTCATCCAAAGGCCTGGTTCTAAGAGGGCCCCATGTTCCCACCACAGAGCTCAGCTGGATGAGGTTGCTGGTGCTGAAGAGGATGATAGCATGAAAAGTCTCTTCTCAGGAGACTGTGATGGCTGTGATCTGAACCTGAGCCTTCAAAAAGACTAATGGTGTTGCTCACATCTGGCACAGGCCTTTTCACATCTGACTCTCAAACTCACTAGGCATTTGATTATGTCTAAACCCAGTGAGCATGCTCAAGCTACCACCTGCTTTCTATCACCAGCCTTCAAAACAATTGACAACTTTTCTCTTTAGGACTCATTGATTAAAAACCTGTAAGAAGAGTGCACGTTTGTTGCCCTGAGGGAGTGGTATAAGCTATGAGGGAGAGTAACAGTGAGCCAAGCCCTGCTGAAGGGAGGCTCTCTGATTCCTCTCTAATTCCCTGAAGATTTGAGTAAATAATATTCTATTTTTGTTCCAGTATTTATTCATCACAGCTCCACTGTCCTCACTGAGTTACTGTTAATGTGCATGTCATGTATCAGCAAGCCTTAGAAATTCATATGCATTTGGATTTTAAAGATTATTCAGTGCATATACAATCGGAGCATATTTGAGAATATAACTTGAACTGATAGACATTGTCAAAAACAGAGCAAATTAGATAAATAAAGATAAACCTCTAATAATAATTGTTGCATTTGAAAGTTTTTAATGGACTCTAATTATGTATATATGACCAGACTTGAAAACAACTTTAGACTTTCCACTTAAATAAAAAAAAAAATGTAAAATGAGTCACAGGGAATATCACTTTATACACTTGCCAAGGTTGAGAAAAATTAAATTACCACAGTTTCAGGTATAAAAAGTAAGAATCTTTTCCAAGTTCAGGTTATGCAAGAGTGAATGTAACCCAGAATCCTCTGTACCATAATGGTTTCTCTGTTTCCATCTCCAATAACGTTGCCTCTCTCCTCAGTAGTCCTGTTGGTTCTAATGTTTCCTTCTCCCCCACCTCTGTCTTTTGATTTTGTGCAGATTATGAAACAGCATTTTCAAATGCATAGAGACTATCTAAAGGGAAGATCATACAAGGAAAAACAGGAAATTCTTATCTGAATATATCTTCTATTATATCTACAAATTAAATATAGATAAATACACTAAAAGAAGCAAATAACCTTCTTTTGAGAACACACCAACAAAAGATTTTTACAGGAAGTACTGACCAGAGCTGCTAAGAGCTCAGTGTATGGAGCAATAACGTCAGTTATGAGGCAACACCAAGTCTTACAGAGGCACCACGTAATGTGGCAACACAAGTATAGAAGGTATATGAGTTTTCTTGTCTGGTAGAAGTGCAGAGATGACCAAACCAGGACCCCTGCTAGTATTCTCTTGTCATTCATTGCCATGTTCATGAGTTATTTTCTACTCAGTCCACAGGTGAATTCCGGATCTGTTGCTTTTACGTATCCTTGGCTCTCCTGAACTGCATGACAAACATTATTTTCGATCTCTGAATTGCATCTTGAAGATGTTAAAGGTTTTCATGGTTTTGAAAACTGACAAAATCAACAGAGAAAAGGCCTATTCTGAATTATGAAACTCAGGAACTCTACCTGTTGTAGAAGGTCCCTAACCAACAGAGACAAGGAGGATATTCTGGGTTCAGTTCACTGTGTGTTTGCCTTGTACTTACATAACTCCACAGACAACAGCCTTTAGCTGATGTAAGAAGAAATGTGGGAGGCTAGGTGGATATATCTGGTGTCGTCTGACACAGATATTTAATGCTCACATCTCACCTCTTCTGTCATGTGGGTAAACAACAACTGCCTTTGACAACTCAGGGTTGTCAACAGCTTTCCTTTGCTGTTCTCAAAGCTGAGCAATTGTGCAGAAGGCAGAGAAACAAAAACACACAGCAGCCCAGCAGCCCACTATGAGGTTTAAATGAAATATATCTCTAATGTTCTGCTTCTCACTGATTTAATAATAAGGAAAGATTTTTGTTCACTGAAGCTTGGCACTGTGGATAAGATTCTGCGTGATTACAGCAGTAAGTTCTTCGTCCATTCTCATGGTCTGTATTCCCTTACAAGTACATATGCAGCTTTAAAAACAAATCTGAATAAGCAAACTAGTACTGATGTGTGATATTAATAACCAACTTAGACAGGTCTAATCTTTTAATAAAAAGCCCTTGTTCTATAAGCTTTGTAGTGAAAATTAGGATTTGTAACCTTTTTTTTTTTTCAAATAATGAGTGACTTTTCTACCTCTGAGATCTAGTGTAGTTCAGTCTAAATATACAAAAAAAAGTAACTAAAAATATAGCAAGGCTTGACTAATAATCGATTTGCAGACTTCTAAGAGCTGTCATGACTTGTCAGTCTTAGAAAAGCAGGTAAAAATTAGTTTTCCACCACTAAACAGTCACAAATAGCAGTGGTTTCCTTGGAGACTTAGCAGCAGTTCTCAAAACACTGTACTTGGAGAAAAACGATTTATAAGGTACATTTGCTGTCCAAACTTTAATTAATCCTCTCTCTTAGTAACATGCACTCACATCAACTGTATTTATTTGATGTCAATATACTTATGTCAATACACTTTCCTACCAAGTCCTCTTTCATGGTACATTGTGTATACATGATATACAGAGTAAACGTGTAACTTGCAAAGATTTTTTTCTCTACTGACTAAGGTGTACAAAACCCCCAGAAATCTATGAAAAAATATTTATGACTTTTTAAATATATAATATGTATTTTCTCTAACTGACTAAAGTGATAACAGTAACTATCAATTTAGAAGTTCTGAAGTTCCTGACCTAAAAACTGCACTGCAGTTGAAAACAGCAGTATTGTCTCCTCAGCAAAAATGATGAAAGTCAAACATTGAATTCTCACATGAGAGAGATGACAAAAAGTCAACATAAACTGACAGGAAGAAAGTTACATCTCATTGATACTCAAGGTGAGCTTTCCACTGTCTGGTGAGACACACATTTTTGTCACATGTGTCAGTGGGTGAGTACTCTCACACCTTCAAACATTCCTCCCTGTCCCCTGTTATGTGTGGTGGAGAACAGTCATCAGACGTTCTGGATTGACCATCTACCACAGTTCCTCTACCTGTTTTCGATACCACAGACGTAATAAAAAGCCGCATCATAAGTCGTTCTGCAGTTTCTACAAAGAACGTATAGGTTTCTTGTAGAAAAATTTAGTTATATCTACCTATAGCTATATGACAATTACATATACAAGAAAAACATAACACATTACCTCTAGGTAAACATACTAAGAGTTAAGGAAAGATCAATGCAAGAATAAAAGCATTCTGTTACTTTGTCTAATTGTAACTAAAAAGTTAATCATTGTGAAGTGTCTTCAACAGCTTAAGTAAAATGCAAACAAGAAATATCGGCTTGGTAAGGAACAGCTTTCTTTATATTGCAACTGAAATAATTCAGCTCACATATACTCAATATCAAGAATTTTTGAGGATGGCAAAAGGCAGTTTTTAACAAGATGAGCTAATTAAATGGAGTGGTGATTAAACATTTCTAGGGGTACACTGCTAATCATTCAAAATTTTTGACATTTCAGAGCTAGAATGACATATTTATAAGTACAATACACTCAAGGAAAATGTTTCATACCCAGAAGACAAGAACATGCAACAAATGGTATAGAAAGGTGAAAACAGAATATGCTAGTAGTGGGAATTCAGCTGCTTGTTGTATGACTATTAAACAACATACAACTTAATACCCATAATATGGTCTGCTATGGACTTCATAGTTTAGGGATTCACTTGACTTCTATTGACAAATAATTTCAGCCTTGGCCTTTTAACATCGTGAGAGTGAGTATATACGTTCCTTCCATCAGAAACCTTAGTTTCTTGATTCAACAGCAGATATCACATTCTTTTCATTAGTCCATGAAGATTTCATTCCCATTATGTCATCTATTTAGACTGATACATTTTTGTTTATGTATCAAGCACACGTACATACACTTTCTTCAGTTCATTTTTGTCATCATCAACAACTTCTGCTGTCTCTCTTGTTCCTGAATAGGACAGGAATAGTGTACATACCCTAAGCACAGCGAGTAGAGTGCTCTGTTGTTAGTTGATTTGGACTTGTAACAAATCCTATATTGTAATTTATTTCTGATCTTAACCAAACCTATATCTACTACAGCAGAAGACTGATTTACTTTCAATCTCAGAATGCACAAAGATATGTCCAGATTGTAATCTCTGATTTACATTGCTCTGAATGTGTAAATATTTCGCATTCAAATCACGAGGGGTGAACTCAATCTAGCAATTTCATTTAAGGGGCAGATCCTAAACAATGGCAGCAGAGGGGCAGTCTGACAACAAGGAGTGTATGAAGCAAAAATGTGGAACTGAATTCCTCCATGCAGAAAAGATTGCATCTGTTGACATTCATCAATGCTTGTTCAATACTTATGGAGACCGAACAGTGGATGTTGGCACAGTGAAACCTGGAGTGCATGGGCAATGTTCTCCTAGCAATGATGCCATCATAGCAACTGTGAAACAGTGGGTCACCTCCACAGGTGCAGATTGCTACGAGTGCAGCATGCAGGCTCTTATTTACTGCTGGTGAAAATGCATAGCTAAAGGTGGTGACTATTCTGAAAAATAGTGTTTTGTAGCTGAGAATTCGCTCTATCAAATAGATAGTGTTCTTTGGACCTGTTGTAGAAAAAATAAAAAGAAGGCATTATTTTTCTAGCCTACGTATCAGAGAATTTGAAGTAGCAATGCCAGAGAAGTGAGGATGTAGAATCTCTCGTCTTAAATCAAGCAGCTCCCATAACCCATGATGTTATAGGAACCATCTCTTAAAATGCCTCACATACAAGACAAAAGCACTTCCTGAAGAGAATAAAGCTTGTGGATACATGAAGCCACACAGTGATACGTGTGAAGAAGCAGTATAAGATGTCTCAGACTGGGAATCTGCCTGGATTCTGCCCCAGTGAGCAGAATGACTCATGATGGCTGGAGAGGCTCTGAAATCTCAGTGTGCCTGGGGCTGCTGAAGCCCCCATAAGCCAGAATTTTTGCATGGCACTTCTGCCCATCTGGTTTTAGGGATTTTTTTCACTTTTAGTACATTTTTGCACCACTTCTGCTCCTTAAGATATATGTATAAATACAATAAAATTCATTTTGCTGTACTTTGTGTGTGCAGCTCCAGTAATGGGAGTCACACAGACAGCTAAACAGATTTCTGTGTTTTGTTCATTCAAGTATTCAGTCTCAGTGGCACCCTTCCACCTTGATAGTCTATAATTACAATAATCTATAACAAAAATAAATGAGATGTTTTAAAATACTTCATACTTGGCAATCTAACATTTCAATATTTTGTTTTAAGCTTAGATCTTCTACTTGTAAGGACCATTTTGGGGGTAGGACTTCATTTTGTGAACTTTGAAATCAAAATTTGCATGCCATGTAGACTATAATTTATATTTGCATACACAAAGCTAGAGTTTCAATTTTTGTACTGTACATCCTTTACATCATAAATGCAAGGAGGACCTTTAGTTTTAGGAAGTGTGATCTGACTGCTAAAGAATACTGTGTGTATTCCTCTGCTCTCATTAAAGTATTGTATGAGTGGGGCAAGACAATAAAAGTGCAGTTCATCTGCCTTACATTTCTGTGTTTAAATTCCTACTAAATTCAATAGCTAAATAGTACTCGTTATGAAACCATACTTCAAACCTTGGTTAAGGCCTTACTATGGCTAATTTAGATGTATCCAGACTTAAAATGGCATTTAGGTTGTTCTAGGGGTTAATATACCAGCCAAGTTTTCAAATGTTCTCAATGCAAATGTTATAGCATTAATGTGAATAACTCCATGGCTATGGGAATCTGGAGAAGAAAAGGGAAAGGGAAAGGTGGCTGTCTGCAGTAGACTGCCTGGGAGGAGCATACTTCTTTAAAGCTTATCACATGCATTCACAGCAAAGAGCAAGGAACATGTAGACTTGGTGATGAATAAATCAGTTTATCTTGTAACATAAGATGCAGAAAGGGGGTACTACAAGCTTTCTTTGCCTCAGACTTTACTGGCAAGATCTTTTTCTGGGTGTCCCAAGTCTGTGTGCCAAATAGCATCATTCTGGGTGAGAACAACACTGCTCATAGTAGACAGGAACTGAGTTTAGACCACATACATGAACAGGACGTGCACAAGTCCATAGGACCAAATGAGATGAATCAGAGCTAGGTAATGTCTTTGACAGGCCACTCGTGATCATCTTTGAGAAGTGGAGGCTCATGATGACCCAGAAAAGGTAAATGTTATGGCCAGCATCAAAATAAACAAGGAAGATTTAGAGAACACTCTAGTCAGCCTCACATAGTCTCTGGGAAAATTAAGAGTAAGTCTTAATGGAAGCCATTTCCAGGAACTTGAAGGACAAGAAAATTAATAGGAACAGCCAGTATGGATTTATAACTGGCAAATCTTACCTGTCCAGACTGCCTTCTGTGATGGCATGAGTGACTTTGTGGCTAAGAAGTAAGCAGTAGATGTCATTTGCCTCAAAACTGTCAAGGCTTTAAGCACTGTTTTCCATAATTTCCCTCAAAACAAATTGGGATTTCTACTGGACAGATGGGTGAAAGCTGTGTGAAAAATGGCTTGATCGTAAGTTCAAAGTGTTGGGGTTAGGCGTTAGAAATCTGACTGGTAGCCAGTTGTAGGTGACAGCTCTCAAAAGTCAATATGAGGTTTGCAGCATTTAATATCTTTGTCAGTGAAAGATCAATGGGACAGTGTATACAGCCACACCAAATGTTACAGCTCACACCAAATGGGGAGGAAGGGTTGATACAGAGGTAGGTAGGGATGCCGCACAGAGGAAGCTTGATGAGATGAAGAATTGAGCTGGAAAGAACTTTATAAAATTCAACAGATGAATGCACAGTTTTGCATTTGGGGCAGATAAACCCACTCATTGGTACAGGCTGGGAAGTGCCTTGTTATCTCTTCAGAAATGAACCTGAGGATCCTGGTGAAGAGCTCAGCCACCAAACTATGAGAAGTGTGGGTTGTTTTTTTTTTTTTTTTTTTACCTCTACTCGGAATTAATGAAGCTGTGTTCAGTTGTGTTGTTCAGCTGTGTTCAGCTGTGCTCAGCTGTGAGCTGTTGTGTTCAGTTGTGGCTTTCACAGAACAAATTCGAGTGAAGAAGGAAACTACTGAGTGGTTGGGTGGATGCATTTGTTATGCTTTCAGAGAAGCTAAAGGGAAATCTAACTGAAGTTTTCCACAGCAGAAAAGGAGGTCAGAGAAGACAGAGTGGGATTATTCTCAGAGATCCATAGTGGAAAGAGGAAGGAATATGACAGGTTGGAGCAAAGAAAAGCTAGATACCAAAAAAACCTTTGTTTTGTTGTTAGAGCAGATAAGCACTAGAACAGGTTGCCCACACAGGCTGTGGGCAGAAACGTCCATCCTTGAGGATGTTCAAAATTGAACTGTAAAAGTCCTGCAGTAACCTGATGCAACTTTTTAAGATATTCTTGCTGTTAGCAGGAGATTGAACTAGATTATCTCCAGGAATCCTTTCCAACTTATTTTTTTTCTGTGATTATAACATGTATCAATTGTATCTGATCCCAAATGCATATTCTTTATTTGTGGATAAATCACCAAGTAAAAAGTTGGTGTTTGTTAAACAACAGCAATAATACATCATTGCCACATAGAGCTAACGCTTCAGACCACTAACAAAAGTGGCACTTCCCTGAGAGAAGCTGCCAATTGAATGTTTTAGATCTGCTCATCCAAAACTATTTTCATTTGTCCACTGTGTCATAGAGAAACAGGCAGTCTAACTTGTCAGTAAAGACTATGTTATACTAACAGACAAAACCAAATGCAGGCAACCATCTCTCCATCCCAAATTTATATGACTGCAAAATCACAAGCTATTTCAGGCCTATTTCACAGGCATCATGAGGTCTCCAGTCCAAAGTACTGCTCAAAGCAGGGTCAGCTATGTTCAGTCTTGGCATCCTCCTTGTAGGAAAATGTGTACATCGTAGCACAGGTTTATTAAATGTAAATTGAGCCAAGATGACCTTTCAAATGTACATTATTAGCTACCATCTTTCTAGCAAAGAGAAATGTGCCACATGTATTTTACTTGAGCTTTGGTAAAGCATGACACAAAATGAGAGACTTTATTACGATGGAAAAGATAACAAAACATTGCAGAAGAGCTGTAAAATGCGTAAGGATCTGGATAAAAGGAAGAGTAGTGCTAGAAGGAAAGGTACATGTTGGGAGAATATTAACAAAATGATCTTCAAGTTTAGTTCTTACCCTTAGGACAGAGACCATAGAACAGACTGGGGGGAGAGGGGGGAGGTGTTATGCTTTCTTTTGAAGAAAGATAACAAAGCTAGCACAAGAAGAGATGTTTATAAACTACCCATGAATAAGTATAAGCTGAAGTTACAAGGACCTTTACTTTTGTCTAGATAAAACTAGGCAGTGAAGCTGCCCTCCAGAAGGAATTAAAAAGGAAAAGACAGCGGTGGAGGTGCCATCCAAACTCTACATTATGCAGGGATCCAACTGTGCTGAGGAACTCCAAGCAACCAGGACTATTGACTCAGGTCGGGCTGAGTTGAGCAAGTCAAGAACTTGGATGCAAGCTCTTGTTTGTAGCAATTGAAGAACAAATCTTTTGAGAATTATACAGACTTTGGCTTCTCAGACAAACAGTAGTGGCATCCTAGACATGTATACATATATACCCAAATGCACACAAAAAAGTAAAAGGCACTTTAGAGCCATATATGCTTATCTCAAAATTAATGGAAATTAATCATCTAAACAGGTTTGATGCCTTTGAAAATCTCTGTGCCCATTAGTATCTGAATACATTTTAAAAATGGTCTTGTAATGCCTAGTGTGTCATTAACAGAGTTGTAATACAGAAGGGAAAAAATGTTAAATGACCTAATCTACCACGCTATCAGGAAAATCCACTTAAAATAAGCTGGTTTTAAAAAGACTTAAGTGATAGACCTCCCAGCATTTTTCTCAGAGATCTACTATGTGCTTTAATAGGTCTAACTAATGTACCCCGATTTATATCTTGGGGTATGCTAGCAGTCTTCTCATTAATCTTTCTATCCAGACAGCCAGTGCAAAAGTTGAATATGTCTCAAAGCTTCTACTGATTAGGCCTAGCTTCACACTTACTAGAAGAACTGCTTTGAGACCCTTCAATAAACTCAATAAAAATTGTTTTTGTATACAATTCATACATGCAAATAAATTATGTATATTAGAGTTTATTCATAGCATGACTTGGCTAATTAAAATACACAGTTTTCTTATTATGTTTTATAAACTTCATTACTATAATGCAGAGGTCATCAAATAGTACAGGCAAATGAGCCTGGGGAGAAAAAATTACACATTTTGCATAAATCTTGTGGTATTTTAACCAAGAGAACATATTGCTCTCAAATAGTTCTAAGAATATCTTTCATTCTGTTGGATATCTTCCAATACTTACAGTATATTAACAAAAATCTGATGTTTTTGAGTTGTAAATTTTGTTTTGTGAAAGTGTGTACATTTGTATTATGGTTCTTTATGTAAGCATATCCTAACTTGTTTTATGTTAATACAATAATTGTACAGTAATAATACAGCACATGTTGCTAATGTTTGCATTTTTCAAAAGTTAATTAAATTATATTATCCTTAGTAACATTTATTTTTAAACTCCACAATAACGGATAATGTCTTAAACCACACAGATTTTTGTTAAAATATAGCACATTAAAAATTGACTTTAAAAAAAGTATGGATTTTGTGGATGGAAAAATGTAAAAACTAAATATATATATATGTGGATAATGAACAATTGTCACTATTTTTGCATGTATCGATACATTTTTGTAAATTCCAACATACCATATTAAGATAAATATATCTTTGATAATTTTCAGTTATTTTGTTCTTAAAATATTTGTGAAGGAAAATATCCAATTGCCTATTCAGAACACTGATAGTCTGCAATTTGCAACACCTGTCAACTTTGGGTAACTATGTATCATGCAAGTTCTTTCTCAGGTTCCCACAAAGAATTATTTCATCCTTAAAGTTTTTTCCAGTAACTCAAAACTGTCTAGTGCTACTGATTTGTAAGTAAAAGATCACATGAAATCTTGGAGAAAACAAGCAAAAAATAGTTGTGTTGAACCTGGAGGTTAAAATTCCTTCTAAATTATCCAGAAGTAGGATCATCTAGAGGTCCGTTCCACCATGTATCATGGTCATTCAAGGGAATCACCAGCAACTGCAACATTCATGTTCCTTCACATGATAGCAGAACACAGGTTGAATGAAACATCTGTGCTATGAAAAAATGTATTAGCAATTTCTTTTACCATGTAGTTTTAAAAAGGAAAAAAAAAACCAAAACCAACAAAGCATATAAAAGCATATATAAAATAAGAGGTAGTGAAAGTGGTTAGGACAAAGTGATAGAACATTTAATTAGAGACACATTAATAACCCATTGCTTTAAAATACAATGGTACTTACAAATGTATTGAGTTCCATCTCCAGCTATGGTATTAGGTGTATTCTGTATGTCTGCTCCATCCAGCTATAGCAGCATATAAAAACATTGCACAGTTTCTGTGCACTGAGCATGCTTAAAGAAAACAGAAAACAATATTTTTTGTTTATTTTGGTTTGGTTGAATTCTGGCTATTTTAGTCCGAAATTACAGAGATACTCACAATCCACACCCTCACAAAGAAATTAGGTGATCTGCTTAAAATGCAAATATGAGATGTTTTTTAAAAAGCGAAGGACTAACAGTAACTAATCATCCAAAATTCCTTAGGGAGATCAAACAACTTAGTCCAAGAGTACAGAACAAATAATCCTTGTAAAGACTTCTGTATCTTCCGTCTTCAGGAGAAATTGCCTTCCTAAATCAAGGCCAGATGTATCAACTGTACCATGCCAATCACACACTACTAGTTGAGCATGGGAGGAGCTAGAAGCTTAAATAAAAAGAGTTCTGGTTAGCCTGGAAACATTTGTTAGCAATGTAAATTGTTCTTAAACATATATTTTGTAGGCCTATGAGCAACATTGGCTGTTCAAACCACGTTTTTAAGTATTCTTTAGGTAGAGTTTTCCTTACAAACTAGTATAACCAATCCAGGATACATACAGTCTATAAAAAATAATAGCAATAGTAAAAGGCATCTTATATCTCACGAGTTAAGAGAGTGAGTGGGCTTCTAGCTCATGAAAATTTACAGTAGTTCTTCACTGCTGTTTTGTACATAATGGCAAAATCTCTGCCACCTGATTACTAATAAAAAAAAATCCTGTATCTCATTCAAGGGCATATAAAAAATAGCCAACCCACCATCCAAATTGCCTCCAAAAATATGTTGCTCTATTTGAAATGATAGCATTTCATTTAACCTGCTTTGCCAATTTTGTTTACTACAAAAATAAGGGTTGTGAAATCTTATTTAAAATAACTGCAAGCAGGAAGAAGGAAATAAACTACGTTAATTTAATCTTCTTTCCTAAATGTTAACAGCAGTGTAAAAATGGATGCTCTCATCCTTGTAATCAGTTGCACGGTGCACAAGGGCAGCAGTCTCTGGTGCCTCATCTGTGAACTAATCTTTCATTTCATAGCAGATCTTTCCATATCAAACAACACAAATGACTTAATTTGCATGACAGGATTTGTAACGGGGCAAATCTAGTGTCAAAGTCGATTAAAGATTACACCGGAGAACTATCATAATCAGTACTCTAATGAGCCTAAATAGTACATGTAAAGTCTCCCCTTTTTGCCATTCCAGTCATGTATAAAAGGGAATGTGTTTCTTTTCATCGGTGAGCCAGTCCTTTGGTTTGCACATTACGCCCTACGTTGAGCTAAAGTCATGTCAGTCTGGTTTCAGAGGGAGAGAAAGGGAAATAATAAAGCAAACATCACTTCACAAATGACATTGCTTGGTATAAGCCAACGTTTGAAGCCCTTAATTCTTCTAATCTGCAAAATAGTCAATGCTAATGGGTTTTTGCCTTTGTGAAAGCTGATGCATAGAAAGAAAAACTTTAATGAGCTGCCTGGGTTGTATGCTTACAGATACCTGTCAAATGTCTGTCATCTTAGCTATCGTTGAGGCATTATAAAGAAAGTAAGAAGGAAGGAACGACAGTATTTGTACAAGCATTTTCATGCTAAAATGGCACAATTTTCTTCCTGTCATAATTTCATTGTATCTGAAAGTCAGAAAAGCTTAACCCTTTCAATAGCACATCCTATACAGAATATCACACATTACGTTTGAACGAGCAGCTTTAAAAATAGCATTATGATTTGGTAAACAGCATCTTCTGTTAAATTTGTTTCATAAAACTGAATTATCTATATTTAAAAAAAATGTGACAACAAATTATTGGAATCAATTGCTGCACTTCAGAGAGATCAAGAGTTTACTAAATGTAACAAACCCTCAACGTGAGAGTCTGTCATCAGAATAATTCCCTTTTGAGTTCTTAATTTCATACCCCTTTGTGTCTTTATGCTGGCAATATGAATAGCAATGCAAAGGGGTCAACATCTTCCCTATTCTTACTATCTCTTTTATTAAAAGAAATGGGAATTTGAATGCATCTTATTACAAGCACACCTGCTAACTCTGCTCTTCTAAGTTGTAGTTGAGTGTAGTCAGCCTTGTTTTCAGGTATTTCTAATAACTGTGAAAAAAATTCTATGAACTGAAATCATGCAGTCAGAAGCTTCAGCCCATGTGTGCTCCTTCACCTATTTCTTTTGCCAGATTCATGGTCCATCCTCATTGTTTTCAAACAAGTCAGGCATCAGAAGTATGGGCGTTTCAGACCTGAGCTCCCCCTAGCCGGTTATCAAGCTCTAGTCCAAGGGTCTGCATGCTTCATAAACTTGAATGCAGCTGTGGGAGTCCAGGTCTAAAAGGCACTTAGGTAGGTGCTGACACCAAGTCATGCATGGAGCTGTATGTAGAACCGGGGCCTTGGTTCGTACAGAGGACATATCAGAACATGCAGGGAAAGGGCATTTTTCCGTGAGGTGTGCCCACCAAGTCCAGCAGAAGGCAGGACAAGGGCTGCAGGTGCCACTGCCTCACTGCATATGTCACTCACGCTCAGCTTTTCCCTATGCACAGTGTAAAGCAGGATAAATATCCCATGCGCTCACTCACAAGCACTTGTAAGCCTCATTTATTCATGCCTGTAAGTCATTTTGGTGATATTTTTGCTTATTCTATCAAGCTGTCAGTGTCAGTATTTCAGGGAGACATTTTTGTTATTGTNCACACCACACTTCAGTGCATCTTAAATATTCTTAAAAGGCCTCAGGCACTGGCTCAGATGTTTTCATTGAGCCATTACAATCCAAATAGAGGAACTTTAATGAGTGTATTGCATCTGTATCACTTCCAAAGGACTCACTGGGTGCTCGCTGACAGCATCTTTCATGCTTCTGCTGCAGGTGAAGATCTCAGTGGAACGATTTTCTCCCTTGCCCTCTCTTTTTTCTCTGAGCTAACTCACACAGAGAAGAAAAACATAAGACAAATTATTTAAGTGTCTTTAAAGTCTGGGATTAAGCAAACGAAAACAGGGAACAACAATTACACCTGAACTTCTTCACCCAAGCTGCATTGGGTGAAATTTGCGCTGATGTCTCTTAACACCTACAGATCTTATTTAGACACATAATGTGGGAGATTTAGAGTAGAACAGCTTCATTATCAGTAAATTTTCTATTATCTTGCCTAAGCTATAACTTGCAAGTATAAAACATCCAACAAATGTTAACATTAAATTTCACTCAATGTGAGACATTCCCATGCTAAAAGAACAGTAAAACAGAAAGATTACCACTATGGAAGATAGAAAAGAGGTTTGTGCAGAGAACTGATGGTTCTAACACTCCAACGCCATCTCATGATGCCTCTTTTAATTCAGGAAGTTTTCAGATACCGTGTGGAGAGGAACAGGCTGTCAGAGGGGAAATACAGCTCCCTCTAAGGTCCCTTTAAAATCACAGCATCCTGCCAAACCATCTCAAACAAGGAGGGGCAGAGGGGGCAAGGATCATCCCAGTGCTTTCCCAGAGATGATCTTTTCAGCCCATCAAATGGTTTCTCTCTGACTTTGTTATGGATGTGAGCATGCAGCAGAGGAGGCACCTGGAGAGCCCTCTGGTCCCCAAAAGAGAGAATGGGCCTTCTGGCACATCACCTGCCAGTCCTCCAAGGAGGGCTCCTTCTGAGCAGCATGACATGTGGCAAACACACCTACTTTTGGGGGAAACATATACTTATTAATCACTCTCTATTTAAGCTTAAGCCCACTGTGCACTGAAGGGTGGCTCATGCCTCCTTACTGCCGTGTTGGGTACAGTGGCCGCTGTGTCCACTCCATAATCTGGAGCATTCAAAGGGGTTAGTGCACAGACATAAATAACATACATTAGCTGCGCATGTTTAGCTCTGACTTGGATTTCATCCACTTTCCAATATGAATTATTCATCCGCCATCCCCGTCCGATTGTTCTTTCAATTCATATCGCAGTTGTTAAAAGGTTATAAGGCACGCTACTGCATAATCCTTTACCACTTCCCCATGGCAATTTGTGCCCCATTTTCACAGATTTCAGGCCTCTGCCTCTCCTCGCTGCAGAGTTCATCTTTCTGGTGACGCCGGCTCGCCTTTCCCCCGCGCGCTGCCTCCCTGACCCAGCCGCTGCACCTCTGCTCCCCTGCACCCCAGAAGCTGTCAGCAGCCTCCCTCCTTCCCAGGAGCTGAACACACAATAGAGAATGGGCCCTGGCTGCGAGGTTCAGCAGCCATTAACCCCTACCAGCTGTTCCTGCAGGGAGCCTTCTGTGGCTGAATGTCCTTTCTCTGCGGAGGCCCTCATTTCCACTAATCTAACTATTGTTGGGTAGGAATGCTGACAGGAGAAAAGAAATTTTTCTTGTGTCCATGCAAGTGTGTGTATCCATGTGTAAGTGAAGGAAGAGTGAAGGCTAATTTCTATAGTAGGCATGAATGGAGGGATTGGGAAAAAAAACTAGTTAAAATGTGTTTACTTGCTTAAAAGGCTCAGTCAATTTAAATAATTTCAGTAGTATGCTCTATTTTGGGGGGGATGGGGAGGAGGAGGAAGCGAGTGACTATTATCATTTTATGTTAAATCCACTGAGAAATTTCCCTGGATTTCCTGAGCGCTTCTAAAAATCTGAAAATTGGAGAAATAGACAAAGAAAAACTGAAATGAAAAGCAACATGATAAAATCCCATATTTTTAAAACAACAGAACTGGGCATCCGAAGAGTTACCTTTATTTCACATTGATTATCCATTTTCAGTAGATGGGTAATTCAGACTCTCTTGATATACACAAAATGTTTGTCAGCTTTTATTAATAAATTCAGGATTCTGCACCAATACTCTAGAAGTAAAACAAAATCAATTGGTAGGAAAAAAAATTTGATTTAAGTGATTGACATTTTCAGATAACTAAAATGAACTCCTTAGCATTGTTCACGGCAGCATCATTTCTAATTACATTTCAAACTTGCAATTTAAAATATTTTAATGCAACACTAATAGACATACTAAATCACACATTACCGGTGGTGTTGCTTTTTCTTTTCAAGCCATACAAGTGAAAGAAATATCAAAAATTTAATTAGCAAGAAAGGAAACTTTTATTTGCTGGAAAGTTGTTATCTATTTTAAGTTTCAATTAATTCATTCTTTTCTTTAAAGAAGATTGATAAGAGAAATTGACTTGAAATGTAGTGCTCCATTTTATCACTTGATAAAGTTCAGCAAAATACAACAGTTGGTCTAGTTCAAATCAAATTAGGAATAATTCATGTAGAAATATATTTTCTGGGCAATTAGACTGTATCGTAGTAGGGCAAATGTCTGATATAATAAAGCTCTACTTTGCATCTGTTCCTGTGTCTAGACGACTGCAATTACTAGTTCTTACAACAGCAGCAGCAAGATAAAGCACTGCTTACAGGTTATAGCTATTAAAATTCAACGTTTTCTTTCTTTGCACCCCTTTATTACCTAAATCATTTGATTGTTATAAAATTTAATTTAATTTAATGAAGTTGCACTTTTCTCATCTTCCACACAAACACAAACAAACAAACAGTACAGAACTCGGCTCATTGTTTCCCCGAACATTATCTGCCATGCATGGATACCGGTTTCATTGAAGTTAAATACGTGCAAATAATGCTTGCGCAAAACCCAAATGGCAGAAATGGCTCTGCGGATAAAGAGAGGACCTGAAGCCTCAAGACTGTCAATCTGGCATCCTTCAAAGACACTATAAAAAAAAACACACAACATCCTAGAGATTGCATATCCCTAATTACTGTGTTTGGGAAGATGAAAGGCACATGCCAGGAAGGGTATGTTTCTCAGTAGATAGGTAGGTTTATATCACTAATAAAAAGAAAAATCATCAGTAAGCCAAATTAAACTTAAGGCCATGCACAGCCCTGTTATCTACAAGTTGAACTCCATCAGATGACACTGACAGGAATTCTGTCTCTGTGCCGAAATCTCGGCAACACTCTCAGTGCTGGTGAGGCAAGCCAGCAGTGCGCAGGGAGTGCAGTACCAGCTGTACTTCAGGCACTTTGAATCAAGTAATGCGGGGTTGGAAGGAATTGCATGCGCAAACAATGGGTCCAGTCCTTGAGGTCACATGGAAGTGCCACTTCGTTACAATTTTGGCTTACCAAGTACACGGAGGGATTATTACAGCAGGATTTCTGAAACTGCAGTTTACACAGTTCATGGGCATAAACAGTAGTTTCTGGTGTTAATGAAACTGCTTTCTCCTTCAAGTTCTCCCTATAATTACAGGGTTTCTGGGTTTCTAAGCAAACCTGAGCAAATTTTAAGTAGGGCTTTGTTTAGACAATCTAAGATATTAAATCATAGTCTTGAAACCCTGCAAAGAATCAAACACATAGCAATAAATGGCATTTGTGAAATATTTCATGCAAAGAAAGACATTCATTGAAACAAACACAGACCTCTCGGGTAAATTTGGAAATAACAAAACACAGAGTATGTGGCACATTAAGGGGGCTCAGCAGTAGTTACAGGACCCTGGACACAACTCTAACCAAGGCATGCCAGTATAAACAGAAGATCAGTACCAGCCATGAAGTCATCCATTTGTGGCTATTTCCACTCTGACTCTGTTCTTACCATACTCACATATTGAGTGAGGCAGTTTCTATGGTATTAGAAACCTTGAAGGAGAGCTTGGGTGGCAGAGGAAACATTTTTAATGTTGTTTGGAATAATCTAAATTTGCTAATTGACTAGGCCACGGTGAGATGCCTGCATGCCTATTACTTTCCTGCACTGACTTCTCCCTGCAACTTCAAACGTCTAAGGTGTCTGCAGCATCTCATCTTTGTTAAATAGGCTGCCTTGCTAAGCCCTGTGATGTCTTCTCTTTAAGGGCAATTGTCATTCATAATACAGCTCATGTTTCAGATGAGCCAGTGCAGTCCCTAGGTAGAATATAAAAAAAAAAAGATCACAACTTTGTTTTAAAGAAAAGCAAGGACTGTACTCTCTAGTACACCTGGCTCAATTGGCTGCCAAGATACTGCCTGTAGTTGACTCAATGACAGTTAACTTGACGTACAGCTGGCACACAGTACCTGCAAAATCACAGCATGTCTCTTCAGCCTCATAACAGGCATTTTATCACCACATTAACTTCCTAAGAAGCTGGAGTTTTGGAGGTTTTTGTTGTTTTTCTTTAAATTGTGATGAACCTTGTGTTCTGTGTGTCTGTCACTTTCCACACAAGCAAACTGTTGCAGAACATGACACTTGCAGAACAAGTCTCCAGCTTCCAAGTCCTCAGCGCAGGCACATCACATCCCCAAAAGTAAGTGAGGAGCTCTACTCCAGAAATGTTCCATAAGGTAATGATAGTACCTAACAGTGCCACATGTTATCTTTGTCTCACCTGCCATTCCCAAATAGCACAGAATACAGTTTTGATATAATAATCCAAACAAACATCCCCTTGGAATGGATCACCCAATATTTTACACTACATATTTTTTCAAAGTCATGTAATCTGTCTTCTTATATGGCAAAACCCAGGGAAAAGCACTCTGCCAGAATCCTAAGTGTGTTTTTAACATGTTCTTACTTTGTCAGGATAAGGTGTTAGCGTGATTCATGTCTCAGTCTGCAATGAATTTGGAACATCGGCTCTCAGAGATGCAAATTTTCCCAATCACATTACCCTGGATCTAAAGGACTGCATGACTCTGCTGCCGAAATTTTTTTTTTTTTTTTCTTCCTCCTGTAATCCAAAATTCAGGTCTTTGTATCAGAAGTGCAGGAAGCGGGCACCCAGCTCTTTATTACCTCACTCCTCAGCCTCCCTGAGATCTGATGGCAGCTGCTTTCCCCCTGTATTTCATCTCATGTCTGAAAATTATTTGGATTACAGCACAGGTTACAGTCACTGTTCAGTCACATTAGGTAGCTGGGAAAGGAGGAGGAGGGTAACTGTTCAGCTCATGGTCAGGATGACTTGAACTTACCTTGATTGGACTGATTGTCACTGAGGGTTTTTTCCCCAACTGTGAGATGCACTACTATATGAGAGTTTGGTGGTGGGATGGGTTAGATCACTTTTCAAGATAAGACCATCAGTGGATATTAAAAACTACCATCTTAAAGAAAGCAGCAGATTCCCACAATCTGTGCAAAGCCAAACAAAAATTACAACAGTGTGTGCTGCCATGTGATCAATGATAACACAGGAAGATCCATACATAAATTAGAAGAGAGGAGTCATAAAAATTGGAGTCTTTCCAACTTTGGTTGGGATGCTGAGGTGAGAATATGCATGTGCAAGGAAGACAGGGGGAAGGGCCGGTCACTGATGGACACTACAGTGACAGTGCTAACAAACTGCCCAGCTGTGATGAGTCAGATACAACCAGAAGAATTAGTAAAGCCCTGGGGACTTTCTGAACAGGAGTACTCAGCTAGCTATTGGTCTGACTGATTGGCTCCTTACACATCCTGTTGTTTCTTCCCCAGCTCTGTTTCCTTTACTGAGTGCTATCTGGAGAATGGTGTTTTCTTAAATATAATAATTTAAAAACATAATGTTTCAGGAAATGCTGACATCAATTTTTCTGCTTTTCAGGGGTAATCAAAACTGAAATGGTGCTTCTGTATCTTTTTTTTTTTTTTTTAAATAACAACAGAGGATGTTAATGGATTTTCAGTCATGAAGCACAAATAGATGACATTAAGTGTCACCTGATGCTGGAAAAAATACAGAGAATGTGGAAAAAAATTGCACTGAAACCGAAATTCTCTCCATGCTTCTTTCTATCAGGAAGCCTGTCACTTGTTTTGCTTTTTGTATATTCAGATACAGAACATACAAAATCAGAATGCTACTTTTAAGAGACTACTGGATTGGTATCTGTGTTTTAATAAATGATTCTAGCAAGAAACATGGATTTCAAACCATTGCCCCAACACCCTGGTCAGTAACAATCTTACCTGAAATCTCTGCGTACTTTCTGCCATTTGTCACTTTTATAGATTCATCTTTCAAATACATGCATGCAATTCTTTTCACAAACTGACATCCCCATGAGACTAGTAATAATGTCCTAGATATCACTGAATCAGTAGTTTGTACTAACACAGGTTTAGAATCAGATGTTTTAAAACAACAGAAATAAGAGTACTCCCCAAGCAATAGGTACTTTCTACTCATGGAAGGTCTGGAAAGAAAAGAGTATCCTTTACTGATACATGCTACTAAATAAGTGGTCCTGGTCCATCATGGGTGACATTAAATGAGTTTTAAGTTCCTTTGTTCATCATTTCTTAGAGCTGCAATTGTCCTTAGAAACTAACTGACCTCAGAGATGCATTAAATGTCCTTCATATTTTTGGTATCAATGAAACAAACCTGTTCTATATGACAGATTACATGAAGATCAAGAGATACAGCTGCACTAGCTCTCACCTAAAAATGAAAGGTTTTGCTACTCACAAGTAACACAGCATTCCTTAATATGTCAACAAAAGCATATGACAAACCAGTGTGGATACTCCAGACACACACACACTGAATCAGTTTCTTGATAGGCTTTAACGAACATAGAGATCATAGCCTTATGTAGCATAATCTTACTTGCTCAAACAGTGGAAATATTATGCCACATTTATTTTAGGCCACAAAATCACTGTTGAATTGCCTTCAGGTCAATTACTTTACTCTTGAGATCTGCATACCAAAATATCCAGAATTTCTATTCTAGTGGAAGAATAAAATGAAACATATATAGAAGAGCAAATTAAAAAGAAATTCAAGATTACAAGTAGGAGACCTAATTTTCTGAGAAACAAGATCTCCAAAAATAAAAAGACAGTAATATGTAGTAGGCTGCTTTCAGAATATAGCTCTTAGTCAATGCTTACCACAAAACAGAATGCCAATTTCTCCTGACATCAACAAACTCCCGGGAAAGTATAAGAGGGCAAAAAAGAAATTTTCCCATCATGTGGAGAAGTTGGAATTTTAAACTGCTTTTCCATTCTGAAGTTTAAAAGTCCTGAAACTTCAAACATTCATAAAACATTCTGAAAAAATAAAGTGCACTGAGATACAGTGCTCTACGTTAAGAAATCCAAAATATTCTACTTTTATTTTGATCTTTGGTGTGTGATAAAATATTACAGTAGCTAATCTTTCAGACTAAAGCCCATGAAGTTTACATCTTTCAAATGCTT
Organism: Penelope pileata; assembly: GCA_013396635.1. Taxonomy (NCBI): domain Eukaryota; kingdom Metazoa; phylum Chordata; class Aves; order Galliformes; family Cracidae; genus Penelope; species Penelope pileata. The sequence continues at coordinate 509,856 of WBMW01000149.1, read as the reverse complement.
AACAAGCCTGTTGTGATGATTTTGGAAGTGTTTGTTGTTAAATATTTTAGAGTCTGGAGATTTATTGAAAGCAACACTCCCCTGGGTTAATTTAATCAGTTCAGAATTTCCCAATAAATGAAATACTTAGTCAGAAAATTATAAACATGCTCTACTTTTTTCCACACTTTTTACTGTCATCAGAAACATCAAATAAAGTCTTGCACTATTAATCTTAATTAATTCCCTAACACACAAGAGGTTACAGGCCAATTTCAGTTTCCATTTACACTGGAGAAAAAATCTCCTACAATGAAGCTGAACTGGTGAAACTAAGACACTTCAGCCCTATGCAATATTACAGTCATACAACTGATCCTGACTGTATGCACTTGCTGATACTCCTTTGCTAAAAAAGGCTTTCTCAGCCTCTGAACATTTCTGAAACTGGAGATTTCTGGAAGCCATCTGATACACAATATGTGTAAATATTTTTAATGACATTGCTCCCTTTTAGGTATGCATGCAAACAACCAAACTGCTCTTCCCTAACTCATCTCTTTGTCTACGTAAACTCCTAAATTGCCTGGGCTGTTTCCCTGCTGATCGCTTGTGTGGCTTGATGTTTAATTTTGCTGCCATTTCTGTTCTGGTAACACTTTCCTATAAGGTGAGGTTCAAATATTTACCAACCATAGCAGGGCTGTGGGACTCCCTTTTGTGGTTATTTGCATAATTTCTCCCTCTGTAGCTCATCTACCTATCAGCCCAAAGGCAAACACATACACTGCAAGCGGAGAGATAGAAATGCAGATGGACAGATAGCGACTATGAGCAGGGGTTCTTTAAACTCCTGGCTTCATATAGGCTCCCAGACCTCAGAGAGCCAGTATCTTTCAGAAAGCATTATATCTAAGAAAGGGAAAAAAATACAACTATTAAAACGCACATACACTGCTGGCACTGTTGTGACAGCCAGCAGTATCAGCGTCAGTCAATTATCTTCACAAATGCCTCTTGTGCTAATGAGCACTCACAAAAATCACCAGACTTTTCTGGCAAGGAGAAAAGATCAGTTTCATTGCTTGCAGAACTAATTCAGTGTACAAAAGTGAAGGCTCCACCATCACTGCCTCTTTTACTGCTCCTTTTGTAAAGGCTTTTGATGTGCACTGAAGAGATCGGTCTGTGTTTGGGTCTCTTCATCTCCAGTTCATTGCCTGTCATTAACATACATATCCATATGAAAAGTTTGGTAAGTCACTAACAGCTGTCCAGAATGGAGTTTCAGGAAAAAAAGGACCTATTCCTTCTCAAAATGCTGACAATACTATTTAGCCCTTTTTGGCAATGATATACCTAACTTTTTAAAGCCGCCTTTCACTCAAAAAGCAACTAGGCATAATACTACATTCAAACACATAGTGGTTTTCATTTTGAAACAGTCATTTGCTGTATTCAGAAAAGGCCTATAGTTGCCAAAAGCAAAAAGAACTCCATCATTCATTATAAAAAAAATAAATACTTTCTGAGTATAGCTTTTCAGTATCCCAGATAACCTCACATATCCGATTTAACACAGGGAAAAAAGCCCACAGCAGATGCTCCTGAAGGTCATTTTATGCACACCAAGTTCCTACTCAAAATTATGAGACCTCACAGCTCACAGTCACCAGCAATTGTGAGCATGAGCAATGAAAGGGCATCAAACCATGTCCATAGCTGTTTAGCCATAAGATGCGAAGGAAAAGCGTAGCCAACAGAATTCCAAATCAGCCTGTAGCACTTACACCAGGAAAGGTAAAGTACAGATGACACAACTACTAATTGGAGGATATCATTTTTTGCATTCTCCGCTCATAGATAAGACCACAGTAAATAATTTGAACTAAACTAAAAATGACATCATTGTACATTAAACAGAGCATATTCATTAAATTGTGCTTTTTTTTTTTTTTCAAAAAGGAGAAGAGTTAAGAAAATTGTCATGAATTTACTTAAATTCTACGAATAAAGGTTTGTCTGCCTTTATGGAGTGATCGGAACATCAAACTTAAAGAGGAAGAACAAGAAAAAAAGAACTAAATGGCTTTAAAAATACTGAATTAAAGTATTTTCTCTCCCAATCACTTGGGCTGTAGCTTAGTCATGTCAAACTCAGAAAGAGAACTTCTGATTGATAAATGCTTTTCTGTCCGACCCTCGCCCCCCCACCACCACTCGGGAGTTCATGACCCCGAGCCATAATTTACAATACATAGCGCCAAAGGTTTTCTAGGTTTTAGTTTGAAAACTGAAGTGGGTGCATCTGTGTCAATTATCAAGGGGTTGACATAGTTTTACAGGCATTTTTATCGGACGCAAAGTGCCCGGCAGGCTACCAACCACTAATTCTGGAAAGATTTTATTCCAGTACTGATCCTCCCACCATGCAAAACCAGCTTGTGCTGCATAAAAAACAAGACTTTAATCCCACTTGTTGCTTCCTTTTTTTCCTCCCCCTTTTCAGAAGCATCTCTCTCTCCCACATCAGTCAATAAAATCTTTAACTCTGCCTATTTTGATCTGAAAATTAAATCTTATTTATTATGCATCCTGTTTGTTGTCTTTGAAGAACTTGAGCATTCTTTTAAAGAGGGCCAGAATGACTTCTTAAACACATTTCTCTCTTTGCTGCAATTAAACAAAGTGGAGCTGTGATTAGTCCACCACAGGGGGGAAAGAAAAAGACACCCTTGAATCAAAATGGGGGGACCTGACTGTGCATTATTGTCTCACAATGCAGGAGTTTATTGCTGAAACCTGCTTATCGCCTTGCACTGCAAACCATGGGAACTTCAGTCAGGTGGAAAGTTATTCTCTTCTCTGCCCGAAGCAGCTTTAAGTATCATAAGAACAGCTAAAGCCACTAAAGCTCTTCCTAGTAACTGAGACATTTAGGATAATCTTTATGAGAGTTTTGCATGAGCTTCTGCTTTTTGTTGCAGTTAGAAGTAGAGTTAATGATGAGCTTTCACTGGCTTTTTCTTTCTTTTTTTTTCTTTCTTTTTTTTTTTTAATCTAAGCCAAAAGCGCCTGTTTAAGTTAAGTACCACCTCCCTCCAGCCCTTGGGAAACCACTCAAGAGGGATTTGCTTGGCTCTGTGTGCATGACACATAATGAAAACAATTTTACGCTGTGGAGGGAAGTATCGGGCAATTACTGATGTAACAGCCACCTGCAGAAGCGAGGCCCTCGCCGGAGCACTGGGCTGTTCATGAATATTTTATGGTGTGATGTTATTTTGAATGGCTGGGGCAGGTGAAGGGGGCTGAGGATGTAATAAGTAACTCTGCTGGAGACTGTGTCGCAGCTCTGTTTCTCTGCAGTAGTCTATAGTGTAACACCAAGAAGAATCCTGACCCTGCATAAGACAATGCAAGGGCAGCTGAGGCTGAGGAAAGATGATGTGACAAGTCATGGTGGGCACCCTTTAAAATCTGTTGTCTAGCGATTTTACACATGATGTCCGGCTTTAAAAGCCCCCACATCAATCTTGTCCAATTTAATTTGATAAACTAAGTGCGGATAAGGATTAAATGAGAATTTTGTAATGGAGAAAACTTGTTCTTACTCTTTAACCTCTTAAAGATCTTATGAGGTAAACCACATAAAAACTAGAGCTGTTGCTGTGGAAAACAGCATTACTTCTTTGGTCTGCATTTGTTTTAAAATTTACTCTCCTCTTAAGAAGTGGAGTCCAAGTACATATATTTATATCCTACTGTCAGCACACACTCGCATTTTACTCAAAATGGATCACTTCAGAGAAGTCTTTTTAGAAAGTCATTGTATGAAGTGCATTTATATGATTTATTCCTAAAAGTGATCTTTAAATATGTATTTTGACTCAAGTGCAATACTTTACACACATTTGTGATCTTACCCATGGAGATTTTTACACTCCTGAAGAAGAGGCAGTGAAGAGTTAAACCGGATGTGATCCAACAATACCCAGAGGGACTGTATTCAGAAGGCTTAAGAATTTGTGGTGATGTTGGCATATTTAAGATCTTCAAATAAATAAAAATAAAAAGAATCACATGTAGTAATGGGACAAAAAACCAGAAAAGATACATTTTTACACTTACCTGCATAAAATGAAAGAGAAACTGTCCAGTATTGTGATTGAAATTGGAGGAATCTGGAAGAGGCTTTAAAAATATTTCTCTGCTTGTGTATTATATGCATTCGTAGAAATAGAAGAAAAGCTGAAGACAGTTTCACTGTAAGCTGCAGACTGAATAGCTGTGGGATTTCTTTTTTAAGAATAGAACATGTTTAGAAAAAGGACACAAAAGATTTACAGAAACCTTGGACAGAAATTGGCAACAAGAACTGAAATCTTGAAGAGTGACTGAGAAGGAAAATGTAGCTTACCATACGCTGAAAATAATGTGTGGCAACACTGAAATTCCCAGTGACAATTGGAAGATTATAGCGATACTCTTTAATTTCTGTAAGAGGTAGTTTTGTAGATATGCTCATAACATTTCATAACATTAATTTATAGCTTGCACCAGTAAGAAATAATACAATGTTATGTTAATTTTCTATTCTAACGTCATCTTCCTAACAGAATACTGAGGTACTGCTGCTCGAGATAGTTGAGATAGTTGTCTGCCTTGTTTGTAGGGCAAAAATTGCGATAGGAGTCTCTCTAGGATGACAGTATGTTATACAATTCAAGCCATGATTTGCTCTAAGATTTCCTGGCTAATTATCTACAGTCTAAGCTAATCAATCAACATCAGGATTTAATATCCAGTGAATAATGCACGAAAGAGAATAAAATATGCTTGAGTGTTTTTCCAAGATCGTTCCACTGAAATGCTGATATATTCCTTTTTTGACTTCAAGTAATTTTGCAGTGATTGAAGAAAAGGTACTAGAATATCAGAAACACATATCAATAGGCTACCTTCTTGGATTACATCTGCTCAGTATAAATGTTTGAAAATCTAAGAAAAACACAATAAGGAAAATCAAAAATATTGTTACAAAATAAATTATATTTACCATTGAAACAGTGTCCAATAAAAAGTCTGCTAATTCCAATTCAGCACAAATGTTAAAGGTGCTGTGTTTTAGCAATTTTATGTAGTCTGAATTATAAAACAGCAAACATGCAGTAAATTTTGGATGCTTATAATTAGATTTTCAACATAAGAGATGTTAAGCTCTGTATGTAAACGGCATTATTCAAAAGCTTGTCGTGTAAAAGAAAATTGCTGTTTGACAATTCTATAGAATATTCAAGAAAGGTAATTATACTGCGCTGGTTGTTAAAGATGCAGGTATTGAATAAAGTCACTGCTTCAGCTTTTACAGAAAACTACACGACATGAGAGAAAGAAGACAACGACAGTAGTATGGTTCCTAATGCGAAATATTCACCTCTCCAACAGGAGTTCATATTATCCACATTTTTTTTATGGATACACCAAACTTAGGTACCAACACCCCCTGACCTCCAATATTCGGTTGTTCGCTTATTTGAGCTCTTCCCTCCTCCTTGCAAAATAATAATAAAAATAAATTAAGTAGACTTCTACAAAGCCCTGACGTAAAATTCACCCAGGCAATGTCTATTTCCACAACTAAAATGGAAATGGCAAGAAACCAGAGTGCCTTGTTTTTTAATGAAAGGCCACATAATTAATCTGGAAAACAAAAGTGATTGACTAGCACCAGTGTGACAGAAATGTACTGACTGACCCCCAGCGACTACACAAGTGCTCAGTGTCACTGTTGATCCACAGCTAACTGCTTGCTGAATTGCCTGTCTTTTGATACAACACACTGCTCAGAGAAGCAGTCTAAAAATAAGTTCATTATTAGAGTTACACTTTTAATTAAGATGTTAGATCAATCAACAGTGTGCATGAAACCAAAAGAGATGACATTTGGAAATATCAAACCTCGTTAAGGGCTGCGTTGCTATTACCACTCCTTACATTCAAATGACAAATTAAAAGTTCAGCTCTTAGAGGGATGTTGCTTTTTGTCCACTTCTGAGAGCCAGGCTCACATATGGACTTGCACACAGCGGCTCTTGACTACGCCATGAGCAAAACATAAAGTAGATCTCAGAGTCTACATTTCTTAGGCTGAGTACCCAGGAGCTGCCACAACCCTGCACAGGCCATGGACTCAGGCAACTGGAAAGGACTCTCCTTTTCCTACAGATCTGGGGCTAGTCTGTGCTGTGCTGGACAGCTGTGTTGGATGGTGTTGCAAAAGTTCAAAAAGTCTCCTGCTTTCTTGACATCCAGGCTATCTCTATGGGAAGATAATGTGGTCAGAGCAGGTTAAGGCACCACGTTCTGGTGATTCTGTACTCCCATAGGAAGCAAGTCCTCAATTAGCTCAAATGAATTAACCACTGCAAAGAAATTGCCCAAATAGACAATTTATAGGCAAAGATATTATCTGTGATCTCGGTGGGGTTAAGGATGCAAAAGTCAACAGCAAGACAAAAAACAAAACAAAACAAAACAAAAAAACAACGGGGCAGGGAGAGCCAACCAAAACAGGCATTCCTGTTTGGGCTGGGAAAGAGAGCACAAAAATCAGATTACAAACAGTTTTAAAGAAGAGAAAGACACAAAGGTAATTAAGGACACGAATCTGCTTTTACGGACATTATGTATCCCAGAAAGGTTTTCTAGGGCTCACTTGGATATAGGTGCCTACCCTGTCCTTACATTGTACTTGAATCACCACTTTAAACACCTTTTCCTAGAGCAGGCTTAAGTGCTTCAGACACAATCTGCTCATTCTTTCCAGTAGGAAGAGCTCTACTGTTAGCAAAAAATCTAATGAATAACAGGGATGTGATCATCTAACAAATCAAACTAGATCATTTCAACTGATGAGACAACTTCAGACATCTTCAGATGAACAGCCCATGAGAGGATCAAGAATTTTCATTATATATATCCCTCCAATAAGTTTGTCTGCAGTCATTCTTTTAGGCAGTGCAAATTCTGATGTCAACACACGGAACAGTGCTCAGCAGCTAGTCTTATGATAAACTTACTGAAAGTACCAGCTTCACTGAATATTACAAATAAGCAGGCATTTCAGGGAAGACACCTTGGGAAAAACACAGAATTTCTGTTAATGGTAAAAGGAAGCAAATTTCATTATTTTCTCATGCAAGAGTTAAACGGGATCAAATTTGAATAGGGAGGGCTTCTCTTCATGCTGTGAATGGAACTGAAATAAAATACTAGCTCCAGCATCTTACAAAGATAGAAACGCAAATCTGCAACACCGGCTCAAAATTCTGCAAAGAGTCCTTCTGGACAAGTCTGTGGCACAATAAATAAAAGCTTTGTTCTGCTTAGATTCCCATTGCTTCCTAATAATAAAATCCATCAAAATGTATAAATTAGGTGTGTATGAATTAGACCTCCCTTTTATATCAAGAAGCATCTTAAATCAAAATGTTAGGCTGAACTTAATAGCCACCATTATCAGACGCTTCTTCACAGGGCTCTATCACGTATCAGTCAACGCTGCAGAACACAGGCGGAGGGATATTTTTCAGTTCCATGCAAGAAGTACAATGTATCTCGACCTGATTAAAAGATCCTGTTCACATAAAAATACTATTGGTTTTATATCACTCTTTGTATGTTGCTGGTGAGATTGTGGTAGGTTTATGTCACAGAGATATATATACACAAATATATATGCAGGATATTGTCTTAGTTTCTATCATCTGAAACTTTCTCTCTTAGTGCCTGGTACAAAGCCCTGTTTTGGTTCTAGAAGAAAAACAAGGCTCATAACATCTGGCAGCGCTGAACAGAACCAAGGATATTTGCATTCTCAGTTCCTTGTGTCCCTCTGCCAGTGAAGGGGCTAAGGGGGGCACAGGGAGAGGGGAGGGGGCAAGAACGGGGCAGCTGACCCAAACTGACCAAAGGGATATTCCATACCATATGACATCATGTAATATAAGGAAGGGAAGTGAGCTGGGAGGGCCCGTTTGCTTGGGGATTGGCTGAGCATTGGCTGCAGCCAGTGAGCGATTGCTTTGTACAATCACTTGTGTTGTATATAATTATCATTCCTGTTGTTTTATTCTATTTTCCTTTTCCGTTAGTAAATAGTTTTATCTCAATCCACGAGTTCTACTTTTTTTTTTCCCCTCAATTCTCTTCCCCATCCCAGCTGGGAGGAGGGGGAGAGGGGGCGGTGAGCAAAAGGCTGTGTGATGTTTTCAGGCCTGCCCACTCAAACCACAACAGATACACTCGTAGACCCAGGAACAAGACTGTGGGAGCCATGTTGGCAAGTTAGGATTCCACTAAACTCTGATCACTCACATACTTAGCACGAAGGTAAAACTGCAGCTGTTGTGAAGCTGTTTTGGTGCCTCAGTTGTGACAGAAGACAAAGAATTCCAGGATTTCCTCTCTCTAGGGTACGGAGGGGTCCTGCAGAAGCTCTAGAAAGCAGGAAAATGTTCCTTGTCCCACAAACACTTATTTACTTGTACCCCTACATTTCCTTTGAAATCAATTGGCAATCAAGCACCTTAATACAGCTGATGACATTTTAGATAGAGTCTTAATAAGACACAGCTTGTAAATAAAGAATCAAAACATTTATTGAAAAGCAAATGAAGGATGTTTCTTGATACCAGGGAACAATACCCAGAACTGACAGCACAGAAGACAGAGGCAGGACTTGGCTATGTTTTTACCCTGCCTCAGTTTTCCAGAAAAATCATGCAGAACTTCAGCAAATCAACTCCAACAGGAAGGGACACTGAGCCTTCAATACACGATCTGTATCACGCATATGTGGGAGCAGGAGCTCCACCTGGACCAAGGAGGCCAGAAATCCAGACAGAATTATTCAGTTGTCAGGAAGATGGTCCTCAATTCCAACAGTCTGAAGAACCCATTGTGATAGGAAACAAAACTCTTCCTGCTCTTCCTGAAACTCCTCTTCCATTTTCTTAAAAGAAGGACTTAGTCAAAGAGTTAATCTCACACTTAGGAGGAAGATGTCTTTTGTTAATGACCAGGTATCCCAGAAAGGTGAACAATGTGTTTTGGAGGCTGTTAATTACGCTTACAAGACCATAAAATGGAAATGCACAGTGTTTTTTAGAAATAAGTACTTGCTATTTATCATAAATAGGTAACAGAATGAGTAAAGACAATAACAACAACAACAACAAAGGTGAAATTACAGAGGGAACAGAATGAGGACAGAGCAAGAAAACTACTTGGTAATAACATTCATTTCTGGATACATCACAGACGGGAACTTCTGCTTGCAATCATTTGAGTTACCAAGTTATACCAGAACTCTCTCTGGACTTTGTTTGACTAACAAGCTTCCTGTGATGATTTCTGGGGAAAATAACATTGGGTGCCTAAGAGGAGGCAAGAGAGCATACAAGTGAGGGAAAAAAAAGTGATTGTGAAGATGCTTTTGAAGGAAAACAGTGCAGCTGCAGTCTCTTCATCATATATGTCACAGAATAGAGAAAAAAAACAGACACTTGTCTTCCCAGTCATGGAAACCACATTACAACTGAGCATTCTGATAGCAAGTGATAATGCATAGAAGAAGGGACCAGACAGCAAGGAAAAATCATGAGCAAAAATTTTCTCCCAAGTTTTTTTCCTTCATAACATTATTACATAACCCTAAACCAGCATGCTTTAAGCAAGGAGGTTGTTCTCCCTCCAGGCTGTTTCTTATTTTTTTTTCCCCCATTTTTCTTAGTAACTTTCCATTTTTATTTAGGGCTGGCAACAAAACTACCTGAACAACAGCTGAGCTTTCAAATGTTGGTGATTCCCAGCAGAGATGTGAAAATGCCCGTGGTTGCTATTTCAGCATATGTGAAGTAAATGTTCAACACAAAGTATGGCTACAATTCACTTTTACAATGCTACATTGAAATTGGATCTCAAAAGGATATCTTATAAAGAGGCAATTGATTCAAATATGTAGGATTACTAATACTAGTGATTTACAGAGAAGCATTTTTTCCTCTTTTGGTACCTTGATTTGAATGATAAATGGCAGATGAAATCTGCTTCAGCAAAGGAACTCAACTGTTCCCCAATGTGTGTCTAAAACTACAACAACTCCTTTAAGAAAAAGATGCAAAAAACAGAAAGGATTTTTCTGCTGATTTCATAAAGCTACTAAACCAAGATACTCACAAGAGTATTCTCGACTAAAAACATCTCATCCTGTAACAAGCATTGCTTTAGAATTCACAAAATCAAATCATCTGCTGCTGCTTCAAAAATTCTAGTAGAAAAGGAGATTCACGATACAGTAAAAACATGTACATTGCTGTATGTTGATTTACTGTCGCTATTCATATCCGAAAGGATATGGATTCCAGTTACACTATGGCTGTATCACTCTACAGCATTTCTGAGGTTTCTTGGGATGGGAAGCACATGCAGTACACAGACTGTAAAACATGTTCTCATTAATACTTCTCAGTATGCACAGCCATAAAGAACATCAATCTAGTTACATTCTCAGATCAATCCTGCCCCCCACTGAAGTCAATGGAAACTAACCTGTTGGTTTCAATAGCATTCAGCCCTTTATAAATTTTCAGACATTCTTATGTAAGAAACATGAATTCATTGTAAAAGCAATGAATTACTGCTCAGAAAAAAACACTGTGTTCTTACAGCTATGTGCTGAGCATTATGAAATGTTATGACTGGTATACCAGCTACCTGCTTCCACTAGTGTTCACAGAAAAGCTGTGGACAAATTCCACAGCTTTCAAAATCTATTCCCAGACATTTAATAACCAAAGAATTAAATGAGATTTAGAAACTTTAGATTGTCCAGTATAGTAATGATATAGGTAACAAATACTGTCAAACAGTGCATTAATTATTTTTACATGGATATCTCACTGTAACCATAATCCTCATAGATCAGTATGATAGACTTGACTGAATTAACCTTGTCAAAGCTCAAATTTTCCTATTATTATTATTATTTAATCTCTAATTTTCCTATTTCCCATTTAGATTTTGCCAGTGGGGCCAACACACCAATTCTAAATCATTTGGATATCCATTTAATGTTGCTTTTCTTTGACTGTCTACTCCCCCAGTAGCCCACAGCAACTTTCAAGCCATCATCCTTCTTAGCTATGCATATCTGACAGAAAACTAAAGTGTTAATTGAAATCTCATCAAGAAATGCATAGCATTCTATCAATAATTTTGTTACCTGTAACTACTCATTGTTAAGTTGCACAGCAACATTCTGTTCTTGATGTGGAGGATGATTCCCATCTGAATAATGTTGTCCAGACCACCATGACATGGTTGCTCTCATAAAAATCCCAAACTTTAACAATAAATACTATTTCATTTTTAGTCTCTTAAGTGATTGTCCCTTTATTAACAGATCCACACTGACCTACTCTGTGTAGCTAACCTATTTTTGTAGTGTTTAAACTGGCTTCATTAAATTTAATTTGGACTCTGTTGTTTCCACGGAGTCCATGGAAGTCTGAGTTAGCTAAGGTTTAAGGAACTCGTAAACAAATCATCTCTACAGCTAAAAAACACCTCTTCTTTTGCATTTAAGGAAGTAGTTAACCCTGTCAAGAATTCTGTTTGAAAAGCAGCTAGCCATCACTTTTGATATCTTTTATTAATCTCTCACCATTTCCTGAAGAAATCTAAACTGCTTAATCTCTTGGACCAGTCCAACAATCCTATTGCCCTACTTGTTAAACTAAGAGTTTCAGTATTAATTTTCTGATCATTTACTGCTGATTTTGCTTAGTCACATGATGGAAGAGCAGGACAGAAGAAATTACGTTCACTAAAATCAGTGAGAATATTCACATGAATAATAAAGCTAGCAGAAATACCACTTTAGCAGTGTTTAAATAACGTGAATTTCATTTCTTCTTGTAAAAGAAGTGTGGCATTTGTATTTACTTCTTTCTGTGCGAAAATCCACAGATGCTCGTTCTGCATATGCACTAAACACAGATCTCAATTTAGAACCACTCCTCTTTACTATTTACAGTGTGCACATAGCAGAAGTTATGGAGAATGGGCAGAGGGCCTGCTGTAAATGTAATGTAATCTGGGATATATGTACTGTCATTTGCTATGTGCATTATATATGTAGCTTTATATATTTACTATGTGTATTTCTATTATATATTACTATTAAATCCATTCCATCCACTTTACTATAGGTGCATTTTTCAAGGACAGTATAAAAATGTCTACTATGATACAGTTTATAAACTCATTGCTATATTTCAGTCACATTCAAAATGTGTTTGAAAAATACACTTGTTCAATAATGCTCAGTTGGAGCAATTCTATTTTGATGGAGATTTTTTGACTTGACTCCCAAACTCAGCTGATCTAGATATGTGGCTAGGCAGCATAATCACAATGAAACCCTTTCCTATCACAAATGCTTATTGTCTTTGCAAATAGTTGGCTGACAGAGGGGTTTACAGATTTGTAATTCAGACAACAACCAGATCGGTGTTTATCTAACCCAGAGGTGATTCTGTATGTGGGGCTACCCTTCGCGATTAGTTCATCACAATTTTGCTCCCAATGGAATGTTATTGTCTGCAGGAAGTTTACAGCTTTTTCTGTTTAAAAAACTAGATCATCTTGATGGGTGGTATGGATGATGCTACAGAAGACCATATATCCTGTCTCTGCCCTGAAGGCTTTTTGGCCATGACCTAACCTTTGTCTCCTTATCTCAGGGATATCAATGCCAGTGACACTGGAGTTGGGACTTTCCAAGAACTTGGGGATCAGGCCACGCAAGTCAAGTCCAAATCAGACAGTTGGTTCTCTCCTTTCTCACACACAAGGGTAGTGCAGAACACAGGTTAGCCTAAATAGTATAAAATATATTTTAACGGTGGATACCAGAGAAGCAATTTTCATACTTTAGATGTTACTAAAAGGTAGCCATGTGGTAAGAATTATAGATCTGCAGCAAAGCTCAACCTCTTCTGGAGCACGACCTTCTGTAGTGAGCTATTCTCAAAGTATAAATTTTTGAAAAGTAACAATAGACCTATCATTTGACTTGCAACTCTTTTCAAAGATAAACATCAATGAAACACATCCATGTTAGAGGTTAGCTTAACATACTCAGTCCTAGATATTTTTACTGCAACTTTTAAGATTTTTTATGAGCTTCTGTAAGAAATTCAAATTTCAGCAAATACATGAAAAAGCCTTGATGGATAATTTTGAGACAAAATGTTGCAGACTGCTTGATGAGACGATCAAATTCACTTCCTTAGCTTAGGTGAAGCCTGCTCAGCTAGGAAATGGACAGGCTGAGATCTAGTCTCACCAATGATCTATGAAAATTATATAATTGGCATTTGCTGTTCTTTGCTAAGGAATGGGAATAAGGTAGTTCATTAATATGGATTAAACACTTGTTGAAGCCAAGAGGTCTTCTTTTTGAGCTACCTCTGCCTGTCTTCTCAGTCAAGGCATCCTAGAGATGCATAATGAAGTTGTAAGTCAACTGCATATTTAGTTATTAGGAACAGTTGTCGAAAAAAATGATAGAAAATGTTGGCTTTTTCTTTCCAAAAATTATTTAGATGGTATATTTCATAATCAATAGCTACTTCATTTGAATATACAGAGACAGAAATGTCATTTGGGTCTTCATTTTGAAGCAGGAACAGAAACCTAAAATGAACTGGTACTTATGCTTCAGAAGTTATTTCTATATAAGAAATATATGCATAGAAACAAAAATGGCTGCTCAAATATAAAAATAAGACGGTATTTCAGTGTAATGGGTTCCAATCCTATAGTATGTACTCCTGTGAGTAGCCTATATTCACCTCAGTAGAGCTAAGTACTACAATGTGACTACTCATTTTTGTGAGGGTTGTGGAACTAAACTGATCAGCTAAAAGTTCTTTTTAAAGGACAGCCACCTTAAGCCCCTGCACTCACCCTCACAAGAGCAGACAGAAGAAAGTCAGCCTAGAATGGAGTCATACTCACAGCAGCACAGGACAACTTTGAGGATTGCAATGGTTAGTTTCAGTGATCGCTCCACAGCTTCAGTGCACGCTGTAAAAACGTTGAAGAGGAAACGGGAGAGTGGGAGCTGGGAGGGAGTTAAAACATGTCAAAAAAGTCTTAGTAGACAAAAAAGAAATGGAGAAAAAGAGAAGAAGTAAATTAATCTCCCTGAAGTATATTACATAAGGGGAAATGCTTGGTAGTCGTTATTTGCTGTAACAACTCAAGACAAATGAGGAGTCAATGTGTTAGTTCTGATGAAGGACATGCAAGAAAGACAATGGCTTTCTATTTTTAAGTTAATCAGTACCCAAGTGATGTATTTCTGAAAAATAATAAAATGGATTAATCAGGAACTCAGAGAAAGAAGAGGGCAGACATTTTATTTCCACCACGTGTGGATGAAATATACATAACATAATAAAGGGCTGCTGTCTACTATCTGCAGGAAGAGCACCTGGAAGATTAAAGCTGTGGACATAACATTAACAAAGTACAGACCACACTGAATTAATGAGCACTGGAGATAGACATTCAGTGGAGTCTTAATTTATTTTCCTTTTCTAGCTCATCCTTTAAGAAAATGACAGTGTCTTCTTATCGATTTTACACTCAGAGATCAATCAGAATTGCCCTGACTCAGACAAAATTTACAGCACTCCCTGACAGTGCCTCGAGCATCTGGGCCTAAACAGACATTACAAGGAAGCAATATATCATGTTTGTATGTAGAGCCTGACATGCTTAAAAATAAGCTAATCTGTAGTGGAATTTCCTTCTTTTTGACAAGTTGCTCTGCCCAGCTCTTCGGCCCCTTGTTATTAATTTCTCTCCCAGCTCTACTATTAATTATAACATGCACATAGGACTCATGTATTTAGACCCTGAGGGAGGTCATCTGCTCTGCAGTTTTAGATAAAATATGAACTAACAGATCACTCCTACTTAAACAATGTGAAATGTCACTCTTATGCACTCTGTAAAAAAAAAAAAAAAAAAGCTAGAGGTGTTCCGTCAAGAGCTCTGATCAGCTCTGACAACCCAACAATATCAGAGCTAAGTGATGGGCCTGTACATTCCCAAACAGCCCTCTGTGGAAATTGCTGCATCCGGAAGATCTTTTGTGCAAGTAACTAGCTGTATTAAATGAAATAATTACTGAAAAGCTGTGATGCTTAGGCAGTTGTTGGCTAAGCTGACTTATTTCCACATTACAATTTATCTTATGCCTGAGGATTGCCTCCAAACAGACTTTTTGTACCAAAGGAAGAAGACAGTTCTCTTCTGCACTACGCACCTCAAGATTCCTCGTGAGCTCAAAGGAGAGACCTGTTTTATGAAATATTTACTGTACCAGAATTCAGAAATTGTTATGCATCTGCAAAAGACTGAAGATCATCAGGCTTTTATAAATCCAAGTCTGTCATTTTTCTCAGGCAGTGTTTCATTGTCCACTTCAGCACGAACAAAAAGCATCAGGGCACCAGGAGCTAAAATCGACTGGGAACTTCTCAAAATACAGCATGGTTTTGTTTGTTTATTTCTTTCACTTTTGAACATTTGATAAAGTACAAAGAGGGAAGGGGAGGGTACAGTCAATCCTTGTAGGCATTAAACATTTACTAAACTCAGGATCCTCTGTTCCCTCTGCCTTCATTAGGAGGAATGTGAAGTTCAGCATATCCCAAAATCTGACCACTTAGTGTTAAAGGACTTAAAAATCTATGCAGGATAACCTGCATGCATGGCAGTATACTGTAAAACATGTCTCTCTCCTGGTACAAGCTCAAGCGTCTTGTACACTACTAAAATCTGTAGATATCCATCGTTATACATAGGCATTGATTTTAACATTGTTCTAACAGTGAGGCAGTTGTCTCTGTCTCACAGACTGTGCTGCTTTCTTACCTGGATGGAGTTTCATTTACACTGTATATTTCACTTCAGACCTTTTCTTAGTCTGTGAAAACAAAAAAAAAAAACCTACAAAAACAGGGGTTTTTTTAAAGTGAGTTAAGATGAACCTGATAAAAGCTATTTCCATGCCATCCATAAAGCCACCACCAACCATTTCAATACTTTGATCTGCTCTTACTACATTCCTAGTCCATTGACGGTCCAGTGATACATTTCACTGCATTGAAAACTACTAAGTAAAAATACAAAATCTTATTTGTGCCAGCAGAACAGAGCTGTTGTCAAATGCTTGCAAACACACATAGGGCATTCTGATGTTTCCCCGTGACCTGAATCTTCATGGTAATGGAAGTAAAAACATGCACATGTTGGACTTACCTTGAATCAAAAATGAGGAAACAAAATTGAGACAACAATATCGCACTTGCAATCCAAACTCAGAAAGAGAAATATGACAACATGCAGAAAAACAAATGCTGCATGGTTTATTTATGACACCTCAGTATGACTTGCCCTCAAGTAATATGACAGTAAATTACTACGGTTTCAAAAACCAGCACGACGAGTACTAATTTATTTTATTTTTCCTTCTTTCGTTTGTGATAGTCTGGCACAGTAAGACCAACCCTGAAGAAATTGGAGAGATATCATCTTCCATGAGGGATATTGTACTTATTTTCCCTGCAGGTGTCTATTCCCTTGATACTGTCTCTGCCTTTTTTAGCCTCCTGGTTCTTCTCTCTTTTGGGATAGCCTCATGCTATCTGAGCACCTGCCTGCTCTCAGTGTAAACCTGAAGAAAATTCACCAATATTCCAGAATAAGGATAAGGACAAATTCTAAACTCAATCAATTTTATTCCACTTTTTCATTTGCAGACACTAACATGGACATTTGTCATGATCAGTAGGTCATCTTACACAAAAGGACACTGAACTGGCTTAGTCTTCCATGAGACCAGACTCTGTTCAAAGCCGAGGGCCTAGTTTTTAATATACAGAATAATTACTGGATAACTGCCAACAAACTTTGGTTTTAAGTTAAGCGTTTCAAATGCAGTTAGTAATTTAGCATGCATCTGCTTCTGTCAACCTAGTCTGAAGTCTCTTGGAGGAACCTTATTTTAGAAAATATTGAGTACTTACACATTGAAGATCTGGACTTCATAAAAATATTTTAAGTTAAAACAAAGTACAAGTCCCACTGGGTCTCGATGCTCAGTTCTTGCCCCTGGCTGTACTGAAGTCTTGTTATTGTGACAGACTATTCAATAAGGGTAGGACTTATCTTGCTTGACTTTTGAATTCTAAAAATGACGTGCCTAACCTGGCCATCTACCCTCCTTAGCAGTCTGTGGGGAGAAACTCGGACCCCGGAAAGCAATCTATCCCAGCCTTACTTCTAGATTCCTCGGCTGCCACAGGAGGAATTGGAGGTCCATCCTAGTAGCCACACTAGAAGGGCAGCTACTCAGTGATGCAGCATGAGCAGCACAAGCTGGGTGGGGGATGAGGCTGTGCAAAATGTAGTCACTGGGCTCCAGCCCTGCAGCATCTCCTAAACCAGCCATATTTGGGATTCATACATACCCCTCACAACGGTAAAAGAAACTATAAGAACTTTGTCCACTTCTGAAAATGAAAGGTTCACTTTCACAGCTAGTCATAAAATTTACAATCATTTTCATGTACCCAGACAGTCTCCTAAGTAGCAGACATTTTTCATGAAGATTTAAAGCTATGCTCACTAGAACCAGAAACTAGAACACCTATTCTGTTCTTTTTTAGACAAAATGAGATATAGTGTGATATTTTGCACCTGGTTCTATTTATTTTAATATCTTTTTCATTTAATATTTAACAAGCTGGTGCAGTTTCACTATATTTTGAGTACATTTTGAATCAGATCATAAAAAGTGAAACTTATTCTCTTACTGAAGTTATGGGATCAAACATCAGACAAAGGAGATGTATTATTTCAAGGGTGTGATGTCAGAGAAAAACTTGTTACTCTGTGACGTCAGAGAAAGGCATCCCTCCTGTGTTCTTCTCTGCAGTTTACTGGAAAAAGGGAAATCATTAAATATACACCATAAGTCAATTCTCCCTCATGATCTGACGAATTTATATCTGTCTTTAACATGGGAGCCATTATGTGAGATATCACTTACTTCAAAAGACATCTCTCACATTTGCTACTTTCCCAAGTAAAAAATCTTTTTACTGTCACACAAAGAAATGCATCAATGGAAATGCACTGGATATGTTATGCAACTTAGTTAAGAGCAAACTATAGGGTTTTATGTACCTTCTGAAACTTAATAGTCAGTAAGACCTCTCGTTTTTTAAACTGATGCTGCCTAAGGAATGAAAAAGATCTAATTAAACTATATGAATTTGTTTAAATGTTTCATGAAAGGTAAGCACTGCTAAATGTTATAAGATTCTGCAAATAATAGTTACTACTACAGCACGTGAAATATACAATGGAAATATTTACCTTTCAATGTACACAAAATATCTGTGCCAGAATCTCTTGCTCTACCAAGAGGAAACAGATTATATCTCTTCATACACAGGTAGGACCGTGTATCTTTCCACTACTCATACAAGGAATAACAGGTGGCATTCCTGTTGGCATGCTCTCCCGGGTTTTCTCTCTGCAACCGACTGTCATTTCAGTTTACAGTTCAAATGCTACAGCAGACTTTGGGCAGGGAGAACATGCAACTACTCATCAAAACTTTTCTTTAATACCCCAGTGAATTTCAGCAGCTGCCTGCATAATATAAATACTACAGTCTGAGTGGCAACACATGCAGCATCACACACATTTTCTTCACCATCTTCATATACCTGAACTAATTGTAGAACTCTTCATACAATATACATGCATCACATCAAGCAAAGCAAAAATATTCTGGGTCTCTGCTGTTCCTGAAGAAACTTCAGCATCCAACAGGCACAAGGCCAGAGACAGAGGAGTATGAATTTTGCTACACTTTCAAGAAATGTCATCACTCCCTGAAGCACATTTGAAACATTACTGTACACATTCAGCTCCACTGCCTGAGTGTTAACTGTCTCTACTCACGAGAAACATGAGACATCTTTAGAGCCCGTGCAAGTAAAGACTATTCAGATCTCATTTGTCTGTAAGACACCAAAAAAATCAGCTAGAAAATACCCCCCCACTGTAAATTCCAACAAAGTGCATTTTTGTGACAGGTTCCTTCCTCTCCCCAGTCACAAAGAGAAGAAACTTCCAATTTCCAAATACCTACCAAAAAAAAAGTTAAGTTAAATGTGACGACATTTTTTTTCTGGAAGGAAGAAAAAACTACTGGGGGATGAAAAAAGGAGAAATTTCACATTTCTGCATGTGTAGGTGGTTAGTCACCTCACTAGGACTTCGTTTCTGATCCCACAAAGGAGTTTTTGAGTGTTCAGAAATTGGTATATTGAAAGAATGAAAAGAAGAGGACTGTAGTCAGAAGCGCACCATCCTCTACAGCAACTGCTCAACACTGGAGGAGTGGCTTTTAAAATCACCAGCCTCCCAGTCCAAGATCATGTAAGTTTGCACCAGAATTCACACTAAATTCCAGGCACTCTTGTTGCTTAACCAGTGTTTTTTTGCAGGAGTAAAGGAACATGCACGCTTCCTTAGCAATTCAAACGGCAGGACAATTATCCAAAGGAAATTACACTGTGTTTAAAAAATGGCTTTATACTTTAGACTGCTGACCTCCTATAATCTCTTTGCTGAAATGTAGTATAATTGATCAAGCTATATTTAGAGTAAATTCATTGAAATGATGAATCTCATTTTCCAAGAGCTTGAGGGCACATGTAGGCAAAGCTACAATCAATCTATAAAACCACAATACAGCTACACAAAGAAATTAAAAAGTGTATTACTGGATTCACCAGTAATTAGAAAGCTCTGTGAAAAGATACTGAATATCCTAAAAGCCCTTAGCTTTCCCTTACAAAGAGGGACACTGCAAGTATGGTAGGAAAGTAAAATCACTATGTATAAACACTTATTAATATCAAAGTCAATGCCTGCTAGTGATAGAAATAGATTGAATTCCTGAAGAAACTTGGAGAGGAACGTATCCCATCAGAGTGATTCTGACACAGACCTACTCCTCTGAAATCATGAGCAACTATGAAGTTGCCTGGAGATCCTTTGACAGCTGCAACAAAATAATGTATTAGGGTGAACAGTTTACAAATCTGGGCAAAATACAAGCTGAACCAATGTGATGAATCTAAGTTCTACTAAAGATGAATTATAAAACAATAATAGAAAAAAACATGAATTTCATAAATCAGTTGATGGTAGATTAATCATAGAACACTCTGCTTTTAAAGTAGAAATCAGTGTAGCGGGAAGTGTGTTTTCTCCACCACTATTTTATGCACTGAGAAGCCTTCATCCAGCTCATAGGACATTTTCTCTTTTAGAGGATGAATATGAGCATTGACAGAACTTGGGATGACTCCCTGAAAGTCAGAAAACTTACTGAAAAACATACATGACATAGCAAAATATCGCTCAGGAGGACAGATGAACTTGCAGCTGGGCACATTAATGGACCAACTGAAGTGGTTTGTCTATTCAAACAGAAAGTTCTATCTTCATTACTGTGAACACAACCAGTACCAAAGGGAAAGGTATTTTGCCAATGAGTAGAAAGGCAGAGAAGAGTTACTTGGTTCCCCAAAGCTTTGTAAATCTGCTCACCTAAACTATATTCCCTTCATCCATTATGCACGGAACTGAAAGAATCATCAGCAATACCAGAATTTGAAGCGCAGAAAATGCATTTTGAAAAACATCAGCAAGGGCCAAAACAAACATCCTGGATGGTACAGATCTTACTCAGGTGGTAGAGTTCCTTCCAGTCATTAACTGCACTGATTTGAGCACATCTAGCCATGCTATTGCAATTTTGTTTGGACCAAGGATACGTGTTTCCTCAACTAGAGGATAAATGCAAACGCACTTTATAGTTTACAACAAAAGCACCCCAAGAACATATTTTGAAAATAAGGAGTTGTAAATGAGCTAGGTTTAACCACCCAGTTTGTGCTAAAACACATTTAGAGGTAGGAAAATACTGAAAATCTGAAAGCAGGTAAAAGAAAAAAAAAAAAAAGAGAGATCAGCCAGCTTCTTACCTTGGATTACAACTGTGAGGATTGAGGAAGAAAATGAAGAGGAGAGGGAAGGCAAGCAGGAAGTGCTAAAAGGGGCGGGGTTCCTCTAAGCAGTTGCCACGCCAAAGCAGCACCCAAATTGGTTCTCACTGCACCATACAAGGTCTCCCATACCACATTCCTATTCCATCTCTCAAATGTTAGGCATTTAGTCAGCTTGTATCTTGCATGGTCAGCATGCTCTGTAAATGAGCAGATGAGGAAACCGTAATGATACAGACAGATTAACCAGCGTAAGAATTTTATTGAAGATGGACTGCTAAGGATAACATTGCACAGTATTACAAAAACATACCTGACTCTAATTCTGAAGAAGACAATATATCCAGGTATTTCATTTGTTCCCTTGACTTCTACTGCCTTAACTTCAAAATTGAAATATCAGGATGAGTATAGGATGGTTCAATACTGTAACTCTAAGAAACTGTTGCAGAAAAAATTTGGATGCACAGAAATGAGAAATAATCTGCTTATAAGAAACAGAGCACACAGGCAATCCAAGCAGCTGCATAGTTGTCCAAATTTCAGCTAAGACACCATAAATATCACAGCAATGCTTTAGTTGCTGCTGAATTATGGGAGAACACCCATTGCTAGGCCACTTGGTAGGGAAGTGGCATGGCAGCAGGGGGTAGGGCAGAGCCAGGACAGCTGGCAGGAATCAGGCAAGGGGCTGCCGCTACCAGGGGACATCATGCAGAAAGCCATAAAGGTGGGAGGAGATGGCTGAGAGCGGGCAGTTGCTGCTCAGGGATTGGCTGGGTGTCAGTGGGTGGTGAGATGTTGAGTTGTTAGCAGGGCTATTGGTCGGCAGGCAGTTGTATTGTTAGCTGAGCATCAGTCAGCAAGGAACTGCTTTGTGGATATGTGTAGTGTTATAATAACATTTTTTCCATTCTCCTTCTCTGTCTTAGTAAATAGTTTTTATCTCAACCCCCAAGTTCTGTTTTGTTTCCATCATGCCACTTGGAGAGGGAGTGAGCAAGTGGCCATGTGGTTCTTAGCTGCCTACTTGGTTAAACCACAACAATGATTCATCATTTAATCAATTCGCCACATCAAGATTCTTAGCGTTTTAGGTAAGCCAAGGAATAACATTGTGTCCTGAGAAAGCAATAAATAAATAAATAAAATTAAAAAAAGAATGAGAAATAAATATTTTCATCTGTTTTGTGTCAGAATGACTGGTCCAGGACAGCAAAACTTTCTTCGTTTCCTTCGAGTGTCACCAAAGAACCCTTTGAAGAACAGAGAGCACAGGTTTTTTTCCATTTTCCATTAAAGGTTTATATATTTATTTGATTAGGAGGATAGAATATGACAGGAGAAAATGAATAGTAGGGGAACAAAGGAGTTTCTTCTGGTGCTTTTGAAAAAAATTTCTTCTTTCAATTACTGCACAAACTCTAGTTATCTCTGTATTGCTGGTGGGAGCCTGTTTTCTTGTTGTATGTTGGGGTTGGTTTGATTTGTTTTTTGTTTGTTTTGTGCCATTGTTTTTCCTTTCTTCTTTTTTTCTTTCTAAGTTGGAAAAAAAAAAAAAAGTTCACCTTGCAGGCAATGCTTTTGCCCTTTAGCAAACTGGACTCACAGTTACCAATAAAGTTTGCTAACTGCATCAATGCTACCTTTCCAGCTGTAAAACTGTGCAACAGAGTTTATGTAGGGTCTCAAATATGAAAGTGTGAACAACTGTGGCATCTAACAGCCTGAGAATAAGGTAGGAATGTAATTATAGAGTAGTAACTGATACCACAAGAAAAAGTCATAGCAGGCTAATGTGATAAGGTACTATATCATCTGAGGAGGAGGAGTACTAACATTTCTGTATTAAAATGGTATTAGTGGTATATTAGGCTAACATGATATGACAAAAAAATTGCAAACAAAATACTATAATTTAGTCTAGGGCATAAATGTGAGGGAATAAAACCAAATATTGTCACAGAGGAACACCCTCTTTTCATTTAGAGGAACATGTGGAAATTTTGTGATAGAATTTGCTGTCGTGTCATACTGATAAAGTTCATGAGAGATTACATATTGCTATGTGAATTGTAAGTTATTACAAATGATATCTTACATCTATGTATCATTTTTACTCAAGGGACTTTAAAGAGATTTACAAACTCAAAAAGACATGTAAAGTAATGCCTCAATGCTTATCATCAGTCTCTAACCTGCAGTTGAGTAGACTTCCTAACAGTCACCAATTTCTAAATTGACCAAAGTTTTGCTGAACTACAGATATGACCACATTTGTAGAGCTACTATCTATTTAAATACTAAGTTTTAAATATGAAAATAGTCCATGCCCTTCAGACTCCAGATCAACCAAACTCTGAAGAAGCCTCTGTCTGCATGAAACAACTGGTAATAACCCTAAATCCGTATTAATAAAGAGCATTCCTTTATAAAAGTAGCCTACAAGTACTCTCTGTAGGACTAATCAGAAGATAGTTATTCTGAGTACAATAACATGATTTAGACACCAGAAAAATTCTCAGGACAAATTGTTGTTTAATTCCTGTCACCTACACTGAATTCAAACTTCTGAGCAAACTTCAGTTATGTGCCCACTTACCGTTCTGGGAAGTAAAGGAACAAGGACAGATATATTTCCAAGCCAGTTTCTGCTAAGATCAGTTCAGAGGCATTCATCACAGAGCTCATGCTGCCAAATTTCCACTTATTGCCACGTATCCTGAAAACCAAACCATTCATATTATAAATACATGCATACATACACAGATACCACAAAATTGGAAGGATCCCACTAGGTCTTCATTTATAAACTTTGCAATGCTTAATGACATTCCTCCATAAAAAACATCATAATATATTTTCCTTTATGAATGTATTTTGTTGTTCTGCTTTACAAGCCCTCTGGATCCTTAAAGCATTCAAACCAGTGGCAAAATTCTGTCCTCTAATTTTATAATTATTTTATGATCTTTACATGTAATAAAGGAGACTAAGTAACCAGATCTGTTTGTCTATATTTTTTTTTAATAAACATATGCAAACATATCAGTGCAGTGAGGCAGAAGTCTCTAGTATTTGCCAATAAGTGTATTCATTTAAAGGTGTAT
Source organism: Penelope pileata (assembly GCA_013396635.1). Lineage (NCBI taxonomy): Eukaryota > Metazoa > Chordata > Aves > Galliformes > Cracidae > Penelope > Penelope pileata. The sequence continues at coordinate 485,531 of WBMW01000149.1, read as the reverse complement.
TAAGGACAACAGTTTAGTCATGGATCACAATATTTACTCACAGTGACTATGCTAATGCTATTCTGTTTATAGCACTGAGGGCAAAGAGTCAACACTGAAGTCAATACAACAGCTAAGCCTTAAAGAGTATTACTCAACAAAGAACTAATTACTAAAAAAGAACTGTGGACAAGATTTACACTATACTTCCTTATGTTCATCTACTTTGTCTGGAATTTTCCACCTTAGAATATGGAGAAAGGGAACAGATACAAACATTTTGTGCTGTGAAAGTTCTTCAACCCCAAAGATGGTGTTTCATCATCAATGTGAAGATTCTTTGGTCCACTGAAAACTCCTTGGGTTTCCTCTCTTTCCCAATATTGACAAGGTAACTCTTAAAGCACTTCAACTCACTTTGTCAGATAATCTAAGGCTTACCTTGGATTCCTCTTTGTCCTTCATCATGCTGAATCTGCCTATCCAAACCTTGCCACTAGTTCTCTTATTTTGATGCTTTACTGAACCTGTATTGCCCCATTCCAAACTCATGGCCTCTCTACAGTGAAACTCTTCTCACCATAGCACATTAGAACTCCTTTCCTCAACCTTTGGCTCCATTTATGCCCCCGTCTTCAGCAAGTAATTCACTTAGTACATCAGTAGCACCAGGTTTAATCAGCCAATTCACCATGTTGTTTTCTGAAGAATAAAACACCATTCTGAGACAATGCCATCATTCTTCACAGCACTCAGTGGTGCCTGGAAGAAACTCATAGAATAAGTTGAAGGGTAACAGGCTATGATTGACAATGTATATGTACCATAAACATAAATACGAGAAGTTCCAAGTCTCTCTTCCTCAATTGCTTTATCTTAGCCATTTCCTTCATATAATATTTTTCTGATAAATAAAATAATTAAATTTGATATTGGGATATTTTTTTCTGTACTCTTTCCCTCTAAAAAGGCTAAGATATGCACAGCTTCTTCTCTTCCGGCCCCCAAAGCTTATCATATATACTTTGTCTTCTAAAACTAAGTCATTTAGAGCTGAGAAACGCTCTGTATGTGCATGGGTGTGCACACGTGTTTTCACATAAAACTTACACATCGAGATCCCTAGTATTTTGTACAGCCTTTTGTGGAATAGAATAGGAACTCAAAGGTTTAAATGATTTAGCATGCAAATATGTGAAGGAAGAATAGATTTGAAGACTTCAACCATTTTCTAAAATTGAAAAATAAGGATTTTGTACTGCTTTGAAACAGAATCACGCTGCAATACAGTAGATTTCAGTGATATTTGTCTTGTAAAAGTAAAAAAAAAAAAAAAACACATGAAAATACAATTGGGGAAGCACTTTGCTTTACTTAAGAGTATGGCTGTAAATAAATCATTACATTGCATCAAAAGTACTAAAATCGTCAGAAAGCTTGGGCAAAAGATCTTTTTTTTTAATTGGAAGAAGAAAAGAGAGGACAAAGAGTAAAATAAATCCTTTCAATTTTTTGTCATTACAATAGAATTCTTAACTGTAGGGGGTAGAATGATGCATCCATTTGCACTTACAGTACCATATTAGGGAATGACTAAATTACTTGTAGAGCCCTTTCTGTGTCGCCACTTACGAGTAACGATATAATTTCCTAAATCACATAAATAAATACACAAAATAAACCATTGGAATCTTGTATTTTTTTTTGTATCCTGTATTATAAAAATAAATGGGAATGGTCATTTTTATAGAATTCAATTTCATTTTCTGTACTGGAACACATTCAAACATTTGCATCCTATTATTGCTGAAACCAAACTAGATAATGTGCAGCTTATGAATTATGTTTTTCTTTCACTGCGTCTGTATTTACAAGACAAACAGCTGGCATCCCTGTTCTAGCTCAAGGAAAATTTACATTTACCTTTATTTATACTGCCCACAGTATTTCAAAATATTTTATGCCTAAATGTCTAGAAAAGCTAAGACTCTTTACAAATACATTTTGTAAATGTATAGTGATTTGAATTTTCATAGCAACTAAGATTTTGTCTATTTATTTCCATGTCTTAAAAAGGAATCTTGCATTATTAGTGAAGATAATATATGTGTCAAAAAAGAGGCATCAAAAGCACTTCCTGTGCACTTGACAGGGTGACAAAATATTTCTCCTATCCTTTCCTAATTGAGCTGCTGTACAAAGGGAGACATTATGATAATATTAATAATAGTTACATGGATATTTGTAGGTACTGTGTAACCCTTCAGTCCATTTTCCCAGACAATGGTGACTACAAAGAGGCTTCAAAATAGAACATCACACAATATGAATGCCACTTTTTTCTATCTTACATTTTAAAAACATCATTGAAATCAGAAAGTTCATTTACAAAGGACTGGCAGTTGCAATCACAGCAATAATGTAGTGCTGAGAAAAAAAGGGTAATTGGTTTGGTAAAGATCGCTTTCCATTACACCATAAAGCACTACACAATAGGAAAGGTCGCCAATTAAGCAATCATGAATACCAAGTACTGAAGCTGATGAAAATAGGGCAGTGGTTTAAATAGATTTGCAAGCAATTTACCTTTTCACAATGTTGGCAATCTGATGCAATTTGCTTGCAATTTTGTCTGCTTTCAGTAGCACTCGAAGCTGACACTACACAGACCAAATGGCAAAGAGGCCTGCATAGAAAATGTAAAACTATCTTGGCTGCATCAGGGAACCAGAATGGTGGTTCATCAGGAAAATTACAACAATTAACATAAGTGCTGCAAAAATCAACACTTTAAATGTCACACTCACTAGTCTGTCCAAAGACTGTAAAAGTACCATCTCCATTGCTGGACTAACAGTAAATATGAAGCAATCACCAACAAGCCTTGAGGCTGATGGCTTTACAATTGATGTGACATTCTCTGAGTGATAAAATAGCCTCTCATTTTACAAAAGTAAGTATTTTTCTTTTTTAGATTTAACCTGGATTATGTCAACCCAAAACTTATATTCAATCTTTTTCAATTCTTCTTCCAACATATCTGTTTTGCACTTGAGTATGTTCTTTACTTTTTTGATGTTCTAAAAAACTTTAAGAGAATTGGAGTCAAACTGATAAAACTCAAATATTGATCTGTCATTTTTTGAAGTAAATTATACCCAAGGTTCTTATCAAAATGTGTTAGCTATATGAGATGATGCACTGGTGTATAGGGCTTGGTTTACAATCTTGGGAAGGGGCCTCCAAAGGTAACTATAGGTGCTCCCTCAGGTATTCGTACAGAATATAGTATGCCATTATGCATCTATATCAGTGCAAGACCAGCAAATGTGAGAGATGTCCTTCGAAGTAAGTGATATCTCACATAATGGCTCCCATGTTAAAGACAGATATAAATTCATCAGATCATGAGGGAGAATTGACTTATGGTGTGTATTTAACGATTTACCTTTTTTCCAGTAAACTGCAGAGAAGAACACAGGAGGGATGCCTTTCTCTGACATCACAGAGGAGAGTAACAAGTTTTTCTCTGACATCACACCCTTGAAATAACACATCTCCTTTGTCTGATGTTTGATCCCACAACTTCAGTAAGAGAATAAGTTTCACTTTTTATGATCTGATTCAAAATATGTTCAGGTCAGTACAACTGCATATAGGACCGTGTCATTGTGAAAATTAGCTAGATTCAGAGAATCAGAACACTTATACCATTTTTTTTTTTCCCACAGCACAATAAATGTACTCTGATGGCTACAGAAGCCAAGTGTTGTTAGCTCCCAAAGCCATCACTTTTATGTCATGTATGCAGTCAGAAATGGCTGATCCAGTGAACTACTCTGGGCATTGCTGTGATAGGACCACTAGCATGCTGCATACTAAGCTACCATAGATCCATAACTGCTGTGTAGCTTATGTTCATTTCAATGGCTGGTCCTGAGCAGGATCAGTCAGTTGTTAAGGACTGGTAACCCTATAGAACTGGTAAGGAAGGAAGGATTTCTCCAAATCTTCAGTAGTATAACACCTGAAGGGACAAATACTTAACAAACCTTTTTTCTCTATATCAAAAGGGAGAAGAGTGTCATACACAGTTCTGAATGGCATTACGTACTTGGTTAAATATGACACATGGGCAAACATCTATGTTTCCTACGATGTATTTGAAATGCCCCACAAGACATTTACTATGTTTTGACTAAAATTGACTAAAATGTTTACCAAAAAAAAGTAAGTATTGCAGTTAAAATTGCATTCAACACCATAATTTCCATACAAAAATGTTGTGGATAAGGACAACAGAAACAAATAAGACTAGATCACTCACAGGGTTCTGCTGCTGTTCCAAAAGCCTTTCAGCTGAACCTTCCTTTCATAGGCTTCCTTCAATGTCCATCCCTTATGAAGGTTACATTTACATGCACAGTTCTAAATTGGCTTTAATTCCCATCTGCTTTTATTTTGAAGCAAGGCCTCCCCATTCATTTTTGCTCCTGGTCTTTCCCTTTCCTATTTGTTTGCCTTTCGTGATATCTTCCTCTCCTGCCTTTCTGCCATCCATGCAATGCAGCACTGACGTGACATTTGACAATCAATCTTTGCACTTTCCTTTTTTCACAATTTCCTATCCATCACTTGCTTCATCATTTGACCTTCAAAAACATTGTGAATGTTCAACATGTCTCACTGCCAACTCTGTAACATCAAGGACAACAAAGTGACGCTTTCAGCTAAGGGAACAGTACAGGGAAACCCAACGTGCAGTCACTATCTGAACATAAATTGCACCTTGCTTGCTCTTTCACCTGCTACAGTCCCTCTCTGGTTGGTACCACCACACACAAACATTACCACACTTATTGCCTGTCTTTATATTGTACATTATGTTTATCAGTTGGATTTGTTTTTATTTTAATTACAGCATGTTCTGTTCTAATGCTCCAAAGGACAGCAATACTGACCATAACAAACACACATGTATATATATACATATATATGTATATCACAGAATCACAGAATCACAGAATTACAGGGGTTGGAAGGGACCTCGAGAGATCATCGAGTCCAACCCCCCTGCCAGAGCAGGTTCCCTACAGCAGGTTGCACAGGTAGGCATCCAGGTGGGTCTTGAATATCTCCAGGGAAGGAGACTCCACAACCTCCCTGGGCAGCCTGTTCCAGTGCTCCGGCACCCGCACTGTGAAGAAGTTCTTTCGCACGTTGGTGCGGAACTTCCTGTGCTCCAGCTTAAGGCCATTGCCCCTTGTCCTGTCCCCACTGACCACCGAAAAGAGGTTCCCCACCTCCATTTGCCTCCCGCAACTAAGATACTTATAAACATGGATCAGGTCCCCTCTCAGCCTTCTTTTCTCCGGGCTGAACAGACCCAGCTTACTGAGCCTCTCCTCATAGGGGAGATGCTCCAGGCCCTTTATCATCTTTGTGGTCCTCCGCTGGACTCTTTCCAGGAGGTCCCTGTCTTTCTTATACAGGGGAGCCCAGAACTGGATACAGTACTCCAGCTGAGGCCTGACCAGGGCAGAGGAGAGGGGGAGGATCACCTCCCTCGACCTGCTGTCAATGCTCTTTTTAATGCACCCTAGGATCCCATTGGCCTTCTTAGCCACCAGGGCACACTGCTGGCTCATGGCCAACCTGTCATCTACCAGGACCTCCAGGTCCCTCTCTGTAGAGCTCCTCTCCAGCAAGTCATCCCCCAGCCTGTACTGGTGCATGCGGTTATTCCTCCCCAGGTGCAAGACTCTACACTTGCTTTTGTTGAACCTCATCAGGCTCCTCTCTGCCCAGCTCTCCAGCCTGTCCAGGTTTATACCTATATATTGTATATATCGTATATATACCTATATATTGTACATAGCTGGCTGAAAGGAGAAGCATCTTCCACTAAAGCTTTTGCAAAGAAATTACTCTACTTTTAGGTACAAATTCAAAAGTTGAAACATTTTCAACCAACTTTAATTGCATCTCAGTTATGCATTGAAACTTCCTATCATAATCATTGCTATAGACCCCCTTTCATGTGAAGATCGGTGTTCAGTGATAATTTTCAGTTCAGCGATATACTATTGCAGTAACATTTGGAACATGAGACAATTATCTGGAACCAATATTAAACTTCCACAAGAAAAAAAGTGAGTACAGAGTTCTTACTGGTACCCTGGTAGGTATTGCAAGCAGGATGAAGAATTAAAAATGACAGAATTCATGCCTTTAATTTACTCATAGCAGTTTTTCAAAGTCAGACTGACTACTGCTTTCAAGGATAAAGCATTTTCTCAGAAGAGTTCGTAAATTTAGTCTTATTTTTGTGTAAACTGGGAATAGCAAAGAACAAGGGAGACAGGAACAGTAAGCCTGAAAGTGAGCAAAGACGTTTCCATGGCATAGAGGGAGTGTCTGTGATTCTACAAATGCTTCGGGCTTCTCCCCTAGCTTATGTTTAACAAGTGGAGTTGAGTGATATCCAGAATGAAGGCTATTCTCTGGTCATTTTCTTTCTTTCAGCCCTCCACTTGATCAGCCACAATATATCTGGGGCCCAGGAACAAACCAAGAAGGGAAAGAGAAGTAGAGTTTCTGCAGGAGCACTTCAGCAGGTGCTGGGCTATCAGAAAACCAGAAAAATCAAGTTGAAGATCTCCACATTGATTCTGTGTTGGAAATCAGCAGAAATACTGCTTTCATTTCCAGAGGATACAAGAGGGAGAGGAGATGACACAAATCTGTTCCATAAGGGATGGCCAGGTGGAAATCATGCAACATTATATTTTCACATTTCAGCTCCCTGCATAGGGCTACAAAATAGAGGAAATTACTTAACTTTGAAAGTATTTCCTTTTCTTATTTTTAAAATGATTCACGTGGCACCAGTTGCTGCTCAGCTAACAGTCCACAATCTTAGGGCCAAATGTCAGTCTGCTGTTATACAAATGAAGAATTACTGTGCCTCTGATTAGTCTACTGCACATTTTAATATTTTGTTTATGTACAAACCAATTGTAGGATCAAAAAAACTATGACCTTTGACTGAGGACTGAACTAGCTTTTTGCAAGTGTCAGCTAAAGAAGCCAAAGAAATTAATTCAACAAATATCACTTTCTCAGTTTGACTTCAGTTCTTACAGTTGGGAGATAAGGGGAAAGCCAGTAATCAAAACACTGATTCGCTTTCATTGAACAGGACTTGAGTCTTCATTAGTGTTAAGTCTGTTTACGTTCTCTAATGGAGTTTCAATAGTTCATCTCAGCTGAGGAATTAATTTATTGTCTTTGACTGTTACCTCTGTTGTAGGACTGCAGTATAAAATAAAGAAACTTAGTACACACTCATTGAAGAATATTTCTACCATTAATGGTAGAAAGATCTCTCTGACTACATAAAACAAAATAACATATAAAAAGCAGATAAACAATCTTCTCAAGTATATTCAAAATAATGGCAACAACAAGATGAAAAATGTACATCTAATTTGAAAATTTAAAGATACAGATATATATGTACACTACAATGAGGTGTACTGTGTGCACACTTGTTCCAATAAAGAGATGCCAAACTGCTTATCTAGACTGCAAAAGGCCTGTTTGCAGTAGCAGGCAACACTGTTTCCTTGAGATTTCTTCAATTCCTTGCCATATTTCATACTCAACCCAGAAATACCCTTATTAAAAAAAAAAAAAAAAAAAGACAAATTGGTCAGCCCAATATCGATTTTATTTCAATCACTACAAAGTGGTGGCTTTAGGAGAATGAAAAGTCTTCAGACCTAGCGAGTGGATTAGGATTGGAAAAATATATAGACCTTTTAGCCTGACTACTAGAACTGCTTTATGTCAGTTCGTAAATTTTGTGGGAATAAAAAAATGGCACAGATGGGACTATAACTGACCATAACCTGCTCTATTGTATTTCCAACAATCTCTAATTACAGCAACACACCAGAGGAAGAGATTTGAAAGGGCAGGTGATGGGATAGGAGAGAAACCTGTTTGACTTAAACAGCACAGGATCCCTCACCATCAGGGCTGATGTACATCAGCCTGACAGCTAATTAGGGTAGACATGAATTTTTCCAATGTAACAGATGTTCGCTAATCAGGCCAGATTTGGAGCCCTTGCGCCAGCAACATTTCATGCACAATTTAACTATCTAAAAGGAATAAACTACTTAATGCATTGTACTGGAGGCACAGCTGTTTCACAATCAGAAAATTTGCTGTCAAAGATGTTCTCTTTAAAACTGACATGTTTTTATATAACTCTGATGGGGTGTTTATAATGTATTAATAGTTGTCAGTAAGAGCTGCTGTCATCATCAAGAAGTAAAATATTTCTGAAGGTATATTAAAATGAACAGACTCCTTTCTCTTTCCAAAATCTATTTAGATAATTTACTTTGAATATGGCTGTTTAATTCTAAATATACTTTAAACAAAAGGCTTAACATGTATCTCTTAAGTTACATGAATAATAAAATGCACAGATCTAACTTCCAAGTATGGAGTAAAGTTGAAATATCTTATCATTGATCTATAATGGAAATGTATTTTATTTGCAGGAAAAGCTTGTATACACATTATACTGTGCTAAAATTATGTGAATGGTCTCCCTTCTGTTCATAAAAGATTGGTCACTGGATTGAAAATTCAGATGAAATGTTACATACATTCATATGGCCTGCTACTCATGTCACCAAGAAAAAGCATGTGAGATTTTTATTCTTGGATCTGAATTTCATAGACTAGATCCTGAAGTAAAGGGATGGATCTAACTCTCTTTACAGAAAACTGAGGATCTTGTAGTTTGTGTATTTTGAGACTGGAATTAAGACACAGTATCATTATTCTATTAACACCATCTCCTTTTAAAACTGGTCTCTTTGTTGTTTTTTGTTAATGTTTCAGCTATGAGAAAAGATCAAGTGAACTAGCATTTTATATACTGTTAGAAAACTTTGAGAAAACCTTGCATAACCTGTGAATTGCATTGGTATGGGACAGAGTATAGAACTGGAAAGAAAGATTGTTGCTAAGAGTCCAAGACAAAAGCAATCTTAACTAAAGCAGCAGGCAGCAACTGTGCTATAATACTTGTACTAATCAGGACCATTAGTGAAGAGAAGTGGCTGAAGAGTCAAGAACAGTATTAAGAGCTTTCACAAATATTCAATGGAGATAGATATTAGGAAGGATATTAAATTAATGATTCAAAATGAATTATGACTTAGTAAGATAATTGTTAACATTTCTGTAAAGGAAAGTGACTATTTTAGAATAACAGAAAACTTTGCTCAAAAAATAATAAAAAGCTTGAAAAAAATTACTTGGGAAATTCTAAAATGTTTAAACCATCTAAAGAAAATCATATATGCTTGGTTATTGTAAGAATTTACTACTCAATACAGTCCTGATGATTTTATTTTTAATTATACCTAAATGCTTAGGAACCAAAATTACTTGAACAGTGCAGAGGGGAATACAATAAAAATCTAGCTTAAATAAAATCATGACCCACAGTGAGAAATTTTAATAAAATCACTAGATAACTAAAGGATGTGAAACATTTGACATTGGTTTATTGAGAGTATGTTTCCTGAACTAATTCGATCTAATTGGATCTCCTGTAAAAATAAATAGATAGATAAATAAATGATAAATAGATAGATAGATGAATAAATAAAGAGAAAAACTTGTAAGGTTTTAATTCTGCATGTACATGTTTACCTTTACTCACATGAGGAATTCCCTTGACTTGAAATTAACACACACGTTTATATGATGGAGGTATTGGCAGTAGGACATAAAGAATGCAGCCAAGCTACATGGATTTCATCAGAGCCTTGAAGCTTTGTCTCACAGACTTCAAAAATTGACCTTTGAGTCATACAACTGGCTTGTATAACCTGAGAGAAGAACAGGATTTGGTGGGTTGAAAAGTGACTACAAGGAAAAGGCAGTGTTTTGCATTGACAAGAGATATTCCAGCAGGTTTACCCGTGGGGAGAGAACAATTTTGTCTTGCTTAACATCTTCAGTAATAATCTGAAAGAAGTGATGATCTTAATGAATTCACTATCATAATGAGCTAACAATAGTAATTTAGGAGGAGTTGAAAGTACCAGTAAGAACAAAGACAAATAATACAAAGGCACCCTGAGAGATTATAAGCATAGGGAAAAATACTGTAACAAAATGAGGTTTGGACTGGAAAGACACAATTCCCAACACATTTGTTGAAAAACAATCCAAAGCATGAATATTCAAAAACAGAGTCAGACATTAATCGGCAATGCAAAATGGCAGGAGAAAGAAAGAAAAAGACAGACAGAAAGACAGAGAGACAGACAGAAAGAAAGGAGAAGAAAGAAAGAAAAGAAAGAGAGAAAGAAAAAGAAGGGGGAAAAAAACCAGCCTTTTTTGTGCTGTCCATGCATCAGCTTCACAAAACGGGATCAGTCTTTCCTACAGCACCGATGAACACAAAAGAATTGCCATGCTGTCCTGGGCCTGCCATCTATTGCAGTGTCCTACCTACACTTAACTGTGAACAGCAACATCCATTTCAAAAAAAATGCTTAGCTTTCTTAACAATAATACAAACATAATAGATTCTCTTTTCTAACTGCAGGCAGTCAGGAGAGAGGGCTCATATTCTCCCTCTTATTCACTGGGAGGTTTTGAGACTTTTTAGAAAAAACACAAGAAATTAGAGATCAGCCAGGGTCTTTTGCCACTATGGGTACTGTTCTAGAAGAAAAATGTTCACGAGATATCGAGGCCTGAACAATAAAGCAATAAAGTTATCTGAACATTGAGAAAACTAGTCTTCAAGGAAAAGGTCTATTTACGTACACTTCCACTTAGCGATGGCTAAGGTACCAACAAGATGGCAGCCTATAAGTACTTGAAGTTTATGAATACCAAAGACAGGAAAATAAACCTTGTAGTATCAGCAATGTAACTATGATGAATGATAAAAATAGAGAAAAGAAAATCATCACTGAATAGCAAGAAGACTGGCATATTTCTGTCTGGATAATCAGGGCTGGTTCCAGCCCAGAGGTCTTAACAAGGTTTGTAATCAGCCTGGGCCTAACTCAGCTTTGTCACCAGAAAACTATGATCTCCCTGAGGAACTGGGCTTCTCAGAACGTGAAGATAATGAATTTGTAACCACTAACATGTGGTTTTGCCACTGGCATTTGCCAGCCTTGCATGTACTCGCTTTCGGAGGAGCCATGAGTGAGGCTGTGTATGTACAGTTCCACCTCACAGTGTGAAAATATGCACTGTACTCCTTCCAGTGCTCAGGATAAGGGCAAACTACATCTAACTCTTCATCTTCACCTCAATAAATTCATCCCTGCAATAGCAGCCTAAAAGAAGCAGGGAAAGTTTGAACCACATTTAAAGGAGATCAGAGAAAACCCTAGAAAATGTCACTGTGTTGTCAGAACTGCTGTCATACCGATCAATAGTGTCTAATTGTTACTTAGGTTCCCCCATCTGTTTGTAGCCATCTGTTGTTTCTCATCTTATATTTAGGGTGTCTACTTCCAGGGTACAGAGACGTCCAAACTGCCCCACAATCTCCACTAGAAGCACTGAGGAGTGTTTGTGGACAGGGACTGTGGCAGCCAGCTGAGTTCTGGAAAAGGGAAAGTTGCTTGCTCCTCCTAGTAGAAACTTACAGCAGGATCATGCTAACATGCTATGCTGCTTTCCTAACCGCGTAAAGTGTGTCAGCACAGGGAGTGCAGCTATTTATGCATGACCAGCCTCTGAGATTTTCCTGTGTATGAGATACATGGTACTTAAGGACTCTTTTTGTGCAGCTTTGTTAAATACCAGTTTAAAAGCCAGTTACAATCTGTCTTGTCAATCCACGCTTTGGGAGTTGTGTAAAAAGATTTCTCCAAAGGATGTCTAAGAGTTTAGTATGGCAAAGGACACACATGAGAACTCATATTTGAATCTGCTAAATGTCTGCACAGGCTCTTACGAGTTGTTACATGGACACAAGTTCATGCATATGGTTAACATAAACTACTATATGTTAACATATACTACTATACACTCTGCTCTTTCTTCATAGAACTGGTAAAGATTCAGAATGCCACAATAAAATCATTCAGGCCCTAGACTACCAATTCCCTATTAAATTACTAATAACTGCATTTAAAATGTTTATTGTAATGTAGTTACATTTTAAAAGGTTTAATACTAGAATAACATTAAAAAGATCTAACAGGACAAAGTAAACATAGCTCTGCTAGCAATAACAAAATTTAGCTGACTAACCAAGAAAGCCCTCAGCCCTGCCATTGTCTTCTACTAACCCAATGATGCACAACCTTGTTGTGCAAGCCCGTTATGATTCCTATCCCTCTGCTAAAACTTTCATGGGTAAATGAAAGTAAGAGAAGGCTTAAAATGAAATGCCTCGTGCAAGCATCTCCCTTTTCACTTTTGGTTTATTTTCAGTTGTGCTAACACATTAATTACTTGCAAGGTTGATTCACTTCAGCTTAGAATTCTTTCACTGCAACCTGACATCTTAAAACACATCTGAACAGTTTGGGAAGTGCAGTTTACTGCATTGAAAACAAATGGTGTCAAATTTGTGAAATTCATCAGATTCATCACTTTAAACAGGTGACAAGATCTGACAATATGTCTATTTCAGATGTCAGACTTTAGCTCTGATCTTATAGGTTACATGTGGAATTTGGTTTAACCAAGTTTTTGTGTGCAACAATATCTAGAAGAGGGCAGTCAATACGTAACTGACAACATCCTGTTAGTATTAGCAGTGAATGAAAAGTTCAGGTAAAATGTGGATGAGCAGCTAACAACCAGCAGTCATCTTTTGAAACCAGAACTTTATGATGTCTCTCATATTTTCTTTTGACAACTTCTTTGTTACTTACTGAATACCTGAATTTACATGCTTGCTTCCAACAGTGACTGAGTTTGTTTTTTCTTTCTGCTGAGCATTGCAAACCCTGTATTTAGCCAAATACAGAAAAACATTACTTTGTGAGTATTCTGATTGAGTAAAATTGTAAAAGCTAATAGATGAATTTTCAGAATAGAAAACATAATAATGGAACTTCTGTTTATAGACAGTAAAGCTTCAAATGAAGGCGCAAACCCTGTGCTATTTCCCCTCCATGCTCTGCCTCAATATAGCACACAAATAGTTTGCAGTTCTTTGATATATTTTCTGCATATCAGTGTTAAAATATAAAGCTACTAAGCTCTTTACCTAATAACATCTTATTTTAAGACCTAACTGGTAAAAATATGAGGCAGAGATATGGCAGCTGGGAATATCCTGCTTGACACAGAACTCTATGGTTAACGTTCTCTGAGCATCTTTGCAAGCCAATAGTCCTTCCAATGGAATATGGCTGCATATCAAGTGTAATCATTTCAGCCACTTCTCGATTTATGGACAGTGTGAGTAGATGGCTTCTTCTAACATTTGGCGCTTTTTTTTGGCCAAAAAGCTTGTATAAATTAACGGTATGTATAAGTGTATACTGCTGCACTGTAACGAAGCAAACCAGGAGGCATTCCAGTTCATTCTTTGAGCAAAAGCTATGACATGCTGCTATTTAGCACAGCAGTCCTTTTTTTGCATCCCAGAAAGCGACTCCTTGTATTTGTATTGTTTTATATTTTTCCTAGTCACTTCTGTTCATGTGTATTTTTAATCTGGCAAGAACTTTTGCCAGTACTGGTACATCTCTCTTTTTATGCCATGTATCTCATTTAAAAAGCTGGTTCAGTATTTTTCACGAGGCTAAGAAGACCAAATGGAGTAGCTTTAACCAAATATTTGTGTACTTATTGTTTAATCAGCAGAGACATTATCAACAGAAAGATAGAATGCATTGATGTGGTCAAGGTAATACACTGTAAGTCAAATACTCCAGTCAGTCATTGTCTAGCTCCGTGAATTTAGACAAATAGCTTCACCTCTAGCTGCTGTTCTCTGCTGTCCCTTCATCTTTTCAGTCTCTTCCTGTGCTCAGAGTTAGGCCTGTGAATAAGCAGCTTGCCAAAACTGGAATATATTACTACAGCTGTACCGTGTCCTTGCAGTACTTCTCTAAAACATCACTGGTAAAAGTAATAATAATAATAAATATGCAAAAATCATTGAATCAAGTAAATGAGCAGTATTTTCCAGTGGTTAAATGTAAGGGCAGGAGAAGATGTGAAAAGGCAAAATGAATTGTCCATATCTCTAACAATTGGAAGCTGCAGTATGCTTGGACAATTTCACCCAGTCTGCTTAACAGCAGACTCAGTGAGCAGTAATTCATGGATCACTATTACCTGTCTAGATAGGTTTTTAACTGACTTATTCTGTTTTGGATTTTCAACCTCTCTTAAAAAGACTGCAAGTCTTTTCAAAGCCTGCTTAGTGCTCTCTTAGATGACATCACTCTCAGCTATAGCATTAAACTCCTCCTTTGAGCTTCCCCACTATGTAAAGCTGTGCATATCGCAGGGCTCTGTTAATGCTAGAGGTAGCAGAAGAGAATCCCAGCTTATTCCCTCATTTTCCTGATGGAAATGCAAGCATTCCAGAGCCTGATTTGCCTGGTGTCTAGATCATGTCATGATTCTACAAGAGATGAAAAGAGATTTCAGAAAAAGAATAATTAGGCACCTTTTCTTATTTATATGCCATTTTCCTGCTGATCTAAACATCAGGACATGATGACACACATGAACAATCAAAAAGTCCACACCAAAATCTTATTATTTTCTCAAATGAATACAAAATCAGTCTCAACCTTAGAAGTACAGGAAAAACACAATTTACTGTCTAGTCTGAGAGCTGTTTTACCTGAGGTTCTGGCTCATGCTTACTTCTCTCTCTTTCTCACTCTCTCTCTGTCAGCTGACTGTCTGCTCTGAAATCCAAGTTATTGTCACTGCTTCTCAAGAGGGAATGCCCATCTTGTGTATGAAGTACACCTTCAAACTGGGTATGCTTAGAATGGATTGCATGAGTAGGTTTCTGCAGCAGAATCATAGGACAGCTTTGGTTGGAAGATACCTTAACGATCATCTAGTTTCAATGCCCCTGCCGTGGGCAGTAGCCAGAGATGACCACAGTTTTCAGAAAATTCCTTTATCATTACATAAATAGAAACTATGGCACTTTATTCATAACATGCAAAATTAAAATACTTAGATTTCAAGTCTGGATATGCCAAAAATACCTTCATATTTTTTAATTAATAACATTTATAGTGCTTTGCACCATGGACAGCATTGCATCAGAGAAACATTCCTTTACAGAAGCCTTTTGAAGGTAAAAATAGTAGCAAAAGCAAAGAATCTGGGGAAAAAGATCATTTATTCCCAATGATGCTTGTTGTCAGTCCATTAGATCTCTCAGTATCTTTGGCTACCTATCTATACAGAAGAAATAAAAGATACATCCCCATCCAAATCACTTTTGGACATGGAATTATTATTGACAAGAGTACTAACAAAGTACTATGAGCCTGTAAATTTAATCTTCTCTGCTTTCTAAAATTGCCTTCTACATATAACTTTGACAAGTCTTCTAATAAATTCAGAATATTTGATAAAACAACAGGAACAAATAGTTGCAACAAATGCAGAACCTTCAGCTGCCAAGACTCACTCCAGGGAGAATTTTTGTGGCTAAACTGCATAAGCCTTAGAAAAATAAACATTTTTAATAGAATTACTGACAGACCTTCAACTACAGTATTGGGAATAGTGCTATTTAACAAACCAGTGGTTATGTTTTTATTTTATTCTTTTCTAGAGTTCTCTCATGTCATCATTTCAAAGAAAAGTCATAATAGATTTGAGCTACCTTGAATAATGGATTATGTAGGATAACCAAGATAAATCAAAGCACAAAACCACAAAATAATAACACAAAGCATATTTAAGTTGCCTTATTTTCAGGCAATTTAGCATTGGAAAGTAATTGCTGCAACAGAAAATGAGTTTTATACAGGACCTTAAAATTACAAAATTTTAAAAGCATAAATGAGTTAAGCTGTAGTCAGGTCATCTTTGCCCATGGAACAGTTTAATGTGTTCAAAAACCACTTCAATTTTCTTCAGAGTATGGAAGTGTGGGCCAAAGTATATACATTTCATATTTAGTGCAGAATGTATTCTTTTTTTTTTTTTTAAAAAAAAACAGTTTTCTGCATAGACAAAAAGTAAGTAAAACTTTTTATAAAGTAATTGGGCCATCAGAAATTCAGACAAAAAACCCAACAACCTAACGGCAGAGTAAGGAGAGTGAAATCAGTGTACTGAAATACACTCAAAATAGGAATACTTCCCTGTATCTAACTATAGATTGCACCTTGCTTTCAATATACAGGAGAATTAAATGGACAGTCAAAAGTAGTGCTTGAGCTACTACCTACAGCAAGACTGATGATTTCTTCTAGGATTTTTCCCCCTATAAATTTAACAATGCAAATTTAACAATGGATTCTGTCCAATGATTGCCAATTTCAGCAGTGACATTCTTGACGGAATAGCCTGATTAGAAAATAATTGTACTTCTTTTCAGCTACTGTTACTTCACCCACACTTTTCATTTCCTATAAGGTACAGTGGCAAAACTGCATCTTTCAACTCTCCCTCTTTTATCTGATGTAGTGGATGACAGGTAATCTAGCTGAAAGTTCCTACAATTGCACCACCAGAAAAACACTGGCTGATGAAATCTGAGCAGTTATCACACTAACCATCACCTGTCAAGCCTCCTGCTTCAATTTAAGGGTGCATCAATTTTCTGAAGAGGAAATCAAGGGCAAAGAATAAAAGCGCTACAGATAAACACTGACAAAGGCCCTTTCTGCTTTTTTTTATTTATGATGGGATGTACTATCATAGGTTGCTCTGTGAGGTTTTATCAACTGTCCTGATACATCCCAGATAGCTTGGAATTCTTTGGCCATTGATGAAGTGCTATACTTGCACTTACTGAAAGGGCAGAAGATTTCTAACTGAAAATTACTTTCACTAAATACCACAAAGATATTGAAGTCAGAAAGAGCAAGGAGACGGAACAAATGACAGCTGCATATAACAATGAACCTCTCTGTTCTGTGAGCTGCCAGACAAGGCTGATTAGAGTAAGAACATGAAATAATGTTTTCTTAAAGCCAGAGAGCACATTGTGTAAAGTGTCAGGTACAAAGAGTTCATATGCTCTTTGTAGTGAAACGTGAACACATTTGCTGCTGACTGTGTTTGCCCTGTACTTGCTCAGGTCCCCAAAGTAAACAACTGTACAAGGGTACCTTCTTACAAGTGGAGAAAAACTGAATTACTTAGAAAAGAGGAAAAGATGCCTCCATGTCAAAATGAGCCAAATTCAGGTAGAGAACAAGTACATTCCGCATTGCTGACTTCAATGGAATTATATTCACTAACATCAGGTCAGATTCAGAGGTGTAAGTTATGCTTAGCTTTTCAAATGTTATTCGTTTTCTTTGTAAAATGAGCAGAAGGGGAGACTCTCAATGTGCCCATTTGGCAGCCATCCTGCATGGGAGAAGATGAAACAAGCACGAAGAAGAGATGTAATAGTAAGAAAATCCGTGTGTAGATTCACACAAAGGCTATGAATAGGTCGTGAGCCCCTAATGTTGCAGTGCTTCCTGTTTATTCTCCCAATTAATGGAAGAAGAACAAGTCTCAATGAAGCCCATTGATGACTTCCTGATAGCCTTCCACAGGCTTTCAGCCGAACATGAAGTACTGAGGCAAGTGACACTAGGCAAGTGGCCTCGCTCCAGCCAAGCTTTAGTCATAGCAGAAGATCAAGGGTGCGTTAAAAGAATAAAACATTTGAGTTCCTGCAGAATTGATTTGTTCTGTGACTGTTTTTCTCCACTTTTTAAAACTTCTTTTTCATTCATTTCTTGATATTCCAGTCCACTCTGAAGACAACAAATCTGGGTAAATGCTACTGTATGGATATCCTGCAAAAGCCAGTTGTTTTCTCCGAGGATGTTTTGCTGACTTTGGGGTTCAACAAGAGATAATGGAGATAGAGCAGTTCAACAAAGTTCACAGTTCTCACTGGATAATATTCTCACATTCATGTCAGGTCCTAGAGACAAGGCCCTTGTTGCTGACAACCTTGTCAGGTGACAAATTGTGTTGCTCTTGTCAGGAGCATTTTTAACAGCACAATCTTCAATGGAAAAAGTGACTGACATTCACAAAGCCTGCGAATACTCGCTAATAATAGAGCAAAACATTAGCAAAAAACTGTTCCTTATTAGTCCACATTTGTCAAGAAACTTGCACAAATCATCTTCAACCACTGCATCATTTGCAGATTGTCTTCACAGAATCACAGAATCACAGATTTTAGATGACAACTCAGTAAAATAATCACACAGGATTAGATTTGCTGTTTGAGTGGATGACATTTCTAAACAGAATAATGGTAATTCCACTGAAAAAGTTTCTCTCTTCAATTTCTCTAGCACTTCTTTGAGCTTTGAAGCTCTCAACTTTAAGCGATTTCTCAAGAAAGCTTGCTTTCAGGTTTGGGAAGAAAAATTGAAAATATTTTTGGAGTACAAACTATCCACTTCTAAACAAGGAAGCAAGTCTGAAGTACCCAAGATTTTTAATACTTTGTAACTTTCTCAGTGTTTTTAAACCATTTACTAACTTAGAGGATTGACTTTTGTATTTTGAGTGTCTGAAGCTGGTAATCAACAAAACTACAGACAAGAACCATTAGTGACTGGTACAGCTTCCAGGTGAATATTTTATCAATGTGAAATGAATGACATTTTTGGGGTTCATGAGTCTTTTCTCTAAATTCTGAAGACCATTTGAGTAATTCCAGAGGGGAGGAAATGTACAAAAACAGAACTACGACATCACATTCATTTTCAGATTTGGAAATCATATTCTTTACCTATTCAACCTCAACTTAATTTAGCAAATATTATCTATTTTATTTTTTTAAAGTCACAGCACAATTATTTTGATAGTTCATCTCATATGATACTAAAACTGCATTATTTACATTAAAATCTTTCCATATTTTTAAGAGGTTTTCCTCCTGCATCACTTACATGATATATTTATCACTTCCTTGCTGGCAAATGCAATTAAGTGTCCTTTGTTTATTCTGAGTAATCAGAATAATGGATTCCAATCCAGCCTTAGGAGCATCCAGCTAGTCCAGGTAGCTCTGTAATACATGTAAGCTTCCTCTATAGGGAGTTATTGCAAAGCCTCTAAAAAAAAAAATAAGAAGAAGAAAAAAAAAATTGATTGAATTTTCATTCATGTGGTTGAATGCTCAGGGTCAGATTGCCTCTGTCTTGGTAGAGGGACAGACCAGGTAGGAGTTAGGAGTATACTGAAAGAATGCCCACCGAACTTGCCATGTAGGAGGGATGGGAAAAGAGAGAAAAAGACAAAAAGCTTGGCTTTTCAGTACTTTAAAGCAGGCAAAATACACAACAGGGACATGGCTTCTCACAGCAGTAGCCCAGCTACCTATTTTGTCTACCCTTAGAGCCAGACTGCACTACAGACATCATTATTGCCACCCTGCAAGACATATGACAGTTCAAATAAATAGCTCAACAGTAATACACATTCCTCAAAGTCTTCTGAATAAAAGCACCCTTCCAGTGTGCTAGGATGTATCATGTTACAGTTTTAGGGCTATTTGAGATTATGTCTGTGCATTTATTGAAATGATCACAACCTTCCAATATTTCAAGAATTCATATTTGCCTGGAAGCAAAGGGAAAGCACAAGAATACATGATTAAATACATTACAAATCCAAAATTCTTAGTAAATATATACTTAGCATAAGCAATTTTCTGAGAATTCACATTTTCCTAAATGTAATTTATAGCTCCTATGTTTAAAAGTGTTATTATTCTAGTGAAAAAATGGAGATGTAAGACTTTGGTGATCAGGCTCAGCCATAGACTCTATGGACAGAGCCTGAGACTTTCCATCACAAAGTTAACAAATACTTCGAATATTGTTTTTTTTTCCTGTTGTTGTTTAACCTTTTGTAAGACAGGGACCAGTTATAGCAATGGGAACTAGATTTTATCCTAAACTCAAACAACTCCCAAAGTTTTTAGATTGAGGGCCTTGCTTTGAATCAATCTGTATCAGTATCACGATTATCCTTATAGGATTTTAAGAATATGCAGATGGGGCGTAGACTATCAAACCAGTATTTTAAGAAACACATTGAAGGATACTATCTCTCAGAAATAATGAAAGCCAGCAAAATCTGAATACAATACTAGTAAACAAGTAATAGCTCTTGAACTCACAGAGCAATTTATGAAGTATTTGAAGTACTTTTTTGAAATTTATTACGTATTTTACAGTATTTAACCAGAGGTTTCACTAAGAATTTTGTCAAAGCAAATACTGTTAGTTGAACTGGTTTATTATGAACCTCTGTGTACTGTTAAGTAAATTACAGGTAAGAAAAAATAGGTTTTTTTTAAAAAAAAACAGATTGTCACAGCTGATGACATCCAAACTTCTTTTGCTTTCTTACTTATTGTCTATGAACAGGCATAAATTCAAAGTAACTTGAAAAATGTCTGCTTTATTTTCTGTTAGTTATGAGGGGTTATGACTCTCCCAGACTTCTCTGAGCTATGATTCATTTTCTAGACACTTGTGAAAGAAGAGTTCATACGTCAAAGAGAAAAAAAAAGGAGAGGGGGAAAAAAAAGGAGTTCCTAAAGCAATCCTTACCTTTCAGCAATCAACTGTATGATATGATGGGCTGCTCCCATTACAATGAGGCTACTTGTTTCAAAAATGTTTTGAAGGTTATTCCGAGGAAAATACTAGATTTTTGTTTCCCAAACTCTGAGAAAACTCCTAATTTCACAAGACCAGTGCTTGCACCTGCAATAGTGTATGACCCATACCTGAGTGTGCTTTAGGATATTGCTGTACTGCAGCAAAGTACAGATGCCCTGGATGCTGTAGGAATGCTTTATTGAAAGACAAAGAACAGTTTCAGAGAGGCCCATGTGCCTTGCATGCCGTGGGAACACTACAGCTGTGTCTGAGGCTCACAGAGTACGGCTGCAGAAGGGCAGGAGCCAGAATTTCCAGACTGGGGAACTGGAAAGCTACTCATCCAGAAACTTGGCCTAGCCCTTTAGAGGTGCTGGGCAGTTTGCAGGGTATGGACATCTCTGACACCTGCAGGCTACTGCCTTGCAGAATAGTGTATAACATGTGTGAGAACAGGTCAGTCTGCAATCTTCTCTGTTTTAAACAAGTATCTATGATCATTTTTTTGAATAGTGCTGTGCTATTTCTGGGTCATTGAAACTAGTTGAGGAAAATCACCCACAAGGCAAAAGAAACATGGCAAAATGTTCCTGCAGTGTGTTGCCTTAATACATTTAAATGATTTAATGACAAGTGGGGGATTACAGCAAAACACAATGCACACTGGAGGTAGCAAAGAACACCTGCTGCCTGTACTGTGAAATTCAAAATGGATTCCAGGAAGGGAGCACAATGCCAGGCCGCTTTAACTATTGCTCCTACTTCCTATACTATTATTACTGCTTAACAGTCTTGAAGTCTGAATGACAGTGGTCTGAGCCCTTTCAAACAACAGCAAGAAGGTCAATTTTTGTAATGAGGAAATGGAAGTGGAGGTGCAGTGGATCACTGAACCTTACTGTTTCGCTTAAGATAAGTAACAGTGCTCAAGCAAATTATGGTGTAGGAACACTGACAACACCATCATGAATCACACAACAGATGAACTAACAAAAACACTTAAATGTGTGTAAAAGCAGTGTGATATCAAAGTTAAGTTTGATTCAACTTTCACATGGCAGAACCACTCTAACTTCTCACCAACACTATAGAAAGCCACAGACAAAAGGAAAATCACACTGCTTGCAACGCCACTCTTCCGTCTTCAGTGCTTAGATCCCAGTTGCTCAGTAAACAAAATCTCTTGTATGAAAAGCTTATTGAATGAAATGTTCCAGAGAATAAAAATTCTTCATGTCTACAAAATCCTGCTTTGATTGCTGCTTTAACTGCACTCGTTTAGGACTTCAGAACTTACTGCAGGTGAGCAAATCAGCGTGAATAACCTTCAAGATTTTAAAATACTGTCAACAGATCTGCAATTACCGTTCTCCAAGACCACAGTGTCTTTGTGCTGGTGCATAAAGCTTCCCCAAGGAACAAAAATTAACAGCTGTAAGCTACAACTATTTGACCCTTGAAGTCTTGCACAGTAGTTTAATGAGTTCAAAGTACCTCTGTAGTCTATTCACCTCATCCTCCCTCCTTTCAGATACAGTAGTATTAAGGGAAATGCTTAGCAACAGTATTCACATATTCATCAGCTTTATATTTTTACTTTAATTTGTGTCCCTTTAGCAGCCTAAGTGACTCTAATGAAAGGGAGCAAATGTTAACACATAAAATCTATGAAATAAATTACAGAGACAAACAAGAAATCTGAAGAATAAAGCAACTACCATGTCAGTAAATTAGTCAGAAATTATCCAGTACCTCTGAAAGAGGCTGATCACTAGAGAATAAGTGCTTATTGCCCAAGTACAAATCAGATAAGGAAAATGAATTAAAAAGAGATGGATGATTTTCTTACATTGTACTTTAGCTATGAGAATAATGGAGAAACACCAGGTAGCACAGACAAGACACTTTCAGGCATACGCGTATAGAAGATATAAAAATGACAGATCAATTGGAGAAGTTAAATAATCATTAGCCAATTCTGATAGATGTCTTTTGTCCAAATATATTGAAGGGAATGAACTAATCTTCAAAGGGCTCAGAAGTGATATCGACCAAGGCAGATTCTCCAACAAACCAACCAACCATCAGGCAGTTTGATGGAGAAATCTTTCTTGCACATTGTTTGGTCAGGCTATCCTTTGAGGAGTGGTTTTGAACCTTCATGGCACTTACAGTCAAGAACACACTCAACTATTATGCCAAGCAGTGAGGGTGAAAAGGAATGACAGACCCATGCTTTGATGTATCTTTTCCTGTATTGGGGACCGTCCTTGGCAGTCCCAACTGCCCTAGTGTATCGCACCTGGCTCTGTGTCTCATGGCTTTAATCAGCTCTGAAATAGCTATTATATTAATTTTTAAAGTTAGTAGTTGTAATATCTCCTTATCAAAGGGCTGAAACAACTTGTAATTTATATCATGCATTCAACTATTTATCATACAAATGCTTGCCGTTCCAGTAGATGTCCATTCGACTTCTCTACTTAACTATATCTGTATGTTTTATTTATGCTTTTTTAGCTAATTAGCTGAAGTATCACTTTGAATTTACTCCTTTTGGGCATCAGCTGACTTGCTGAAAGTTGAGCTTGCTGTGAACTCTGCTAGGTCTTACAAAAAGGTGTGAATACACAATTACGCTGAATTTAATCAAGTTCACCTGGGCTGATCCTACAAGATGTCTACATTATTTTGAATCAGATTTTAAAATAGCTAAGTAATTGCTGAAAAATAAAAACATTTGAGAATTTTTGATGCTGAGTTGATGCTCAGGGAGACCTCAAGCCCTGATCTAATCTAAGAGAAATGAGATTTGATGGATGATTGGGTTTAGGCCACAGAGACCACAGCATCAGACTCACCAGACAAGACACATTCTGTGCCTCAAAGGGATACATGTCTTAGCTGAAATATGCCTGCTATGTAGATGTACTGCCAATAATATTTGTGACCCAACACACAACCTTTAAGCACAGGCCATCCTTGAGTAGAACAAGACTGCTGTGCTACTGGGGTAGCTCCAATAACAATTTAATCATCCTTTGTGTCTTAAAGGAACATGGAGGGCACAACTCATAGCTCCTGAGAATGCTGATTTTTCTCATCTTTTTTCTAGCAGGCTGAGCTCAAAGCAATATTCGTTGAAAGTTCTCAAGACTTGAGCTGTAGCTTGTCTCAGCACAGGGGAAAACATCCCAGCAGGTCTTTATTAAATCAGAATTAGGAACTGCAGCAGATTCTATGCCTTACCATTCACCTCAGTAACTGCACTCTCCCCAGAAAATCCAGGTTTTCCTTTAAATGCAGCTACATCAATCTTAACGCAGTGCAGAAAAAAAAAATAGATCTTTCTCAATGTGGGGAGAGCAAGCATAGTTTTTAAGAAAGCTGTATCATCTTCAACACTGGTATCCTGTTACTGCTGGTTTGCCAGTTGGATGCCAGCACTGAGAAGGAGCTGTTAAATCCATGCTGCAGCTATGCAACTAGTGTGCATGCAAAAAACTCCAACATGAACTCCTCCCCCCCAATCTACTTACTTTTTAAGAATTACAGTAATTACATTTTATTATGCACTATTCTTTAAATCATCTTTAGTGCTTGTCTATGTATCTGGGGAGAATGCATATTTCATTATCTTAATATTAATCTATTCCTTAAATTAAAAAAATACAGTAGGTGAGTTTGCTAACAAATGACTCATCAAAGACAGTGTCACCAAACAATGTTTTTGTCTGGGGGGTAGTTCTTGTTATTCCACATGCTCATACATATCATTGCTTAATCAAACTGTCTCTTACTGGCTGGTAGCCTCAGAAATGTTATCCAGTCTCTTGGACAGTCCCATCCAAAGTGAGAACTTGGTCTTATTGCTTATATATTGGGGAGTGACAAAGAATTAAAGACTGGAAGTTCAAGTGACAGATGTGTGGCCTATTTCTCTCATCCCCATGAATTTGTATTATTTGAGTCTTAGAGTTCACATTATGCCTTTGTAGCACATTTGTCTTCATTGCTGCCACAGTATACATGAGTTGGCAGGAGTTGGATGGGAAACAAGGGGTTGGAAGCAAGCTGCAGAAAACATTCAATAAGATATTTTTCATCTGAGTGCATGTCTTGGTTCTTCAACAGTTTTGTAAAGGTGAGGACAAAGTGAGGTGTTCAGCAGACTGGAGAGCAGCAAAGTCACAGACATTAACATGACATACTGTCATGCAAAATATGTATGTCAACTAAGATTCTAACAGAAAGAAAGGTGTGCCAAAAAGGCGTAAAAAAGCTATGAACATCTATTATTTTCATAGCTTAGAGGAGGAGTTAGTTGGCGGCTGGATAGATAGAACTGGTTGATGTCATTTGCTGCCATTTTACTGTGCTGCTACTCACCTTAAACCCAGGAAAACTCAGCAGCTAGACCATGAGCTATTTGTTGTCTTATGGATAATTCTTCCTAACTACTCCTGCAGTTTCATTTCATGAGCCTGTTTTCCTTCCCAAAGCTCTGTGTGTCCTCACATGTCAGTGCTGTTGCTGTTCCTTGGTCTTCTCTTGGCTACTTCAATTCTATGCACAAAGTTCCACCAATAAAACACACAGCTACTGCATGTTCAGTCAATCCCATCAAAAGTCTTTCCACTTCTCAAGAGAAGTAAAATGTGTTTTGATCCTGTCCTATTAAATTCAATTTTTTATGGGGCATATTCCTTGTCATATGAAGAGCACAACAGTAAACTTGCCTAAGAGCCTACTCTCTGCTGCAGCTCGTGAGGTTCTGTGGCTGGTGCAAACCTTGTGCAAACAATCTATTTCATAAAATAGTTTGACTGGCTTTTCAACTCAGTCCAGATGCTAGCCCACCCTTCAGCTTCAGCAAGGCCAAAGACTGCTTGCAGGTCAAACAGCCTCCAGGTAGTACAAAAATATCACTGCTGGTTGCATTAATGATTGGTCTATCCTTGTGTAGAAGAGATGAATTCTCTTTTAAAATAACTTTGATATGAGTTGTTTGATTGAAGGGAATTTGTAGAGCAAGACACAGGTATGTTTTCAGAGAGAAGAGAACAAATCATATGTGACAGATGTCAGTCATGTTACTTAATGCACTACTGGAAACACGTGAATACTACAGGATAATAGATTTTACAAAGATGTCTAGAAGAATATTAATCAGAGTGTGCATCATGGACTCGCAGACTAACTTTCAAATAGATGCAATTAGTAATCAAGGTTGTAAAGTAAGCCTTCAGGACAGCATGGCTTATCCTCTGGAGGGTGAAGACACATTTTCTAGCCACTTATTACTTACGAATTGCTTGTAGAGCAGTTTGCTTTGGAGGAAAGATTGTGAGAACAATGCAAGGTGATGATGATACTCTGATAGTAGTGCAGAAGATAGATGATAAGCATCAGAAAAGACCTAGAATTAGTTCCTTTGTATATTACCATCTTCTCAGTTTGTCTAACTTCTGTTGCTGGGACCTCATGGCTTATTCATATCTCCAGGAAACAAAAAAGTCCACCAAAACCGGTTTTTCCTCATTTTACGTCAGCCTTGCTTCACTCAAGAAAACCTTCTCTCTCTTTGTTACCACTATACTCATCCCACAGCACACAACATGTTGAACTGTGAAGCAAATGGTAGTTAGCACTTTCAAAGGAAAGATCTCTTACACAGTTGGATAAATACACATCTTTACAAATAGCATCACCCTGGTGACAAGAGAGGGAGAGGCCACAGTAGCTGCTTGCCAGCTTCTCTGGAAAAGGCAAAAGTAACCGAGACAACATCTCTCATCGTTTCCTGTGAACTGACATATTTGCAGGTTGCCAACCTCTGGATGTATTTTAACCACTTCAGGCTTTGAATAGATATTCGATTCTTTTTTGGACAGACATCTAATTAAAGTAGTACTGAAATGTATTTGGTCAATTAGGGAAAGATTTAAGACAGATTCTAAGAGCAGTTTATCTGATGTTTTTATTCCCTAGTGCTTGTACAGATCTATTATGGCTCTTCAGAGAAAGCAGTAGCAAGAAACGCAATATCAGTTTATCAGCAGAGATATCAGCAGTGCTCAGATAAAGTCCTTGTGTCCAATAGTCTATACATACACACTCTTTTGTAATGACTTTTACAAGGTGAATTTGTGAAAAAGCTTTATTTCTCAGGCTGTGTCAATAACACACTAACAACACAGGATAACTGCTTCTTTTACTTGGGATGTCTATGAGGAAAAATAATAGGATCACCAAATTTGCTTTCCATTTTTCAGACAACATGTTTTGTGTCTGATTTCCTGAATGGCTCTAGGTTGTCAAATTTAAAATGAAAGAAGTTATCCTTCTACTTCCATTAGAACGCTCTTAACTAAAGACAAAAGCACTAAGCACTAAGGCAGAGCATAGCTAGTTATTCACTAAGTGCTTGAGAAAACAACATTCAAAAATGAATGTTCAGATAGAATTCTTATTGTAGCCACAAACAGAAGCATTGGTTGCTACTAAAATGCTTCCCATTACAAGACTGAAAAAAAAAAAACACTTTTATCATAGTAAATCATCTTATGAGATCATCTTCCATAAATATCTTGGAGGTGTTTAAGTACACATCACAGTCGCATTCTCCTTTCTCATTACACAGGGTGTGAATGTCACGCACCGTATGAACCTTCTGCAGGGGCTCTGTAGAGAATGAAGCCATTGTCAATCAGAAGTTTGTCCCACTTTTTGAAGAAGCTGGAAAAGGCATACAGCAGAGCTAAAAAGTGTATGAAAAACAAGGGCAGAGACATGCTTATGAAAGTTACTGATGAAGAGCAGTTGTTTTCCCCTGTGCCTACGATGTTATTCAAGTTTCAGAAACAAACTTTACCTTTTGTATGACGTCCGGAGAACCAGAGAATTAGTTTCATCTATTAGCCTTCGTTATACTATACTGCTCTAGGGCTGTGAAGTTCCATGTGTCTTTGGGATTTCCTGCTCTGCACAGGCTGTGTTTCACTAAACACTAAATTTGGGTAGAAATAGTGGAATTTTATGGCCCAGAAGCCATAAAATGTTTTATGGCATGTATGCTTTCACATACACAAGCTACAGATGTTATGAACAACTACAATTTAAAAATAAATATTTGAAAATCAAGATAAAATTGATGATTTCTGTTACTTCTAATAAATTAAATTCCACTAGATTTCTTAGATGTGATATGTTCCACTCCACTTGTACACAATGCTCTGTCTTGATTGTGATCTGCTCTCCCTAGTGTCTACTAAACATAGCAACAACAAAGGGAAAGTGCACCAAGATACTTGAATCTACCACATTTTCAGAGGACTCATTATATGTGTTTGGTACAGGTTTACTGTTCAGAAAGGAAGATCTTCATTCATGAGTTTCAGGAGGTCCTCCCCCTACCAACAATTTAGATCACCATCCTAAGTCAGCTGAAATTTATGGAATTAGCCCTGTTGTTTTAAAATGGGTTTTGAGTAGAGAGTCCCACTGTTTGTTTATTGGGTGGATTTATTCTGTTTTTCTTTACTGTATGCCTACATAACTGCCTTGAAATAACATGAGCAATTTTTAACCATGCTCTCAACATTTCCTCAAATCCTAATGCAGTGCATTTGATACAAATAGATAATCTTTTTAGCTCTATTTAATGTTTCCCCTCTGCATTTGAAGACTATTTTGTCGAGTCAGTGAATTTGGTACAACGAGGAGACAATTTGTCACTTCCTTCTGGGGTCCCCAAAGACATCAATTAACTCAAAGCATGAGTTCTGACAGCACAAGCAGGAAGAGTTAACCCCCCACAGTTATTCTTTATATTAGTCAATCCACCCTCCTCATTCCCTCCGTCCCTCTTCATTTTCCTTTCTAATGAACGGGGACAGATACCTCTTTCTACTGAAATACTTTCACTACAATGACAATTTGCTGGCTCTCCCCAGGTGATTTACTTTTCAAGCAGTGCCCACTTATTGATCTCTTCTGTGACAAATTTCAACACATGCACACTCCTGGCAAACACTTCTGGAGATGAATCCTTTCTGCTGTTCAAAGAGGGGGATTATGTTTATGTCTTATACTTCAGTGAACAGTTCCTGGTACAGAATCATTTTCAATAAACTGTGTAAGAATTCAGCTACTAAAGAGTTGTTAAGAAGTACTGCTGAACTTCTTACTCTAATTATTGCTTAAATATATTTGTGAAGTTTAGTTTGCATTGATATTCTTTGAAAAAATGGTTCTGGAGGTATCTTTATTGCACTTTTTTTTTAAAAAAAAAAAAAAAGAGGAAGCATTGCTGTCTGATAGAATATCTGATACCTTAGAACTATTTCAGTTCAAAAACTAACTGATCTGAAGAGTCATAGAATTATAGAATGGCCTGGGTTGGAAGGGACCCCAAGGATCATCAAGTTCCAACCAACTTGCCACAGGCAGGGCCACCAATCTCCAGATCTGGTACTAGATCAGGTTGCCCAGGGCTCCATCCAGCCTGGCCTTGAACACCTCCAGGAACAGGGCATCCGCAACCTCTCTGGGCAACCTGTTCCAGCATCTCACCGCTCTCTCAGAAAAGAACTTCTCCCTGACATCTAATCTAAACCTTCCCTCCTTCAGCTTAATACCACTCCCCCTTGTCCTATCACTATCAACTCTTGTAAAAGATTGATTTCCCTCCTGTTTATAATCTCTCTTGAAATACTAGAANCTTTAAAATCTTAGAAGGCAGCAAGGGGGCCCCTTTAAAAAAAAAAAAAAAAAAAAAGGCAAATATGAAGATGTCTTGAGGTTTGCAACTAAGTAGCAGCTAAAAATTACTTTACAAGGAGCGCACTCATGATAACACACTGGCCAAGAAAGGTCCCTTCATTTCCATACACTACAAGTTCTCTCCAGTGCCCCCTGACAAAGTTTCAGAAAAAAATATCCCAGGAAGCACATTATTACAGCAGGGTTAGATATGGCACTAGAGCCATGTACTAAAGATACAGTTGAATATAAAACATAATTTAGCCTCAGAAAAAAACACCAGCTACATTTTCTCTTTTTTCCTTATTGATTAGTGATTTTATGTGGTCAGCTACTGCAAGACCTAGAATAGACCTCTGCCTCCACAGTTGCACTAAATGCTGCTAATTCTCAATTTTTCCTGCAAACACATAACTTGAAACACAGCCTTTTCCTAAACAACAGATAAACAACTCTGTTGGTTGGTTGCTGTTTTGTTGTAATCAAGAATAAATCTTTCACAAATTGATCCTGAAATTTTACTGATGGCATCAGCTCCTCCTTCTCCCTGAAAACCCCAGACCCTTGATAACTGGATTCCACTTCTTGGCATTTAGCCATCAGACTGAGAAGTACTCCTTGAAACAAAATTCAACAGATACAAATATATATGCAATATATATATATGCAATATTCTTTTTCCACTGCTTTCTGCAATACTGTATCTTATGTCACCACTGACTGATTATAAACTACGATGCTCCAAAAAGAGTCAAAACTGTGCTTTTCCAGGAAGAGTTCAGAAAATGATGCCTTCTACTGCACTAGCACTCTGTATTCTCTAATTCTTTGTTTTCAAACACTCCTCCTCATCTTGCTCTCCAGTAGCATTTCCTTCTAATGCTTGCCCTTGCTTCAAGCCACAGGCTGACCTTCCCCATCACGTTTAGTTCTGACTTAGCTCCATCATGCTTTTCTTCTTTTAGTCTCTTCAAGTCCTACTGTACTTCATTACTCTCCCTTTCTTTCCCTACCTTTACAGAAACACTTTAAGGAAGTAATTTCAGTCAATTTAGCAAATCTTACTCCCGGTAAGTACATCTTCCTTTTTTGAATACACAAGCTGAATCAGGGGATCTTCTCACACTGCAAAGCTGCGAGTAGTTTTTCTACACAAAATTCATCTCCTCTGTAAAGTTAGCCTAACCTTTCCCCTAAGATCCCTAAATCTGTAATGGTCCCTAAATCTGTAATACAATCACATGCTTTGCCAAACAAACAATCTCCCTACACCCTACACACATAAAAAGAAAAAACAAATAACATAAAGATTATTTTTGCTGCATAACAGCAAGATTAAACTTAATTATCAACTAAAATCAAACTCCTCCTTGGGAAGAAAGGCTAAAAATAACTGAGATAAAAACTAGTTATGTCAAGTTTTGTAATGTTGTGTTTTGTTTACAACTGGCTTCATTTTGTTAAGACTGTTTTTAATCCAAATTGAAATCATTATGAAATGTCATCCTTTTTGAGCATTTCCCCCCACCTGCCAACCCCATCATAAAATCAAAGGAATGTAATAATCTGGCAATTAGAGCAATATAAACCATGGGAGAAAGCTCCCCCCTTATTCACCATTTGTATTATAACTTTTTATTTGTCATTTAATCATTACCAACATTTTCCATTCACATACCTGCTAATGTTTCTGGGTTACTACTGGTAGGATATTTGACTGGAATGTACTTACTGAGCTTGCTATGTTGGGTAAATTTTTGCCAGCATTTGCTTTTATTCAAAGGTCAGTTTGGTTCAAAGCTGACTTTTAATTTTGATTCTCAATATTCAATCCTAAGAATTACCTGAAACCTTGAAGTCTTCAAACACAGCATTTCTTAAGCTTGTAAAGTTAAAACTTTTCACAGTTTAAGAAAACTTGCAAAAATCTCCTGGCCAGTGTAACAGAGGCGCTCAGTTTCTATTGCCATGCAGTGCTATTTAAGGAGAAAGGCAATCAGAATGCTTTCAAAAGACCAAAGGTTTCTGCCCAGCATGTGCCACAGTGGGAGCAGAAAGTAAAAGCGGAGCTGCACTTTCTCCTCAACCTATTTTATAGTCTGGGCCTCTGCCCGTGACACGTGTCCTTTTGCAACACTCCCTGTTTTACAGCTTGCAAATGGCAGTGGGCCACAGTTCCACCAGAATTTCACATTTTCCACTGAACTGAGTGTAAAATTTCTGAGCTGGTGCCAGCATCCATTCAAACATGCTGACGTTGCTTTCCAGAAACACACACGCCAACCTATCTAGACTACATGGCATTCATAAGCAACTGTAAGCAACAATTACAGTGGGTAAGAGTAACCAAAGTAATTAAGGAAAACAGGTGAAAAGCATTCAGAAGGGGAATTACAAACATTTAAGTGTGATTGGATCTCAAGAAATCCACAGAAGAAGAACACAATTGCGTTTGAACTTCACATGACCTCTTTGGTCTGTATCACTTAGGTGGGAAGTTTTAAAAAAAAAGTTTTCTTGGGAAAACCTCATATTTCCTTCTTGTCACATCAGCAGCGATGCATGATTCTTTTTGCTGGTATTTAATCTTCATCACTTCTGCCTCCATTGCAAGTAAAGGCTGGCAATAATTCAGCAACTTTTACTGAACTTTAATATTTGGACTTAGATTCAAGAAGATTCTGCATTTACCCAAACTTGATTTTCTCCCCTGAAATGTGTACAAATATTCTGGCTGCACATACTGTGAGTATTTCAACAACCAAAATAAATCACAGCTGACGAGTTGGGTGAAACATGCCATGGAGTGTCCTATGCAAATGAATATTCTACAAATTGTTTAAAGAAAATAATGCTTTCAGGTGAAAAATCTCCTCACATCAAACCATAACACCCAAAAAGAGCACTTCCCAGCAGCTGAGATACATAACACTAATTGGAACATGGAGGAACCCCTACAGCACTTTGGTGCTCAGTTCTCATCACCTCCTGCTGGCTCACAGCCCTCCAGATCTGCAGTTCAGCTTGTGCCACCGAGGAAAGAGCAGAAAGGGAGCAGCAGCGCTGTGGGAGAGAAGCAACAATGCAGGAATGGGGAGAGAGTGGGAGAGTGATGGCAAAGGCCCATGGGATGATGGGAGTGGGAATGGAAATGAGGGAGAGAAGAAAGCAGTAGCCAGGAGGTTCACATAAAGCAGGTTGTGAATTATGGGGCTATACATGGGAAGCCATCTGCCACTCTTCCTCAGGCAAGAATACTGTTTTGGCAGTGAGAAGGATAATACCTGGCTGTACTTTTGCTTCCACAGTATTTCCTTGCCCCAAGAGTAACAAAATTTTAGATAAGTTCCACTGTCGCTAAAGAGGAATGGGAGAGCAGTGTTCTTTGATCAAAGCTATATATGCTACCAAAACCACAACGATGTCAAATCTCATCACAAGACATCCAAACTGCCTGTCACAGTCCAGTCAGCACATTTGTTCTAATTCCCTGACAGTCACAGACTCATCACAGGATTGGTCAAGTCTCTAGGAAAGCACTTGACTTGCATGCAAAAAAGCTCTAAGCTCATCTTGTTTTTCCTCTTTTTTTTTTCCCTAAATAAAATCATAGATTAGTTTGTGTTGGAAGGAACCCCAGAATGTTATTGAGTCCAATCACACTGGGTTCAAAGCAAGGCTAATTTCAAAGCTAAACTAGTCTTCTTGAGGTCTTGTTGACCTGGGTTTTTAATAGATTCCACAGTGTTTCTGGGCAACCTTTTCCAGGGCTAAATCAACCTCCTCATGAAGAATCCCTGTTCTCCCAAAGAATGTCCCTTGTTTCAGCTTGTCTTCACTCCCTCTTCTTTTGCTGTGCATCTCCAAGAAGAGTCTGGCTTTATCTTCTCAATAATTAACTATAGGAATTAAAGACAGAAAATGGATCTCGCTTTAGCCATCTCTTCCCCAGGCTGAGGAAACCCAGCTCTCTCAGCCTCTTCTCATGTGTCCAAATGTTTGAATTTTCCTAACAGGGTAAAACTGTCAGATTTTAATGGAAAATTTTCACTACTTGCTATTATGGGTATCACACAGTGGAAAATCCTGCCAGAGAGGCAGTGGACAATAGGACCTCTGGCAAGGCCCTAAGAAGCCCAGTGTCTGGCGAGGCCAGGGTTTCACTCTTGATAGCTATCACAGTTCTGTTTAAGAGAAAAGGAAAACTCTAATCAGTCAGAACCAATGCCTTTTCATTTTCTGACACAATTGTTTTCCCAGACCTTTCCACCACCAAAGTTTATCTTGATTTCCCAGAAAGGGCACTGAATTAAAATGTCTGCATTCAAAATCTGATTGTCACTTGTGCTCCTGTTATACCATATAGCAGAGGCTTATTCCTCAACACTATTTCATTATTGGATCTTGCCCTCAAAATATGCAATACTGCATCCAGGCAAGTACCTTGAAAAAAATCAATTAACCACACATGCATGCACAAACTCAGTAGCTTTTCTTTTGATGATACACCGTATTGCAGATTGTACATACAAGGGCAGATTGAGCTTTTAGGATACAAGATCATAAAAGCACTTAGGGGTCTTCAGTGTTTAACAGACGCACACTAATCTCTTCCTTTCTGACAGTCAGCCTTCAGAGTTTTCTGTGTGTGCATACAGATGAATAATGAACAGATATTTATTCTATATGGAATTCAACAGCAGAGTAGAAAATTCCCATTTCTACTGTGGGAAATTCCAGATATCTTGTTGCAGTAAGATAAATTGGTACTCTATATAGCACTGCAGCTATTCTAAGGAATATTCTTTCCAACATTCTTCCTTCTATCATAACATACCATTTATGATTATCTTTCTTTAAAAATAACACAATTGTGCAGCTAAGTGTTAGACTATTCATCATCTGTGTATATCTATCACTTTGCACAGAGAATGAAAGCTGCTTCTTACAATTTGAAACATTTCTCTTCCACAATGACTAATTTTGGTCTCTTAATCAAACAAGAGAGTGCGTTTTATCATTTAATTTATTCTCATTGCTTAAAATGAGCCAGCTGCATAATGGGAAGTTTGTTGACTTCCATCTAAATTCTTATCTTTATTAAATCGCTATTATTATTATAACAAATAAACAACTTAATAAATACACAAAATGCTTATCTAAATGTAGTCAGCGAGAGCTATTGAACCAGACAGTTCGGTTAATTTACAGTTAATTTTCTGAAAATAATAAAACTATGCTATCTCACCTAAGTCACCAGGGAAGTTAACTCTTGCGCTAACAAACCTCATGCGCAGTCCAGCCCCACTGAATGAGTGTGTGTACCTCCTTTGATTATCTTTCTTCTACTATTACCTAGAAGAACCATTCAATGACCTTTCTATTAATTCTAATTCTGGAATATAAGAAAGGTAGATCACCGTTTCCTTCTGTTCATTTTCAGTTGTCCCTTACACAGAAAAATAACTTAAAATCATATAAATTTCACTACTGTCAAGCGTACAGGATCAAATGGGTCTCCTTTTGTGCCCAGTATGGGCAGGGGTGGGGATTCAGAATCAGCGGTTCAGCAGACCTAACTGCTTCCGTCTTAGACAGGTGAGTCACAGGAAGGGTCCAGACAGGCTCAATGTGATCCTGGTGATGCAAAGCTCTGTGGGGAGGCTTACATTTCCCTTTCTGAAAACTCCAGCTATACACTGCACCTCCTCATAAAGATTTTCAGCATCAGCAGGTCAGTCCAACCTGCATT
The DNA here is from genome assembly GCA_013396635.1 of Penelope pileata. Taxonomy (NCBI): domain Eukaryota; kingdom Metazoa; phylum Chordata; class Aves; order Galliformes; family Cracidae; genus Penelope; species Penelope pileata. Next base: position 450,170 of record WBMW01000149.1, on the reverse strand, counting down.
GCAAAGTTCATGTCTCTGTTTAAAGGGCTTTAGGTTCTTTAAAAAACTTGATTTGTTTTTAAAAGGAAAACAAACATTGCTGCCAGCCTGACATTCATCTTCAGTCAGCCCACAAATCAAGCAGGAACAAGATGACAGCAGTTCTCTCCAGAAATGGTTGTAACTCACATTGCTTAGAAAAGGAATTTAAACTTTACATGCTGCTGAATAAAATGGTCTTAATCTGTTAGTGAATTTAAATAAATCATGGAACTTCTAACCTGAAAGAACTTCCTCTACCTGATTAAAAATAGAAATATCCAGTGCTGACAAATTCTTGTAATTTCTAAAGACAAGTGATTTTCTTTTCCTCAGGAATAAATAACATGCAAACTATCTATAAGATATATATACATATAGTTTCACACCAGCTATCACCAGAAGTGAAAGAACCAAAAACCTGATAGCATGCTTTTGATTAAAAAATTAGAACCTGTTCCCTGTCAGCTTATGACTAATGGCATGTTCACTACTTTTTCATTCTGCTTCCCACTTACAACATAATGCAACATAAATAAAATCAAGAAAGTCAAATAATACATCTAGTTCATCACAAAACAGTACTTCAAATTCAATTTAAATAAAATCCTCAGAGCTCACCTGCAAATCAGGTGCTTCCAAGCTGAGGGCAAACTTCCCTGGAGGTGTTAATTGAAGTATTTCACCTGAAGCACACAGATTTGCCTTGTTTTAAAAACACTATTAGTATTAATCACCTTTTAGATTAAAATTAAACAGCAATTCTCTGCTCATACTTCTAAACATTTAAAACACCTTGCTGATCCACCTTAAAACATTACATTTCAAATATCTTTGTAAAGGAGAGAAAGGCTTTTCCAGTGTTTCTGTCCTTCTGCGGGTCAGCTCTTGCCTTTTGGTTGGTGCTCTCAGTGAGTCAATGAAGTTTAATGCTAAAATGGCTGCATTTACGTTGAGCCACTTGTGGGCTGGGAAGGGAGGGAAGAAGCAGTCTCTGTTCTCGAAATCACCTAAAGAATGTACTTTGCTTGAAGCTCATATTGTTCAACAAAAGCAGAGCTGTAGGTTTTCAGCTTTTACCTGCACTGAGATTAGCCACAGGTTTGAAGTTACATGCCTCACTAAAAAGGTGTCCCTAACTAGCTTTACTTATACATACATAATTAAGTCTCTTTAAACTGTCCCATGCCGATTTATCTACCCAATAAATTAAAACAATCTTAAGCATTGAGAAGTGAGTCTTTATATTTGGCATCTCCCTTCCACCAGATACTACAAAGCCCTCTGTTCAACATCAGCAAGTGCAATCTGTTGTTTATTTACAGCCCAACTCTCTGAGGATAGTCCTTTTTCCACCTATGGCACATGCATACCAATGCAACAGCCACCACAGGTTACTTACACAGGCTGTCACAGCAGATTTTTAATCTGTAATAAAGAAAGAAAAGTTTGCACTGACTGAAAAGTAATGAAACTTTCTGTCAAGATAAATTCTACACATTAAATGTGCTCCAGGTTTAGATCAATGCAGATGGTGCCAAATAAAAACAAAAAACTACAAGGGAAGATTCACAAAAATTGATTGTGGCCAAAATACGCCCCAGCACTGTTAAGAGGTTTACTTCAGTAATGTCTATGGTCATTGCCTAGATCAATGAAACTCATTCTTTCAACAGCATCCAATTATCAGTTTACTGTGGAGTTAGCTTTCTAATAAATCAGTGTACTTTACATAAAAGTAGACAAAACTACAATGAAACTTAATAGCAAAGTGTGAAAACATTTTGGTTCAGGAAGCAGAGGCTTCTATCACACTCAAGAAAATAACATGAATGATTACTTTCCATATTGAATTCGGATCCATAGTTAGCAACACTTTGAGGCAGTAAGTTTCTGTTAGGTAGTTTATGGTTAGCAGCATAATTGAGTTTGATTAAGCACTTAGGACAGGTGATCAATATGCTTCTGTCATATTTACACAATAAAAAATTGGCATATACAGCAAGTGCCAAACAACATAAATTCAGGCACAATATCAGAAAGTCAATTGAAAGCCACTTTCCGCAGCTAAGGGTCTGGAATGCTTTCTTACCAATACTAAATGCCTCAGGTATGTTTTTCCATGTTGTTGGATAAATAGATAGCCAGCAAGAATTTGAGCTTTACAGTAGCACCATGTACTCCAGAACTGCAGGGTCAGATTTCAGGTCCTAAGTAGGTGCTCTGTCTTTCCCTCTCCAAAAGGTAACTGCATGGGGAGTCCCCAGGATAGCATCCTGCCAGCACCTAATAGGTGATGCACAGAAATGTGATAATCTCACAGCCTTTCACATTCTTCTGTCACACCACTTCTGTGTAGTAAAGGTTTCCTGTTTCAGGCTTGGGAAAGCAAAATAGAGGGAGATGAAGGACCAGATCCTAGAAAGAGTTTGTGCAGAGCATTTTAAAAGCATCCACTTGGATGTCACATGAGCTTGGGGTAACTACACAGAAACAGCTACAGAAAATGTGCAGCACTGGCAGCCAAAGAATTCAGAACCCAGCCTTGGAAGACCATGATTCCTCCTGCTTAACTGCTGGATCAGGAAGCATTGCTGATACATCTCTTCAAACTGCACCTAACACAAGATGCTGTTTGAAGAGATGTATCAGCAATGCTTCCTGATCCAACGCTGAATGGACCTCTCAATAGCAATAACAGGCACAGAGGTGTCCAGAATGGAGCCACATTCAAACATATCCCCAGAAGCCTGAGGAGAGGTTTGTAGGGTGTGAAAAGCCATCAGTGCTTTCCCTGCTCCTGGCAGAGTATGTGTGTGTACACCTAGCAATACTTGGTCTGTATTTTTATACCTAAAACTATAAACTTGTTGCTGTCGCCTGTGACATTAGAGAGCCCTTTAGTGTGTTCTGAAGAATTGTACAAAAACAAGATGAGATAAGCAAAGGTGTCATTGTCAGCATTGCAGACACCTGCGTTCATACTGAGCCTGATGACGCAGCTCTTACATTCCCAAACAAAACTCTAAAGAGATTTTTGTCTAAGTAAAAGTCACAAAACCTCAGCATCTAAGGCTCACTTGGCAGCATGTGGTCTGTGTGACACTGCCTTCATTACAGAGCTAGAATTAGCAGGAGCAAATCAAAGGAACAAAACCTTCAGCGTCTGAAGGTGAGGCTGTCTGCTGCTCTACATTGAGCAGGAACACACACCCAGATGCTGTACTGCACCTTCCCTACATGTTTGTGTTTCATTTGCAGTACTGGTATAGGAGTGGGAGCCGTTCTGCATACCCTAGTGGCTACAGCATTTCCCACATCACAGCAGCTGTGACACAAGCTCGGAAAAAAAACAGCTAGAAAATGCCAAACACCAAAACCCAGTTGTTATTTTGTCAAGAGACTGTAGTGAATGCCAATTATTTAAAAGCCTAACTGATCAATTAAAATTGATTCTGCTTTGCTTCACATTGATTACCAGGCTTGATGTTACAGAGCAAAAAGAAATTCCTCTCTTACATCTTTGATCCTGAGGTAGAATTGTGTCATTGCTGCGTAAAACAGTGGGATGTTCTTTATAAACCTGCATAGGATACAAACTCCTATTGACAGGAGCCTGAGCAAAGGTTTGACAACACCTTCGCTCCAAATCTGATTGTACTGAGAAATTCCTCACAATATGTATTTCATGATATATGCACTACATATGGTGTATTTGAACTCTGAACTATTTCCTATAGTCACAAAATCTGTGGCCGTAGAAAATAGAAAATTGCTGACAAAAAGTTCCCAACCGATTCAGATATTGGAGTTAGTGAGTCATTTTTATCTAAGGCTGTTGTTTGTGAGGCATATATATATATACTTTTTTTTTTGGTGGATAAATTGAACTTCTGTATGAACATGGGAACAGTGTGCGTTCTTTTCAAACAGTGATAAACTCAGGAAGGTTCCCTACACCTTCAAGCAGCAGATGTTTGTGTCTCTGTGCACACTTGTGACAAAACCATTGCTTTAAAGAAAAATCATTTGAGTTAACACAGTGAGACATAATTCCCTAGAAAATGGGAGGACAAGAGAACACAAAAGCTGAGAAAAACTGTAGTGCTTTATCAAAGAATATGCAGTGAGGTCTGTCATAATCAGTGAGAGATACCAACAGTTCTGCTTGAAGGCAGTAAGAACAGATGAGTTTCTGGCCTGGGAAACTTCTTATATAAGTTGAAAAGCTCTGAACATGATCTTGCAGTTACATGAACAACGCAATAAAGGCTCTGTGTTATAGCATTTCCATTGTGCTGTTAAACACCCAACAGCCACTGATGCATTTTATCCCTCTACTATGAAACTTTAAGCCTACAAATTGCCTTTTGTGCATCTAATTTTACAGGTTACTCCTAGGAAAAATTGTCAGGTGTTGGTTCGGCTAGTTGCATGTGCCACAGCAGTGTGAAACAAAGTCTAAACCATGTTGCTGCATCCTCCATGCTGACACACAGAACTCTGCTACTGACTGATACTGGATTTTAAGCCTACAAAACACTTTGTCTGAGCAAGACCAATTTATTCAATTTCAGTGATTAAAACAAAATTAACTCCATGTGCTCCACGCGCAATATATTGACTGTATGGGTCATGCCAAATGTTCTTTGACTTACAACTGAGCTTGACATTACAGTTTGAGTGCTCTTTGAACATGTCCCGTAAAGCAGCCAACACCAAAATCAGTCTATAAAGTTGCCTTCCTCAGCTGCCTTAGCACGGAGGGTAGGCACTTGTGCAGCTGAGCTGGGGCACTCAGCAGACTGTGGCTGCACTGTCCCTGCCCCAGAACACATTGCAGATCAAAACCTGTACCTTGAACTCCACTCAGGAATAGACTGAAAATCTGACTGAGAGTTAGGCTGATGATGGTACAGTGCTTTTGAAAAGTCAGGAAAAAAAGTCAGTTTACTTTAAATGCCTAAATATGAACCTGCTTGATTATTTTGGAAAGACATCTAAAAACATTTTAATCTGTATGATATTTGTAGCCAGATTAACAAATTATAGATTTAGATACTCTCTTTAAGGCACCTGTTTGGTTTTTTTCACATTTCAGCCCTAAACTCTTCCTTCACTTTCAGCTTAAAATGCTTACTTACTCATATTTTCATACTAGAGTTTACATCTTCATATTTTTTCCTCACAGCTTCAGTTTCTCGATTTAGAAAGTCATTATTTAAAGTGCAATATCCTTCTCTCAATTTTGAAGCACAACTCTAAGATATCCCCAAAACCATACTATTCTATTGCCTCTCTATACAAGATCCATTTATATACAGATAATTAGATTCCAACACTAAGCCATCTTTTACCTTGCCTGTTAAAAATAAATTTATAACAGACTGATTAAATCTCAGCTACAAGGTGCACACAAGCAAACCCAATTGAAATTGATTTAAGTTAGTTTAAAACCAGCATCAAGATAAAAAAAACAAGGAGATATAGAAAATAATGATTCCTGTTGTTTTCTTGTAGCTTACTATGATAAACAAATTCACGAAAGTGGTGCATGTGTGCACAAAGAGATACAAAGACACACAGACATTTAACTGTCACCTCAAATGAGTGAAGGTTCTCCTTTTTGTGCGTGTGTTTTGGTCACTTATTGGTATTTCTGCTTCATTCAGAACATCACTTATATGTGATATTTCTATTAAGAAGATAGCCAGCCATCATAACTTCCTTACTAGTGCATGTATTGTTATTAACAATTTCTAATAATTATTTACTGTTAATGCTAATACTTGCATGTACACAGCCTTCTACATCACAACAGCTTTTATACAAACATACTTGGGCATTTTAATAAAATTACAGCAGTAACATAGACCAGAGATTCTTTGGAATATAAACTTGTATGTATACATCCAAAGATGAGAAAACATTGGTTATAAATAAGGATTTTGGTTACAAAGTGATTTAGCAAAAAACAGTTAGTAATGGATGTTTGTAATGCCCTAATCAGGACATAACAGATGATATGCTAGTTCTAATATCAATGCCCTGTATAGATCACCATTTCTGCATTACTACCACAGGTGACCAGCATTCAAATATTCCTAGTCAATCTGTATTCTTTGAGTCACTCACTTTGTAAACTATTGGGTGGGATATTCTGCAAACCTTGCCCCAGTATCACTTGTTGAAACTCTTCCATTAGTCAGAAGTAGAGCCTGAAGAGTAATGTGAAGAAGCAAAAGCAGTGGCCTTTTGAAGGAGGATAATCTCTGTGCTGTCAGAATAACAACAGTAGCAATCATAATCAGGATATCTGAATTACTTCTGTTAGAATGCAAAACTAACTCCTCATCTGAGAAGATCTGTAGAGACAGAGCACGACATGCGGTCCTGAGGACAGGATCATATTTGGAATTTTGAAAATGATTCAATTATTTTAAAAAGATGCATTGAAATATCGTCCCTTCTGGCTTGGAACATTATGCAATTACATTCTGAAAATGCTCACCCGTGTTTAACTTCAGCACTTAGGAGAACACACTCATCTGCTTGAAATCAATGCTTGCAAGTCATGAACCAAAGTCGTGATATAGTAAAATAGCGGAAGAGATTCTTTGGGTCTTGAATCTGGTTCCTTGCAAGAATTTCACTAACATTTTCTTGAGCCAAACATTGATACTTACTAAACAGGACAGAGTAAATGATGAGGGAAAAAGTACGTGATCTTTACCAGATAATGTGATCTGGTAAAGAAAAAAAGTGATCTTACCAGAAAAAAATGTCTACTAAAATTTTTGTAGTAGCTGGAGAGTTGTACAAAGTGAGCTAAACTATCAGTTGACTTGCAAATATGTTTTGTGTTTGCTTTTGTACTAAAGCTGCTTCTACTTGTAGAACTAACTTTTATCATCAGCTAAGTTATTACTTTGCCTAATTTTTACACTTCAATATTCCATGTAGTTCATCAATTATTACTAAAACCTAATGATCTCAATCCCTTGCACTGATATAAAAAAATAAAAAAAAAAAGTCTAGTGGAGATTATATCTGAAAATTCTTTGTAATGATACAGTGAGAACACCTTGATAAAGTCAAATATGCATGTGCCATCAGCAGAGAACAGTGAGTTGGTAGAAGCACTACTGTGAAGACGAAAATCAGATTAAATAATTAGTGTCAATTAGCTCCGGCAAAATCATTCTATAAACAATTGGTCTCTAGTGCCCTGCTTAATTATGTGAGACTTTCATCGCTTCTTATCAAGTCTGCTTTGATTTATGTTAGACTCTTGAGCATCCCAGAAGTATAATTAATTATTGTCTTGTAAATAAACCACTGGTAATTAATGGTAGCAGAAGACAATACGGGATCTTAAGAAGTATTCCAGTATGGAATTATGAATATTTGAAAGCTATTTTAGATTTCAAGATAAAAGGAGTTCACATTGCAGCATGAGTCAAGGTAGTTTTAACTAAAATCCAACTTCTTAGAAGCAATATTACAATAACTACCATTATATTAAAGAACCATTCTGTGTTACTCACTAGAACCACTGTACAGCTTTACACTCTGGTTTTAGTTTGTAAAATATTTCTTAAATTTAATTCTTAGTCCCTTCATTGAAAGAAATTAGATAGGTGGGGTTTTTTCAGATGTACGCAGCAAATCCAATTTTTGCAAAAGAAATGCATAGCTAACATAAAATTGTTATTAAATGAGAATGCACAGTCACTCCTTCCTAGATACAAGGTCATCTAATTCCAAAGAACTGCATGAGAACAACTGAATAGGTGGAGAACAGATAATCATTTCAATTGCTCCAATAAAACATACTAAATAGCATGAGTTGTGCTACTTGTACTTACTAGACGTTCCTCCTTCAAATCACTTGTTCCTATTACTCTTGTATTTGACACATATGTTACACTTGGGAAAATAAGTGCAGTATCCTTTGTATTGCCCAGGTTCCCAGAGCTAATGACAGCAATGGTACTGTAAATAAAATGTAGCAGATCTTAAAATCTTAAAATCTTAAAATCAAGATAAGTTTCAAAAGTGGGCTGTGTTAGGCTATTGCCCTGTTTTTCTGCCAGCTACCAGAACCGAGCTTGGCTCCATCATTTCTGCAGTTCTCCTCCATGTAATTGTAGGATGCTATCACATTGTTCCTTTGCCTCCCCTTTTCCAAATTAAACAAGACCAGTTTCTTTTCCATTTTTGGTATGCTCCCTGTTTTGGTTGTTTTTGGCATTCTTTTCCATTCATTTAGAATCTCCTTGCTTATTCAAGTTGACCTTCTCCCAGAACGTCTCATTTTCCTGAGCAAATGGTTTATTCCTGGCATCCCCTTGAGCTATCCTTTTTTAAACAGCAACAACAACACACCTTTCCTCCTTCTGGAAGCTTCTTAGGACACTCTTGAAAAAACTGAAATCTACTCTCCGAAGTCCAGAAACCTTACTCTGCATCCCAGTCCTACTCTAGATCTTCAAGTGATATCTTGGAGTCATTGCAACCCGAACTGTCAACTGTGGCTACACTCACCACCATTTTCTACAGCCTCCCTATATTCTTCTCCGTCTGTGAGCATCAGGTCAAGCATAGCATTACTTTGATGTTTGGGCTAGGAAATTCCTTTCAGAGGTCCAGAAGCTAAAAACCTAAAAAATCAGGGAAAATCTGGACAATGAAGGACACATTCCTTACCACCCTCGCATAAACATTATCAGATTACAAGTGTATTTATACAAGACAGAAAATTGTGCAGCTGTGGAAATTCTAAATGTCCTTTAAAAATAAAAAATAAAAAAAATAAAAAGCAGAATGGCCATTAAAAAAAAAGGATTGGTGTAAAACATTGAGCCAAGCCAAGCATGACAAAGTCTTGGAGACAAAACTTCAGGTGCAGGGCTGATGCAAGTTCAGAACACTGGGTTGTGCAGAGAGTTAAAGCAGACAGCAGGCACAATGACATGTTAAATTACCCACATGATGTATAGCTTAATGAACCCCCTTGTGTTGATCATGCTTGGCATTAATCAAGAGCCATGAACAGATTCCCTTATTTTCTCAATGCTGCTCTGATAAACTGCAATTTCATTTAACCTTGGACAGGAACTTTAATAGCTTCCACGGGACAACTGTCAATACTTTCCTGGGTATACAGTGATTAAACTGCAACACAAGATGTATGTCATGAATTTTCTTCATTTGAAATTAGAATTTTCATTCTTAACAACTATTTGCATAAAATATGCCGAAAATATGGAAATACGTAGAAGGTTTGCACGTTCCTTAGATAGAAATCCACCAAGACAAAGGTGTTTTAAAAATAAAAAAAAATTAACAGCACACTAATTAACATATTGAGAGCTTCAAGTAACCTTCTGGTTGGAAAACAAGACAACAAAAGACTGAATTCAAAGGCCTGACAGTATGTCCTTAAGTTAGCTCATTATGCATCAGATATTTGACAACATTACACGCTTCTTTAGCCTTTCTGCAACACTTAGAGGCCAAAGGATTGGCAAAGATGGAGAAATGCTTTGTTTCTCAGCTTCAGTGGTTTCCGTAGAAGCCTTTGGGTGCTTTTCTTCTCTAAAGCTAGGGGCTCGCTTCTCCCTGGGGTGAGTCTGTCTGCCTCAAAGGTAACACAGGGAAAGGAGTTGTTAGATCCATGCAGTTTGGTTACCTGGAGGTTACTAGCCCAGGTGCGTGTTGATGGGGACAAAAAAGAAGACAAATATGGATTTGGTGCCTTTCCTAGGTGATCGTTCTAACAGAGCACTACAAACAAATCTTTTCCCACTACTTTCATTTGCAAGCTATTTTTATTTTGTGCCACTAATGGCAAAGACAAAACAAATCTGGATCACAAGTCACCTAAAAATGTGTTATTTTAATTCATAAAGAACTTCATTTTAGGCATGGGCTACAATTATGGTAACTATTTAGGCATTGCCATTTGGTTTTGTCATTTTTTTCATATTTTCTTTTCCACAAAACCTAACTAATCTTAACAAGGAAAAATACATTCTCCACTTCCCCAGGACTGCATCGGTACCAGTGTAAAACCCTGTCGACAGTGCCAATAGTAACCTGTCTGCAACAGCACCAGCAAAACTGAACTGGTTTTGACTGCTGCGGGAGTTTTAGTAGCAACTGCCTTCTGCAAAATCAACCAGCAGAGCAGTAACACCCTGAACAGTCCCTAAAATGCCCTCATCCTAGCCCTAGCTTTAGTTCCCAGGCAGGATCAGCACTATGTTGGACTTTCAGAAACTTAAATTTCACCATTAAGGAAAAATTCCCCACAGAATGCAAAATACAGGTATAACTTAATTAAGATCTCTTTGTGGTTGATTGACTAATTGCAGAACCCTGGTAATAGATGAAATCTAGCTGCTCTAATCCCTCTGAGATCCGAAAGACTTATGGCATGCCACTGATGAGAAATGATGTTCCTATTCTCTCTCTAAAAGCATATTACTATTTGTGTTTTGGTGTCTGGTTGTGCCAGGTGCTGTACAAATGTACAAACAAAATAGGGAAAAGACATGAAGCAAAACAGAGACAAAGAATGACTCCATCAAGATCAAGTATATGCTAAAAGTAGAGATACAAAGAGAAACCAGGAACGGGGTGAACAGGACCAATATAAGTACACTACCTAGGAGCAGACATTCCAAAACTATATGTGTGAAGGCAAGGGTAGGTAAGGTTTTCCAAACCTCTAGAAGATAACCATAAAGAATCTGTCTAAGTATCTGTCCAGTATCTAAAGGGGAGCTATCAGAAAGAAGGAGACAGACTCTTTAGAAGGGTTTGTGGTGTTAGGACAAGGGGAAATGGTTTCAAACTAGAAGAGGAGAGACTGAGATTGGATATAAGGAAAAAGTTTTTTACAGTAAGAGTTGTGAAGCACTGGAACAGGCTGCCCGCTGGAAGCCCCATCCCTGGAAATGTTCAAGGTCAGGCTGGACAGGGCTCTGAGCAACCTGATTTAGCTGTAGGTGTCCCTGTTCACTGCAGGGCAGTTGGACCAGATGACCTTTAGAAGTTCCTTCCAACTGAAATGATTCTATGATTCAATAACTTTCAGGCTAAAATACCATCCCGGAAAATTTCTGTTTGTGCAAGGTGGCTCATCTGCAAGTGGGAATGCCAAAATTCTTGGGTGAGAAGGAAAGCAAAAAAGGACCTGCTTCTTTCCAAAAGATAGAGCAAACCCTAACTTGAAACAGGTTGAAGGAAGTGATGTCTGGAATGTGTACAAGTTTTCAAGTATTAGTCCTGATTCAAGCAGGATATGAGCAGACTGAATCACTCCTCAGACTCCTCAAATCATGTTAAATCATCCACCATACTGGTGCTGACTCACAGCCCAGGATACCAAAGAACAATTTGTAGTTATTGAACTGGTGATACACCTATGAAGTGATAATTATCACTGGTGATTGATGACAACATAAAATACTTCTGAGCCAATCAAGAGGCTATTTCAACAGGTCTCTGCCACAAAATGGAGTGTAGCTCAATAGGTCCTGGGAAGCTCTGAGCACTTCACAACAGCTCTCATGCAAATCCATTAGGTGCTCAGGAAGTTCCTGCAGCTACCCATTACAAAATAGGTGAATCTAACCCACCAAAGGACTGTAGCCATCAGGTAGCAGCAGATAAATCTGTTGTCTTTATCTAGAGAAAGGTAATTGGTGTTGTAAAAGTGGACAAAATATCTTTTCCTCCTAGCTTGAGCCTGATCTGAAGTTGCACACTCATGATCTAAAAAAAAAAAAAGGTCATAACTTGGTTGTAGGTATTGAAATCTGTTGCAAAGGGTCAAACAGATTGCACAAAAGTTGCTTTATCATTTCCATCACTGTTTCTTAAAGTATGCTTACACTGAAGTCTGAAACAAGGCAGCGGTAACCCAGAGGTTTTGAGTACTGTAGGAAGTCCAACCACACCTCTGAAACACAATCTTCAGCATGGCCATACCCTGCAAGACCAGATCTACATACTGTTTGCTTGTTAACTGTTTGGCTCAGACTGGCAACAGTTTAGATTTTTGCTTTCAGAATTCACAACATCTCTAGAACTAAATTAAAAACTCTTGTTTGTGGCGTATTGGCTTGGACTGAAACATGTCTTGTGTAAGATGAAAAACTGTCTTCTGGCAATACCCCACATGTCTAGGTCACACATTCTGTAGCAAGTCATGACTAAGAGCTTAAACTTCATGCTGGGTTAGAGAAGACAAGGCTCTCTTACTGCAGGCTTCCACACTCATTTGCCTTTTCTCTACTGAACCTGTACTAAATGCATAAAGAAAGAGATGTTCCTGTAGTTGCTGGAAGGTAATGAGAAAACTGATGTTATACCGTTTTGGCTTTTTTTCCCTCACTGTTGCTCCATGAGCTACGATTAAAGTTTACTCCTCCCACCAAGAAAAAATAGTGGTAATTTGATACAGTATTTGATATGCTGGAAAAAGGGGGCAATGTGAATAACTAGGGACTTGTTATTCTTTTTTTAAGGAATTGTAATGACCTGGACAGCATTTAGTATAAATTTAGAGATACTGTTGAAAGAATGCCTCATGCTTGCACTTGAACATGAATCACAGATTTTCAGCCAAGACAGTTACAGTCATGTACTCTGCCTTTCTGCATAGCACACACTACAGGATTTTTCCCAAAAATTTCCGCCTCAAGCCACAGCTTGTGGTAAAACTGCAGCATACCTTCAGAAAAAAATGCAGCTATGATTTAACGTACATAAAATTGATTGCATCCTTTGGCAATCTTTTCCACTGGTTAATTGCTCTCCCTGCTCAAAACTTTCCAGTTTGAAAACTGCTAACTTTGGCTTTTGCCATTGAATCAAATGATATGTGACTTTTTCTTTTTCTTTTCTTTTTTTTTTTTTAAAAGAGTTTTCTTGCCTTAGCTAGTACCTCACTATGCAGAAGGTTATAGATCACAGTTAAGTTGCTTCTTTACCTTTTAAATAGAGTAGATTAAATTATTTCAGGCTGCCACTGTAAGAAGGGCTGGCAATCACTTCTGCAGCTTTCTTCTGAACTTGCTCCAATTTTCCATCATCCCTTTAAAAAGTTAACATCTTAATGGGACACAACATTCCTATTGCAATGCTGACATTTAGATGCTATTTATTAGTGATAGTCAAATCTCAGGTAACCCTCTAATATCAAAGAACATGATTTAAACTAAGAGAAAAATACAAGTGAAGCAGATTTAGAGTTTCTTTCAATTATTACTAAATGAGTCTTTTACTGGTAAATTAGCAGCTCGTCACAGTACAGTAAAGCCAGGAATAAACATGTAAAATTTTTAATTTAAAAAGAACAGCATGAAGCTTGAAGGTTGATTTAACAGACATTGCCAAGTTTAATCATCTGATATTAAGTTGGAAAACATTTTCTTGGTGCCATGAGAAAACACTGTTGGCTACCAAACTAGGGTAGAACTAATGCTGTAAGATTTTCTATATATCAAACAAAATAAGACTCCTCACCCCTAACCTGTGCCATGTTGGACAAATCAAGATGGAGAAGAATTAAGCCAACAGAGAAAGCAATGAGCAAGAAAACTTGGAAGGTTTATTTCAGCATGAATTTCTGTATAGTCCAACTTAACAAAGGTAACAGGCTCACAGGTAAGGGGTATATCAACAGAATAAGCTACCTTTAAAAAAGAGGAGAGCTTTTTCAACTCCTTTTTAAGACTGAAAATACACTCTATATCCATTCTACATCTATAAATCTAAGGATCTACTATGAAAGCTGGAAGCAATAGCTTTAAGGTTACAGGAATATGTTTCTTGTCACAGACATAAGGGTTCTTCTGGGATAGATTTTGTGACCTTTGGCTTTGCCTATGTTTTCCAATTGATTTGATTGAGATTATAGATCTAAAACCTCCAGTTTATTTTGCCCTGTCTTTTTCTAAATGCTTCCTTTAGACATCAGAGGGAAATTCTCTACTGAGAGAGTGGTGAGGTGCTGGAACAGGCTGCCCAGAGAGCTTGCAGATGCCCCATTACTGGACGTGTTCAAGACCAGGTTGGATGGGGTCCTGGGCAACCTGATCTAGTACCTTATCTGGAGGTTGGTGGCCCTGCCTGTGGCACGGGGGTTAGAACCTGATGATGCTTGAGGTCCCTTCCAACCCAGGCCACTCTACGATTCTATGATTCTATGATTAAGAGGCTGCCCGTTGACCACTAGTAGGCAAGGGGAAGTTTTACTTCACCCTTTTGTGCTGCTCTCCCTTCTCTGCCAGGCTGAGACCCCAGAGCATCCAGCCACCAGTGCTAGCATGAAGCTGAAAGGGAGCTTCTTTTATTCTTTGTGGTTAGAAGATATTTCTTTAACACTATCAGCCCAATAAATGAGGGTTGCTATCACCAGCCCATGCCTTGGCTTGTAGCTGAGCCACAGCAGCAGTGACTGCTGATTCACTGAACTTTAGCAGGGGCTTAGCTAAGGAACTGTAACACTCTCTGGCTGAATTAGCTGTGTCTCTTGAATACAGCTGAGAACAATGCTTATCCACAAGGGAACAGTTTCCAGTGGTGTGGATGCAGTACAAGGGAAGCGCAGAGTTCCACCCCAGATGTGCTGGCTACAGGGCTTCCCCCAGCCAGACCTGGGTCTCCACAGCAACCAGTTCTTTACTCCAGACAGAGGGAAATGGTGGGGAATATTTGCTACCTGAATGGTCCTGTTTACTCCTAACCAGAGAGAAGCAACCATACTGCCAGACAAGTCAGTAACGTACAGCTACCTCTCCCCATCAAGACCAGTAAAAGAAGTACAGTGCATACCTGCATCTGATGAGGTCAAATTCAGCCCTAAAATAGGCAATGGTATCTATTTAGCTGTATTTTAGAGGAATTTCCAAACGATAGGCATGCTGTTTCTTTTGCCATGTTAATGCTATTACAAGATATACTCTTAAGTACATAATGAACATAAACGTGTGACTGGTTGATAGAGGTTTTGATTTAATGAGTCATATCAGCTGTGTTCACTTGTGCTGCTTAGAGAAAAGCTTTCCAGAGTGGCAGCAGTACAGGTATTACCTAGGTAGCTGCACAAAACTCTAATGCAAAAGAGAGGAGAAAGATAAAATTGCTTTAGAGAAAAAAAAAAAAGTGAAACAAGAATTCATCTATTTATGTATGCTGGCACTGTGTCTTATTACCAGTCAAAAGTCATTGACTAACAGGAATATTAAGGCAAACTATTCCTGAAAATGAAAGCAGAATCTGCAATCCAGTCAACAGATGCAAATTACTAAGTCATTTTTGCAAACAGATGTTTGGAATAGCTTTTTACAGAGGACATATTTAAGTAGAGAAGTGTATAAGCTGAAATTACTTAAGTCAATCTGTTTGCTATTTAACAGCATATTCCAAAGATCAGGTATTTTGATGACTAAAATATTGATAACATGCATTTATATAGCACCAGTGATCTGGAAGAACCGGACCTCAAAGTGATTTAGAGATTGCAGGTCTGACTATATCCCTGAAGCCTCAGAGGTGAATGGCTGATGCATACAGATGTACAGATAGTTTGTGCTTTGCTGACAATTCTACTTATGGCAAGATCACATTGCAGGTAACCCACACAAAATACACCTTCATGTATAAGCAGCCAAGAGAAAGATATTATATTAAAACTTTAAAGCTGTGCTTCATCTAGAGCCTCCATCCCACCAATAAATGCTAATACACACAAAAAATGGCACTATCTACATGGGACAGAGTGAGAATGCAGAAAAGAAATGAAATGAAAATCTGAAATATCTGTATTGTATGTACGTGTTCTGCAAGATGCCTTTGAGCATCTTGGAAAACAGCAAGAAAAAGAAGTTTGGTGGTCGTGCTCCTAACTGTTTATTCACGTCTGTTAGCCATTGCACACACAGCAGTGTCACCAAGGACTCACCAGCATTCTTTACTAATTGTCAAGAAAAGTTAGACTAACTTAAATCTTCTAGCCTGATTCAAGGTCTGTTGTGAGACAGAGTACATCCAAGTACTCTTGATATTCTCTGATAGATCCTTCAGTGCATGACATCAAAAAAATACAGCAACATCCAAAAAAAAAGTCAAAAAACACTGTTCTGATATAATTTCTTGAACTACAAGAATTAAATGGGAGAGGATTTATTAAGAACTTTTCTGATGAGGTATAGAATCGGTCTTAAAAAACAGAGACCATTTTGCAGAGTATTTGTATTTCAATACTTATCTCGGGTTATTTATATTCTTGTCACTTATCCCACCCCCAGTTAACACGGAGTCAGATTCTATTCTCAGTTAGCCCAATGAAAGTCCACTGAAATCAATGGAATTACTTTGGATTCACTCCAATGTAACAGAGAACAATGGCACTGAACTAGCACTATTGTGCTTTTGCACCTAAGCTGCTCCTTCAAATTGTAAGTATTTAAGTCATTCCTGCTCTTTCATTTCAATGGAAACGCACATGCTTTCTCTTCACCTGAAAATTTTAAGTCAACAGTGATGTCCAGTCTGTTTTCAGATATATTCTCTTCCAACATGCTTGGTAAATAGTCTAAATTGACCTCCCTTCCCCCTCACGGTACCTGGTTCCAATCACACTCAAATCATGTTACTTATTATTCCTACTATGAAAATCATCAAATACAGTAGGTAAAGATTTATCGTGTCTCTTTAAGAAATAAATAATTCATTGAATACATTAGATGGAGTATTGTAGACTTTCTGAAAATCAACAAGATAGCTGTTTCTTGCTGCTTACACGGTTTAGAATGCTTTTAATCTTAGAGTAGATAATAAGTTATGTTTCTGGAAAAAAAAAAAAGTAAAAAGGAGAGTTATGCAAACACACAATGAGGCATTCTCCTTAGGAAAGTCCCTGTGTTCAGGAAAGCATTTAGAAATGTAAATAAAATTAAAGGTTTGCTTAAATCAATATGATTTAATATTTAAAATTCTCTCCTGACAAGTGATGAATCTATTTAGTTTTCCCTGAAATGAACTTTAAGTCAGCAAAACAAGAAAAACTAACCAGGAATAGGGCTACATCTAGTTTGGAACACTTCACCCTTGTTATGAAATCTGGGATAAAGTGAAACTAAAGAAAAGTGAGAAGCGGGTATATTTAACTGTATTTATATGACCAGTCAAACATAATTTTCAAATATTATTCCCATTCTTTCTAGCACTGGAAATGTTAAGTAGCTGACAGGTTTGCAATGACCCCATTGTGGTCTGTTCACAGATAATAGAAGAGCACAATGTTCATTGGCTACTCTAGGTCACTATGAAAACCCAAGCCTATGGTCTTTGATCTAAAGATAGACAACGTACTAAAAATAGACCTTCACTCTTGCGTGAGCAGAAGGAGCCAGCAGTCTTATTTTTAGTGTAAAGATCTTACAAATTATATGACTGGGATCAAGAAATCTTAGTGAGGAATCAAGTCATAATTCAGAATAAATTTAATAGAGATTATACATTTGGATCAGGTAGAATTTCTAAAAGATTGGTTTTGCATCCGAAGATATGTACAGTCAGTTAATCTAATGTCTGTGTCTTAGAATTTGATTGTTGTGGTTGTTGCTCTTACACTATGAATGAGAAAGGTATTCAGTCATGCTGAATGGGGATATTTAAATGCAAATATAGGAATTTTTGCTTTGGCAATAACTTCATTTCTGGGATAGAGGTTTACATGATTCTCCAAACGCTACACTAACCACCAAAAACCCAGACACAAAGTACAGCCAAAAGACAAGCCCATTATTCTGTCCCTGGAACATATTTAATGTCCCATTTCTACCCAGCAGCCACTATGAAACTACAAAACAAGATTAAGAAGATTTAAGCCAAATTCACCCCCTGGAAATCAATATGTTTGTTCCTAGAGTGAACTAGGCCACATGGCCACTTTGTGTCATTGGTCAGTGGGTTCACCAAAACAGAAAACCTTTTGCATCTTCAGGAAGGAAGCAGGGAAATACAGAGATGATCACACAAAATATTTATGTTGAAAGAACGTTCTTCTTGCAGATTTAAACTCTAAACTTCAGAACAATCAGTTGCCTTTGCAACTTTAATTTGCGCTCATTGCACATATGCATGATAATAAGTCTGCACAGACACATACATCATTCAGTGCATAGGATGGACGATGCTCCCTGAGTGAGCAGCTGTTCAATATTCTTTTTATTCTTATCACTCAATATGTGGCTCCATGCCTTCCTTACTGCACATCATTCAAACCCTGCACAGAATACTGAATTATTAATATCTTTATGGGTGTTTCTACAGCATTTTCTGCTAGAGTTTCTGAGTGCTTCCCAAACACTAATTAATTTATCTTTAAATCTGTAAAGTGAGACTGTACTATTAGATCCGCTTTACAGATGGGGAACTGAAGTGCTGAGCCGTTATGGTCAAGATTGATGAACATGTCCACTAATTTGGGTCCTCAATATGATGTGCTTAGAGCCAGATTTTCCAAGATGCTTAGCATTTTTATGGTACTTCATACATTTAAAGCACGAATCCCATTGATTTCAGCAGCATCTGTGAACACTCAGCACTTTGTGACTCTGTCCTGAGTATCAAAGATGTACACTCAAAATAAGGAACACACAACAAGCAGCCACCTACAAAACATCTGTTTGAATCGAGTGAGGAGCCTAAGACTACAACAAGGACAAAATCCAGATAGACAGGAGGTCACTTTGAGCATTGCTATTCTGGGAGAATCCTTTTATCCACCACAGTATTCAGCTGTTTTCACCCAGAGATCTTGCTTTCTCTTTTTGCCTTTTCTGGTTTTGCTTACGACACAGCCTCTTATGTTAAACCACCCTGGCTCACTCCCTGAGAAACCCAGTGACAGTGCCGTGAACAAAGTGGGACGGCTGTAGAAAAAGCTGAGAGTGACTGTGTATTTAGGATTGATTCATAACGTTAGGAGGGATACTCAAGGCTACCAGGGAAAGCTTAATCCTGCCATCTTCTAACCTCTCAGTTGAATGCACAACCTTGAAACTTTTTTGAGTGCAGGTTATTAGTGTATAGGTTTTTTAGCCACCTTATTTTAACTTCATGAGAAAACAAGATTTCTGCTCTGTAAAACCACACTGCTCCCAGGGTGGCTCTTTGACATCACTGGCATCTTGTGATTCACACCACCACCTTCTACAAGTCAGGATAACATAGGGACAACAGCAACAGTAGTTGCTGAGCTTCATGTGAACCCAAGAGTGCGCACAACATCCTGCCAGTAGATCTTACAGATGTTTTGTTTTGCAGCTGTGAAATTTTGAGACAAATCTTGAGGGGAGTGTGTGCTAGTCAAGCCTTTCTCCTTCCAGTATTTCCTTGTGCTCTTATCTCCCATTTTTTAACGTCCATCTAGCCATATTCAACAAAAGAATTGTAAAATCTTTAAAATTAGCTAAATGATGCTTGCTCTTAAATTTAGTTTTGAAACTGACAGGACTGTAAATTCTCAACTATTTTTTTCATTTTGAAAGCCTTAAGATTTGGCAGATCCCTAGTATGGAAACTTTCTCAATTTTAATAGAAAAGTTAGCAACATAATAAGAAGCATGGGAACAGAACCTTAGAATGGAAACTCCTGAACTATCTTAACACCAGAATTTGGGATGGAGGCATGGACAATAACGGTGTATTTATTCCTGGTTGAATTCTGATTGTTCTCATTGCCTTGTTTTTTACGTTATTATTCATATCTCTTTGACAATTAAAGACCAAATCATTCATACTCTGATATCTACGAACCATGTGTACGTGTGTGTGGCTGGTTCCTTTATACCTGGCTACATTTTATATTTGGCTACTTGGTGATTCTCACCCTATTTTACAACCTGGTTTTGCTGTAAGGAATATTCAAGTTTTGCACTAGGTTGCATTAAATGCCTACACAGAGGCATTGCCTGTGACTAGGCAATGATTTGGCAGCTATAGCCACTGTACTCTGGTTCTTAGCAGCCTGTTGATACTCTCATGATGGATCTAATAAGCCAGAAGTATTAGAAGGTCAGAGTGAACAACATTGCTCAGTTTGACCTTCCATTATTTATGGTTTGTCACACCAGCTATCAAAGCTCCAAGCAAGGGACTGATAAGGAGCTGAATCAGCAGCACAGGAATGACACCGCAACATTCTCACATTGTGCGAATAGTGACCCCGCATTTTGGTGACCTGTGCAACCACCCATGACACAGATCCCTAAAGGTGGTCCCTGCCTGTTCACAGTTTTGTGGAGAAATGCTTTTTGTGAAGCTGAGGATTAACAGTACATTTATTTGGCATTCAACTATTCTCTTTTTCTTAAAAGATCTAGACCCAACTACCATCTTTGGACTCAAGGGCTCTTCTTTTCATAACAAATATATTTTCATCTTGTTTGGAAGACTATTTAACCATTAGCTAAATTATGCGGAGCAAAAAGTACAAATGCAGTCTAGAAAACAGGGACAATCAAAATACCTCCACCTAAGACAGAGGGAGCTCACCCAAGCAAGCAGCAGAACTGCATGGAGGAGTAAGGGCTGGGCTGGAGAGAGCGATTTGCAGCATGAAGTAGACTCCTCTCCACATTTTAGTACAGAGCAAAAGGTGCTAGAGTCTGGTTGGAACCATCCAGTGGGTGAGTTCTCCAGTCTTTCATATGACAGAGTCTCACTGGGGTCACTGAGATAGCAAAAGGTCATCTACTGGAACAGCCTCTGTAGGACAGTTTTCCAGCTGCAGGATGGTATGGATGCTAAAGACTGAGAAGCCAGTGTAAATACTCTGTGATCCATGCCAGGAATTCTGAGAGAGTTGTCCCTGTATTACACGTTTCAGAGTTGTTTGCTTGTATGTAGATCGGGGTAACTATGTTAACAGCTCTGTTTGCTTTGTCACATAAATTTTATAATTTTTATAGTTGTTACGCAAATGTGAATGTTGCTTTAAAGGATCCTAATGTAATCGACAGTAGTCTTGTTTCTCACCTTAACAGTGGTTAGAAGTTTTCCTGGTAGATGTCTGACAATATAATCTCGGTCAGCTCGTTTAAAGCTGCTAATTTGTCTCTTTTTCACTTAATTTAATCAACTGTGAAAACCTACCTTTGAAATCTGCCAATCTAAAGCACAAACTTCAAGTCATAATTAATAAAGAATTTAAGTATGACTTCTTTTCATAGGACAAAGACAGATGCTCCGAGTTTCTTCAGCGTCTTTATACTCATTAAACTCTTCCTAAGCTTATTAACTTTTAGGATCTGCCACCCATAAAGATTTCAGGGAGATACTCAGTCATAATATCCCCAGGGAAAGTTACATTGTAGATAATTCTTGCAATTTTATGGTGAGTGTCACAATCTTTGGTGTTCCTCCCAAGCTCCAGATCTGAGAACAAAACACTCTCTCAAAATTTTCAACTCTTGTTAAAAAGGCATACAGTAAATCCACATTCTGTTCTGAATTGTTTCAAAAAAAAAAAAAAATCTTAAAATAAATGCACTCCCCAGACTCATAAACCATAAGGAAAATGCAAAATATTTAATTTGTATCATTTCATGAGAAGGCTGTGCAGAGCTAGCAACAGTTTGTTTGCCTTCTGTTCCGAAGCTCAGGCAAATTTCTGTACATAGTGACACAAAGAAAACTTACTGGGATGTTTCTGTTCAAAACTGAAATTTACAGGCCAGAGTTGACTTACTTTGTGACTGTTAACAGGGCTGTCTCTTCCGATGAATGAGAGAGAGCCAACAACTCACTCACTTACACGTTGCTTCCCCAGCAGAAACAAGCAGAAGATGTCCCATCTTAGGCCAGTTTTGCGAATCTCTATCCTTCCTTTAAACTACTGTCCTTTTGACTAAAGACTTCCCCCATGCTCTGGATATCAGATTCCAACACTGTGGAGACAGAGGAACAGAAACTTACATACCTTGTGAGGCACCAGTTCAATTGCTGCCTCCAGAAATCAAGGGGCTAGATGAAGATAAGTACATCACTCTACAGAGGGCAGAAAAAAGTTTGGCAGATATGTGGAAAGAAATAGAAGAAACAGAAGGTATTTATTTCAGCTCCTGATCCAGAGAGCCTAAGGGGGAAAGAAGGAACTCATTATGCATGATTCTCTCCTTTAGTGCAGATTTTGTTTTTTCTGGTGTTTGGGTTTTTTCTTCTACATTCTGCAATAGCGCCTGTAGACCTAAGCCAGTTTTTCTATCTGTAAATAGTAAGCACCAGTAACAATTTTTATTGTTATTTGGTCTTTTTATGCGATCTTGGACATCATGCAAGTTTGTTTGGTGGCACCACATTAAAGGTTTCCATAAATAGGAATAGAGTATATAGTTGTCATTAAATATATAACAATTAATAATAAAATACTACAATAAGTACTTCTCATTGTTCTAGCATTTTCTAAAAGCAAATTTCTTGGGATTAGACCAGTGCTTCTGTGGAAAATGTGATTACTTCATTTTTATTTATAAAATCCTAAATGGATCAAGACCAGCCTTGTTGAGAAACCTTTTTGCCATCATTCTTCCGCGTCTAAGATCAGCAGGTAAACATTATGTAACACACTTGAATCTACGTAGCAGGTAACAGTGTGACTGTGCAGCTGAGCTGCTCTTTCAGCAGCAGCATGGACGTAAGCCAAATCAGAATCACCGCATAACCACAGCCCAACTGTCACCCTAGGTGTGATGGGAGCCTGAAGGCCTAACTTCAGGTTGTGGATTCCCCTGGTTTTACAGCGCCTGAATTCCTCTGAGCATTTTACCCTTTGCAATGCTTTCTCCAAATTTTGGGATTGCAAAGTTTAAATTCCAAGTTAGAGACGGGTATACCTAAAGAAATTGCCAGTGGTTGAGACTCCGAGATTTATTGCAGTGGCTTAATTGTGGCTAGAAGAAAAACAACACAATTCACTACTGAATACTAGCTTGTCTGCTACTGCATGAGAATAGTATAATTTACTCTACAAATGACTTGAAATCTTCTATTATATTTTTAGCTTTTGACTATTTTGCTAGATATTAAACCAATGAACTGATGAAGGTACGTGGTCAAACATTTTTTTAAGGTGGTAACACATTCTTCTCAGCCTCTTTCCTTCTTCCTCCTCCCTTTCCCTCTGCTCCATACAGACATGTCACAAAAGATGCCATTGTTGGCCTTGCAAGGAATACGCTAATGTACATCCCTTGCTTTCATCTTCATCCAAGCAGTCAGCAGTCATAGTTTAACTCTCAATCTGTAAGAATAAATATTTTTTCTGCTTTACACTCATGTATAAATCTGCAATTTACACGCCCGTGTACCACATGCCTAGGTATAAATTATTGCTAACCACTTTAAATTCAATTAAAATGCATTCTATTAACAAATGCAAATTCAGACTGAACTAAGTAGACATTAAAAAAACAAAAAACAAAAAAAAAAAAAAACACATAGGACATAGGAGGATCGACTTTCCAAAGACCTTTTAAACTGCAAATTCTACTATTCAAACAGTGGGAAAACAATACAATTACATGCAAGGGCTTGTAGGGACTTGCTTAATGCATGATGAACACACTGACCAAATATCCAGTCCTCCTACTTCTCTATCCCAGAAGTATCTGAAAGGAATGGGACAGCTGTAGTCTTCCTGATTTCAGGCCATGGCAGAGAATGGGATGACAGATGTTGAGCTATTCTTTCCGTGCAGGCGGGAACTCCTCTCTGTCAAACAAAGAAGATTGACAGTCTCAGAGTCCAGTTTATTTGTATAAAAAAGCCAGCTGCTTCTTTAACAGTTGCAGGCGGTATCCCTAGCATGGCAGAAAGTAGATGAATACATTAGTAACTACCAACATGATGTTATCTGTTGAGTGATTCCGTGGAAATAGTAATTCCACCAAAAAAGCAGCATAGACTCAACCTCAGGTTTCCGCATACTGTACAATGAGACCTCACTATGGGACACACTGGGTTCCTGCGTTTGTGCTTGAAATTGTCTCTGAGTTTTGTGTGGGATCTAGTAAGTGCATAACCGCTGCTGTGTACGGAACAGCAACTGCCTTCTGCATAAAGAAATAACTGCAAACCTCCTGCCTAGAGGGCAAGTTTTCTCAGTGTAATCACATTTCTAATTCACCAACAAATGGCGTTAAACTATTTCAGAAAGTCCATTTAGCTCTTCAATATCTCTTGTATCTATTTTGATACAGTGTGATGCGAGCTGATATTTAAAGAGCAGTTCTTTCCAGGACCCTTCCATTTTTCATTAGCCAAGAACGTCTAAGGAGAAATAGTTTATCCCATAAAATGTGAAAGTCAATTTTGAACGGCAGCATTTCAAAACCACGGAGTCAGCACACAGACAAATTATGTTCCAATTACAAACATTCAGCGATCATTAGGACCGCAGATCCCTGTTAATTGACTATTAGCACACGGAAGCCTGCACACTCAGTTGCGAGCGTGGGGGAGCATATGAAACAATGCACGGGTGTCTGTCAGCAGGGGCTCTGCTCGCCTGGACACGAGCTGAGATCTCTGCCCACTGACAGCGTCACGGAGCTCCCGACCCGCGCCCCGCACCACACCGACACCTGAGGGCCGCGGCAAACNGCTGTCAGCGCGGGGCGGCGGTGATTGAGAGGGAGGGCCGCGGCCGGGGCTGGGGAAGTGCGTGCGTGTGCGCGAGCTCTGGGGCAGAGCGCTGGGGGGGGCGGTGTGCTCCGCGCTGAGGGGATGGAGGAGAGGGGTCTGTGCGCGGGTAGGTGTGCGCCGGGCAGGGGGGGGCTGCAGATGAAGGCCAGAAAAGGCCGTGCTCTCCACCTGACGTCAGAGGTGAGGCAGGTGTAGGGCAGCTTGCAGAATGCTTTCCCAATGGGGGAAAAAAAACCATATTTCTTTCATGACTTTTTTCTCTAAGCTCCAGTAAACTTAGGCTGAGGCTTTGCTGTGTGTGTGAAGAACGTTCTTCTGCCAGCGCAGCAGCGAGCAGCCCTTCCGGGGAGCACAAGTCTTACTGCCGGCCGTGTCCGCTCACTGAGTGCAGGCTGCTCAGCCTTTTGTCTCACCGCTCCTGTGCAGAAGGGCTGGCACACAGCACACCCAGAGCAGAGGCATCGGCCTCACCTCATGCAGGCCAAAGTGCTCCGAGTCTGCCAGATCTAAAATGTCAGCCCTCTTGTTCAGCATGGAGCCCACCACTGACTTCTGCCATTCCTTGAGGCCACACTGCACCACGATCTGTCAGAGCCCTCTTCCCCCTCACTTCTGGACTGATGCTGTGTTTTTGCACTCAGTCATGGCAGAAACACTGGATCCAAAGCCCGGCTGAAGTTGTTCAGAGCTTCGTACTGGGTTAAGCAGCTCTGGTCTGTGCACAGCTGCCAGATGTAGAGGCCACCCTTTTAGTAGATGTTCCAGGAAAGACGGCAGAAATAGCGCAGTGATTCCTATCCAGAGAGAAACAGCCCCATGGCTGGGGTCTTGGTGGGGACCAACTCCCCTGATACATCTGGGGATCTCAGGCCAGCATGACTTAAAAAGAACGTAATGGACTCAGCCATGACATATTAGACAGTTTCATACAAAAAGTCAGGATCTTCTGCTCACTGCACGGCTCCTGAAATTCCTTTTAGGTCCCAACAGGTCTCTATAGTTGTTCTGCCCCTTCAGCGTGTATGTGTAAGGAGCGCAGAGGTGTTTCAGTTCAGCAAGGACAAATGGGTGAAAAACACATCCGCTGAGACTGTGAGCGGATTTTGGCCAAGGAGAACGTCGCACACTGATAAATACTTTGGAAAGCTGCATGTAGAGTAACAAACAGGATGGGAGAAAAGTGCATTATCAGCACTGGCTGTGTTCCCCCAAGCAAAGCCCTGGTGGTAATGTGCCCATTCTCCCTGTAACGGGGAAGAAGTGAAGCTGTTGACGGAAATACTGAACACAGGGCTCCTGGTCCACGGAGACCAGATGCAGTCCCATGAACTCGCTCACCCCGCACTGAGCTGGCATGGAAAATGTGTGTCCCTTGTTTAAAGCGTATTCAGGACTTGGCATACTCATGGTTTGTTCTCGAAGATGTGAGCAGAGGTCTCCTCCTACGATGGGAAGAAAAACGTGCCGTGGTTTAGGAGGTGCTGCCAGCCTTTCGCTTCCGTAGTACCAGGTTTGTGATGGGGAGGCAGGAGGGGAGAAGTTCCCAGGGGTTCTGGAACCCCGAGGACAGCGTGAGGGTCCGTCCCCCCGTGCAAAGTGACACAAAGAGACCGCGAGGGACAAAGGGACTCGGAGCTGCAGGATCGGACCCGCCGGGCTCCGGGGGTTCAGGCGAAAATCTGCTCCTCTGCTTTGCCCGTCTGCGGGTGCTGGGGTGCCGTGGACCTCTCACCCCTCTCATTTGGGTTCGCCCCGGTCATTGAGGGCTTCGGAAACGGATATGCACCGCACAGCTTCGCAGAATCGCCTTTGAAGATGTTTACCCAAAGACACGGCACTACGGTAGCACTTTATTGCAATATAATGCGCCGAGGGAAAAAATAGAAGGAGCTCATTATTGTGGTTGATAAACATAGGCAAAGCACATGCCTGACCTTTCATTTGTGCAATTAATTGTTCCAGCAGAAAGAAAATGAGTCTTAATTGTGCGCAGCTTCCTCGAGGATCAGCTGTGTGTGCCCCTCCGCGCTCAGGGAAAAAGGCTGCGAAGTTTTCCTGAAGGCTTCTACTTTCCGACAGGGCAGGAAAAAGAAGAAAGGAGGATCGCTGTAATTCTCTCTCCCACCTCTCCCTGCCCCCCGCCTTCCAAGAGAATGAATATTGAGCTATAGTGCTATTTAAACAACATGCAACACTTCCTTCAGCCCTGTAAATCGAGCTCTTCCTCATGCATGTTCAGTGCTATTCTGCACCTATAATAAGGAAATATTTTATAATGCTCAATCAAATGTCGCTTCGGAGTTCAAGAGTCAGTCAAAACCAGCAACCGAAACCTGCTCCCAATTTGACTGTCAAATCACGTTGATAGCAGTGGGTGGTCACGGTTCGAAACGAGACTTCCCAGCCCCTGCATTGCTGTCCGAATGATTTCCTCGTAGGGGGACTCCGAAGCGCTCACTCACTGCGCGCTGCCGGTGCCAGCACCCAGCGCCCGGCTGGGGAAGCAGCGCGGGGGGTGAGTGGGACGTTGGGCACGAACCCAGTGCCTCTCACACGGACGCCAGCCCCAGGGAGAAGGAGATTCCTTCGGACCCCCCCCCTCGAGAAGCCCTTCTGTCCTGCCCTGCCTGGGGACTGACGTCCCCCGCACCCATCCTGCCGGGGGGTCCAGGGGCTCAGCGGGATCGGGCCCTTCCCGGGTCGCGGATCAGATCCCGCCCGGAGAGCGTGACGGTCCTAAACGTACCCCTTATCGATAGCGACTTTTAATCTCGGACTCACAAAGGGACACATTCTCTGTTCCTTAATAGAGCACAACGCCCATTGACTTCTATCCCATTGACTTCAATGGGAGTTTCGCTCCATTAAGAACTGCAGAATTTGGCCTAAACTGACCGCAATAATTTTGCTGCCGGTAATGGAGCTTCAAAGCCGTCTCTAATTAGCCGATGAGCAGGAATCGTTAAACACGCTGTACAATTCCGTGAGCTACGCGAGGGCTGCGGAACAGCTGAGCAGTCCCGTTCGGACCTGGGGAAGCTCAGAGTTCAGTTCTCATCGCGACTTTTGCGAGGACAGTGTGGGGACGGGGACTCCGCCGAATCTTTCCTAGATCCATAGCTGCAGTGCTAGCGTGGGAGCAGGAGAAAAGACAGAGCTGAAAAGTTAACGGAAGATTTGATCACACACTGAGATTATTTTTTCCTCCTTCAAAGATGCTTGAAAAGAACCATAGTATGTGCTGCTGCTTCTATTTATCAAAGATCAGCCTAATTTGTTTTGTTTACCCATAACCCAGAGCACTCCTAACGAGTTATGCAGAATCTCACAGTGCCTTCGAGCCACGGTTTGGGCTGGGCTCAGCTCCTCTGCGATTTGGCACCTTCACCCCCAGCTTTCTGGGCAGCAGGAGCAAACTCGCTCCACTTGAGCCGGATTCGGCTGTAAGGGCGCTTCCATTGCACTCCGTTCGTGGGCACAATCTCCTTTCCGAATTCCACAGCTGCAATCCAGCAGCGTGCGGGAATGCCTCGGAAAGACTGTGATGGAACAGCCTAGTTCTTACGTGCTTGTAAACGCACATTTAAATCCTTGCAGAGTGTCTATTACCTGGAAAATTTTGTTTGGAAAGCAACATTTTCCCCACGAGGTAAAATATTCAACTAGCGAGAATCGCGCAAAAGCTTTCTTTCCTTCAGGGTGAAATACAGCAAGATACATATATCAGTATTTATCTGTAGGCGTAGTTGTTAAATAGCGTACATTTTTAAGGCAATTCCGTAAAATCTTCTCGAAAAACAAACCTACAGGAGAAGAGAAAACGCCTGAAATCTTTATGCATACGCGGCGTTCCAGTCATCTGGTTTTTAAAGAAATCTGCCTGTAAGTTTCGGTCAGTATTCGAGGCAAAATATGCTCAACAGATGATAGTGGAGATGCAGCCAGAAAACAACTCCAGCTATTTAAACTGCCAAATGAGACATAAAGCCGCATTGTAAAAATCATCTGGAAAACAGGTTTTCCTATTGAAGTCGCTATGTGTTAATTACTGTGATCTGGAAGAGCTCTGTATCTAAACGCCTGGAAGCCGACTTTCACCCCGCATATGTAAATGAAGAAAGTGCTGAATCTAAGCCAGAGGGTTCATGTTCGGATTCATTTCCGTGCATGCCTAGACATTAATATGTGTTCATGTAGGGTTTGTACAGTACGAGGTGTTATTTCCTTATAAAGAAACACCAGGTCTCGCTTTCCATTCTCCTTACAAAATTATTCGCATTATTTATGCTACATTGAGCGATCTAATTTCTTCGTGATAGTCAGCTAATTGCTCTGGCAGGTAATTAGAAGCGGTTTACAACGCAAAGGGCTTTTGCGGTGCCCCTCGGATTATTAAGTTGCTCTGTAAATTATACCATATTTGCCGAGGGGGGGGGGGGGG
>WBMW01000149.1:228171-407213 GCA_013396635.1 Penelope pileata | reverse complement strand
TCTTTTCTTTTCTTTTTTTTTTTTTTTAAATTATTTTAAGAGTCCATCATGTTACTGGATGTTCTCGCTGGCAGCTGGTTGGAAGAGGGCTGAGTGTGGCCGGGCGGCCTCACCCCGTCCCCACCTTTGCCATCCTATGAGGTTTTTAGGATGGTGAAGTGCAGCAGAAGGGGCACACTGAACAGAGGCAAAGTCCTTTCAGGGGAAAGGTGAAGAGAACACCTTCAGGAGAAGCACAGGCAAGGTGTCCAAGTGCTGCCGCCACCACTTTCCTCCCTCGGATTGCACAGAGCTCACAGCGAGGTTGTAAACTACATACAGGAAGAAGTTTCAATGCTCAGAACTGCAGAGCTTCCCCGCTGTGCTGCTGCCCCTTCCTGCCTGCTCCTCGCATGCTTTTAGCCCCTTGGTCACCCCCTCCCCTCTGGCCCTCAGAGATTTGTTTCTGATGGTCATACCTTAATACTAGATATCAATGCCAGGAAGCAGGCCTGAGGATTTTCTTTCCCATTAAAGTAATCCCCCTGGAGTGAAGATGTTGCCTGTCCCTGCAGGCCGTGCCTGTTGCAAACAGATCCCAGTGACTGACTCCCTTCCGAGGGTCTCCAGGTGAGTGCGGTGCCCTGGCCCTGGCTGGGCAGAGCTGGTGAGCTGCTGCTCTTTGCCTGAAGCCATTGCTGGTTTTCTCTAAATGCAGAAACGACTTATAAAGTGAAATTCCTGAAAAGCCAGGGGTGAGGGGTCTATGTGGGCAATGGAAACAGGCTATCCTAAAGGAGGGAATTCCAAACTGGTAAGAAATTGGTACCTGAAATGCCAGTAAGAGCTGATATTGCTGTCTGCTCTGCTCTGTGTGTTTGCTTTGCTTTGGATAGTCCAAACACCACTGCTCTGAATTGGAGCTTAATTTGCTTATCCATATACATATGAAAGAACAAAGCTGAACAGGGAAAACACTTGCCAAATGCAGTTTTCCACTGCTTACTGTGCTGAACACAGTGACACGCCGCTAACTCCGTATAGCATCTCCTGTGCTGGGACAAACAGCCATCAGAGCTCTCTAGGGCAGGACTTACTCTGCAGAGCACAGGGGTTGTGTCACTCACACGTACAGCGGTGCGTCCCCTGCTCAGCAGCTAGTGCGATTTGTCAGTGCCATGCTCCATGTGTGGGATTTCCAGCAAACAGTCTTCTGCTCTAATGCCCACTTTGACACTGGGCCGCATCTACTGCACATCTGCTGAAAGTGCTCTGTAGGGCCATTGACCTGTGAGAACAGCCTCAGGGTGACTTCACCTCCCGTTTTGCCAAGCACAGAATTTTTAGAAGAATGATTGAGTTGGAAACACAGGCAAACAGCATATCTTTATTAGGAAAAAAGTTCTCAAAGCCCTATGAATTCTGAATGGCTTGGGTCCTGAAAAGCTTACACTTGCTGAGGTCCTCCTCGAGAAAGTAGGTGCAATGTATTTATTTGTAGTTCTGCCTAATCCTTTCTCTCTTCTCCCTCAATGACACAGAAAAGCAAAAAACCAGTCTGACCTTTTTCTGTTCATAGATGAAAAAAGTGCACTTGACTTCAAAACCATGGCATGGCTCCTGCCTCTGTTCTGAGTAACTACTGTGCGCCCAGTTACAAAACACACGGTATGTGGGGGTTTATAATATTTTATAGACATTAAATCACCACCTGGCTAGCATTTATATTCGTGTCAGGCCCTGCTAATTTTCACTCATTGTGGCAGACATTATTTTTTTCTGACGTATGAGTCAAGTAAGAAAGATGATGGACTTCCAATTATTAGCCAAGGTGCTAAGTTTCCACATCTCTTCCTTCTTGCCTCTTAGCAGTCCAATATTCCAAGGTTCATTTTATTCAGCATCGTGACATGTCAGAGAGTGGATGTAAAGCATCTATTATAAATATGTCCAAGCTGAAATAAAGATAAGAAGAACAAAAGCTCTTCCTCCTTTTGCCTCAGTAATTTCTGTTCTTAAATGCACAGTAGGCAGATATTTCCTGTTTTCAGTAATACTAGATAACAGTTGCAGGCAACAGGAGAACCTGGCAATGCTCTTTCACCATGATAGGCTACTTACTTTCAATAACTTTAAATTAAACTTCAAAAAAGAAAAAAAAGAAAGAAAGAAAACTAAGAAGAAAATATGACTAATTGTGCTAGTTAACAAGGCTTCTTATTTTCTTAAGGTAGTATTTTTCTGTTTTGTTTTGATTTTGCAATTTGGTAGCAGAAATACAAGTTTGTTTCATAATGTAATTGCTGGCTTGCTACCAAGATGCTAATAGCAGAATTAAGAGGAGTTGAAAAAAATAAAGAAGCTCAAGAAAATATTCTCACTGGCACTTCTCACTATGTAAATGGTAGGAAAGGAGTGAGAAAGACACCAAAGAATAAAAGAAAATAATTTTTATTTTTTTGTAAAATTCTTGGTGAATTGCAGTTCCTGATTTGGGGCTAAGCACACATTTTACTGTCTGCAATATGTTTAAAGTAAGATATGTGAGCTTTGTTATTTGGTAACAGGGTGAAATGCACTTGTGAAGTCAGACTTCATTCAAGAAAGTTGTGTTACAAATACTTTCATATCATTTATCGTGTTTCTACAGGCACAGAAGGGATCAGAAGGCAATAACTGCATCTACTAGATACATTTTTGGCACATAATTTAGCCACACCTCCCCTGTCAGTAGGAATCATGGTCTGACTGAATGTGCTATCCTTCCCTTACTTTTTTTGTCGGCTGCCTGTTTTACACTACTCTGACATGAGCTGTGCTCAGTCTTTATGGGAAATGTTTCATTCTCAATGAAATGCTGATTTGACTGGGGCTTTGCCTGGATGGAGACTGAGGTACCCGGGCACTCGGGTCCTGCTGAGTACTCAGTAAGACCTCAGGATGTGCCTTCACAGGAAGGTGCTTAACAGGTGGGAGAAGAAGGGATCTTTGTTACAGGCAGATCTCAATGTTGATTTTGCTATGCTGCATCATCATTTTCTCTAGGTTGGCATTTCATTGTTTGTGAGGCATAACCTGTATTTCCAGGAGAGAAGGTTGAATCCTTTTTTGCCTTCTCACTGCTGACAAAAGGTGAAAGGTAAAACCCAATAAAGAGAAAAGGAATAGGAAATATGATGTGGGCACTTGGCTGCTGCCAGACCCAGCAAGCACTGATAGGCTCTGCTCTGTGCGCCTGGATGTGAACCTCCACGTGCCCTCGGGCTCTGTATGGCTGACTGTTTGGTGTTGTCCTGCCGGGTCCCTCACCAGCTTGACCCTGTCTGTGTACTTTGAGGGTTTTCTGCACACACTGTCAGGGCTTGAGTCCCCACATAAAGTGCAGGAAACCACTTTTTATAAGAAAAAGGGGAAGACAACAGCAGTGTATCTCCATTTCCTATGAGATCACTGCTTGCCTGGGACCCTGTGTGGAGGATACGTGCAGGGTGGAACTTACAGCAGTCGGAGCAGAAGTGCCTGAGCCAAGGAGAGAGCAGAATTTCAGTCACATTTCCCCCAGGCATTATCAGAACAGGTAAATGTACATAGGTAAATTAAACAGTGCTTCATTCCTTTTGGATTCATGCCAATCTACAAAGAGATCTGTATCTCTACAGAGATGTAAACTCTGATGAAAGCTTCTACAATGGGAACACTTAGAAAAACTGCTGTGCTGCATAAACAGTTGAATGTGCAACAAGGTGTCAGCTTGGCCTTCTCTTTAATTGGGGTACAGTAGTAGTCTCCATGACTGAGATGCCCATTTTTTAATTTTTAGAAAGTTATTTGCCTCTTGAGATGGCCAACAGAAAGAAGAGATCTTATGAGAAGTACATGGGCAGACTGGCAGTTTGATCAGGTGAGATTTTTTTCCCTACGAAATGGCTTCAAAACAAAGACAAACTTAGCTAGGCACACGCATCACAGGTACTCAGGAACTCACACTGATCTGTACATTTCCAGTTAGTACAAGAATATGTCCTGGTATGACTACAGGCTGCCTGCTCTCTTGAGGTTGCATTTACATCTAACAAGGGTCATTAAACCAAAACTCACTTTCCTGTTACATAAAGCTGGTCTATGTTACTGAGGTAGTGTGATGTAGGATTCTAATAGATGATAGTCAGAAGAGCATTGTAGTGTACTTATCCCAGACTCATAAATTAATTCATTAGCAAAAGACTGTTCAACACAGAACCTGCTACAAAACCACTTGCAATCAGCAGTCACTAAGCAGCATGTTATTTGTCTTAAATGGTATTGCCTTACAACCTAGTTTCTACACGTGGGATTATTCTGGAATACTTTTTGTCTGATAAAGTTGTCAGCACATTTTCCTGAGCTGACAGAACCTTAGGTTTCACTTTTAGCAGTTGAGAGGGCACCTCATGTACTGCAAACCCTGCCCCAGAACCAGCTGTATTTCTCCCTGTGGGAAGCTTGGAGTGTAAATCCACTGTTGTGGTGATATTCTGTATGACAGGACTATAGCAACGCAGGAAGAAGCATACAGAGGATGGATTGAAGATGGATTCAGAGCTGTTTAAAAGAGACCATGTCCCACTGAGTAAGGTGCAGCTCTGATCATTCTTCCAAGAGTTACAAAGCCAAAATGCAGCAGCTGTAATAGGTAAGTACACATTAAGCTGGAAGAAGAGTGGAAATGTGCTCAACTTATAATGCAGTTCAAATAAGTACAATACCTGGAGTACTTTCAAAATTAGCCAGGAAAGTTTATATGAACAGATCAATTTTCCTATCTAGAGAACACTACTGACACAGGGAGATACGACCATCACAATAAATCTGAACTTATTAAGCAGTCTGGCAATTTCTATGAAGCTACAAGTCTTAATTTGCTCTATTTGTAAACTATTCTGAGAAAGTTTTCACATTTTTATGGTGCATTCCAGTCAAAAGTTTCAAAACTTACTTTCTGAAAGTAAAACAAAGCTGCTGAGGCAGCTAGCTAAAAATCACAAGTGGACTCTCATGTTCTGAATCTTTCTGACTCTTCCCTATGTTTTTCACACAAAAAGATCCCTTTTAGCAACAATACACACCCTAGTCAAGTCTACTAGCAGCATGGAGAGAGTGTCTAAAGAATTCAGTCAACATTGAAGGCCTTGTGCTGGGCACTCAGGTCAGTACTTGTCCCGTCCACTATAAGATATAAAGTTTATAGGACAGACTACCTCTCTCTGGAAAATCTCCCACAGCAAGTGCCTACTTGAGGATTTGTGAAAAAACAAACACCTCTTGTATAGGCATATTCACTGCTTGTTCCCTGAAGTATCTGAAGCAAGCTGGGACAAGTGAGGAGAGCATGGAGGGCCCAGGTGAGCAGAAGTATCTACTTGCAGGGTAAGTGGCTGTCTGACTGTCCGAGCTGAAGGTTCCCAGCTGCTGCATGGTTTGGGTTTTTCTTTTCTGAATTTGAAAATGTAAATCAGATATTTCTAGCTACCTCTCCAAATTCCCTGAGCTGTCTTACATAGTAAGAGTATTCCACACTATGCAGACAGGCAGCCAAACATTTCTAACACTCTCACCTTGCACCCTGGAGAGAAAGAACGTTACTGGCGTGAAATGACGGATGAAGAGACCTAGAATGTAGGGCATCCCAAGGGAGGCAATCAAGGTAATAAAAATGCAGAACATGACTACTCTTACTATCATACCAAATATGGTAAAATTGAATATTTAGAAGCTTAGCTGTAAGAAATACAAGTGAAACAGAAGCTTATCTTTAAGAAATGCAGCATGTCTGTTCAGAGATGGGACTTGAACCTGTCTCTCAATAGTCTTCCTCTATTCCATCCTCTCTTTCATTTCCCTCCCAAAAGAACAGTCATGTTTGCATCTCTGCATATCGTCACCTATGTAGCGGATGGTCTCCTGCCCAGCATTACTGCTGGGCTGCCCAACTCTCAGCAGGGACTGCTCTCTTGTTCATTTCCTAGCATGAAGGAGTTTACATTAAAAGAAAGCGATAGATCTCTGTCATGAAACTGAGAGAACAGTGTACGTTTAAGGGACAGTATAGAAATCTAGCTGCAGAATTAGATGTTGGAATGCAGCAAAGAAGAAGAGGAGTAGCAAGCTTGGAGGAATCTGTAAGGATGGTCCAAACAGTAGAATTGAATCAGAACAAGAAATTGTGGTGATGTCTGTCTCCGGTATATAAATACAGGCATGTATGTTGCAGACATCTAGTGGTAATTGAAATTACTATATTTTTAAAAAACTTGCCTTGTCAACAGGCACAGATTGTGTCTCTTAGTCTGCTACTTTGTGATACCATTGGTTAGAGTGTAACTGAAGGAAGATGCAGAAAAAATAAGGAGAATGTAGTGTAAGACTGAACAATTAGATGCAGGATAAAAAGCCTGAAAGAACACTTACTTCTACCTTGTGAAAAGCAGGAACAAGTGTTTACATCTGAAGTATTTTTATGGAAAAGAGAAGGTTCTTGTGGTTCTTGAGAGCAAGTGTTTGCGAACTTGAGTGAAATGAGCCAAGTTTAGATTCCAAAGTTTTATCTGTGGTGATAACTATTTGTTGGAATTAAAATAACAAATTATTGGAATCATCACAAAAGGCTACAGTAAAACTTTTGCTAATAATAATTCTTTAATCACTTTTTAAATTATTAGTTTTTCCTAAAGGAAATGAAAAGTAGTCTAGGCACAAGTTAATTTAGGGAACTCCATGATAAGTATTATAGAGGTAACCACAGCAATCCTCTGCAATGAGTTTATTATCTCTGAATCTATGGAGATAAGCCATCCAGTGGTTAGCCTCTAAACTGCAAAATTATTTGACTGCTGGAGGCTGTAGGACACTCTAATCTGTATTTACCATTTCACACTCTGTGAGAGTTGAAATAGGCCGACCCAGAACTCCTGGTTCTGTTCTGGTGAGTCCTGCCATCATACCATGCTAGGACATAATTTGAGTAATTAGAGTTGAGTGGACTATTAATTTACCTTTCCATGTTTGCATAATAAAATTGAAATTTGTTTAACTTATTCTTTCATCATTAGGTGAAAATCTATAGTTTGAGAAAAAATTCATTTTGGCTGGTTTTGGTGATTAATTAATTTAATTAATGAAAATATAAAAAAAATGTGCTGACTTCTGCAGAACTTTGGTTTACTGTTGGTGAAGGATCACATTTAGCCTTCTTTTGGAACCTGATTCATGGCCCTCTGAAATTTATAGGAGCCATTCATTAAGTATAACGGGCTTTGGAATGGGTCCCTTGTGAAATGGACTGTTCAGATGAGAACAGATGCAATCATCTTTGGATTTTTAAGCCCTACAGCTTGAACTTGAATTGTTTTCATTCACGTGAAAGTGTGCTGATTTATAAGAGGTAATTTTAACAATTAAATGCATCTACCTACTAACTATTGATTCCTTCTCTATGAATCCCTCCTGCTAGCAGATGCACAAATGGAATTTTGCAGAAGTTTGCCCTGGTTGTGGTTGTATTCAATATTTTCATCAATGACCTAGAGGGGAAAAGCGAATTTGCTTATTAAAGTTTCAGACACTACCACTCAATGCTGAGAAAGACTGGATGCTGGAGGACAGGATTAGAATTCAAAATGATCTTGACTAACTGATAAGTTGTCTGAAAAAAATAGGGTGCTATTCAAGTGGGAGGAATTAAATAAACTCAGTGGGGAATTGCCAGCTGCACAAGCACAGGCTGGGGGATAACTGTGATAACTGACTAGGTGACATTTTTATGGAAAGGAAGATATGAGTTCACAGTTGATTGAAATCTTGACACAAGTCAACAATGTCATGATGTTGCAGTACATCCTCCTGAGATACACTAAGCAAGAGTGTAGGATACAGGACGTGACAAATAATCCTTCTGCTCTGCTCGGCATTGAGCTCGGCCTTAGCTACCTGGCTTTGGGAAATAGACTTTCTGAAGAATGTATGCCACCTTGAAAGGCCCCAGCAGAAAATGGTGACAATGATCAGCAAATATGATTCAGGCCAGATATCAGGCAAAGAAACAGCCTTTTCAACTATTCGGAGAGTGAAGGCCAGATTGCTGATGGTTAGGGTTAGGATTGCTGATGGTTATGCATTTTCAGCACTGGAAATCCAAAAGAACTATTTGAACAAACATCTTTCACGAGTGGCACTGGTATGGCTGATCTCACTCTGAGGCTGAAGATAACCAGTGTGACCCTCTCGGGTGTCTCCCAGCCTTCTGGTTCCAGAAGGCTGAGGCTGAGTGACTGACTCTGGTAGAAGTCAGAAGTCATCTTACTCACAGCTGTGAGTTAGTGAATGATTTTAGATTCGTCCAAGCTCACTTTAAAACAAGAACACTTCACAACTTGGATCCATGAACGTGTTTTTTTTTGTGCAGAAAGTCTGTCTGCTCTGCTATTTCCCTGGCAAAAGGTCTGGCCTGTTGTTTCAGTCCCATCATAACTAGTGTTGCCTACCTTCATTGCTTGCTCTATTGACACACTTTCTGGAAGGCTTCACATTTCTCAATGTCTTTTTCTGATTTTTGCAAAGAGCACTGTAATTCCACAGGTCAGAGAACCAACCTTTGGGCTTATTTGCAGATTTCACTCAGTCCATGACTGCAGCAGATGCTCTATTTTGAGCTTAAGAGTTGATTTCTTCTGATCTAGTTACAGCATATGAAAAGCAAATGTAAGTTAAAATTGTGTTGAGAATCCTTTTTGCCCAAAATGGCATTAGCTTATTTGCTTACATTCCCGTTATCTAGAGTAACCTGGCAGTAAAAAAGGACATAACAATGTTTATACAATAACTTCATTAATGTCTGTATATTCTAATATGTATTTAATGTATTTAAATATTATTTTATTTACGTTCTAATCCATATTTTACTTACAATGAATTAACATAATATTATAATATTTGTAAGTAATATGTAACTACAGACAGTATTCAAATTACAATAATATTGAAGAATAATAATGTAATGAATTCTTACAATGGAGAAGAGATCTGTATAAAACAGAATGTACCATACAAAAGTAAAGTCCCTTCTCAGAGACTGCAGTTTCATGACTATAATGGAAAAAGTAATCTCATTACATTCAGCAACTGTTTTTCAGCTTATTCTTGGTGATTGAGATGAATGTTAGTCTTGAGAAACACTGTTAGAAGCTGTCTCATATTCTTACATATTTCAGGCTAATTTCAGGGAAATGTTGTTCAGTAGCTTTTCTTTGTATCTGAGATAAAATACATATGATTCAGATTTTATGTGTTTGGCTCAGGCTGCCTAAACAATTTTTGGCTTAAGAAAAATCATCTTGAAAAAGTTTCTGCATTCTTTATTAATTTCAAATGCTAATATCATTTGAATTTCTTCACTCTTCTATTATAAAGCAGTACGGAACAAGGGAGGGCACTTCATTCTATTACATGAGTTAGACTTTGATATACTGTAAATCTATCCTTATCTGGGAAAGTTGAAAGTCTGATTTATGCAGTCCAGTTGCAGGTTTAAGTCTTTAATGTAAGATGGGACAGCTTTGTGAACCGTAGTGTGAATTAGAGTTCTGTAAATGCTCTTAGAAGATCTGTCTGTCCCAAACTCACAAGTGGGGCATGTTTGGCGTAAGCTGTTTAGAAATGTCTTGTGCACCATTACTTATTTCAGCCAAGTCTATTCTTTATTAAACAAGACATAGAGATTATTTAACCATAGGAGTTTTGAAGATCTTTAATGCTTTGCCACATTTTTTTTTAAATAAGTTGATAAAATGAGTTTGCAATTTCCTAAACCTGTGGTTGAGTAATAATGCATTTACAAAAAAAGATTATACACACATGTAGCTTCAATAATACTGTGGGTTAG
The DNA here is from genome assembly GCA_013396635.1 of Penelope pileata. Taxonomy (NCBI): domain Eukaryota; kingdom Metazoa; phylum Chordata; class Aves; order Galliformes; family Cracidae; genus Penelope; species Penelope pileata. The sequence goes on along the minus strand of WBMW01000149.1, from coordinate 397,318 downwards.
ACAATAAATGAAAAACAAAAATCCTTCAATTTTCCAAACTATTGGTGAAGTCATGATCTTTATGAAAATGGTGGTGAATCCCTTAGTGCACCGAAGGATTCAGCATCACAAGAGTCTGAAACCTAAGCATTTATGCAGCCTGTTTTTCAGACAATTTATCCAGTTTGTCAAGAATAGCTGTTATATTAACTTTTTTTTTTCTTGACACTGTGGGATAATAAATATCTCTGGGGAGTCAAGAGTCTTCTACTATGGGTATCTAAATACAGGATACTTCATTGCAAGCAGTGAACTGAGCTTCCAGAAAACGAGCAAAAGGAAAATCTTAAAAAAAAACATGAAACATTGATCCTGTTACACTTTGAAGAATGATTGATTAAAAGGGTGATAAAAAACCAACCAAACAACCAGATAAAACCCCCAACCTTTTCTTTTCCAATTCTCCTTTAAAGGAGCCCAATTTAGCCTTGAGTTTGTGCACACTCGCTCCATGCTACCATGTGGTGCCCAACATATTACCAGTTAAATAATAGTTTGTGTAAAAATGTGTCATAAAGTTTCTTTGCAAATCGTAAGCCTTGTGGCAAATATTTCTTATTAGCACTTTTCTATCAGTTGGTCTTAAGGTGCTTTATAGATACAGGTAACTAAGAGTAATTCAGATTTACACAAAGATAAACTGAAGCATGGGAAGAAAACATTTAGTGTATCCAAGGGTAAACAATTCAGGAGATGAAAAAAATCTCTAAAAGGGCTCTGTAGCAGTTTAAGTTGGAAATGGAAATGATTAAAAGACTGAATATTAACTTACATTTAAGCTGAACAAATTTTGTTCTGGTTTCTGAAACCAGAACAAAATATTTTGCAAATTTTAATTTGTTTAATTTAAGCTTCAAGATCAGGCCCATCACTGTAGTCAGTATCATCAAGAGCTCAGTTTAATCATTTAAACTACCTCTTACAAAGATTAACATAAAACCTAGAACAACAATTCAAGATTATACAGCTAATTAATTATATCTGTCACTGTTAGCTCCAAGGGAGTCTGCTCCGCTGCATATTTTATGGAGTAGGAAAAGATGGGATAAGCACTTGAGTGAAAAGCTGAAAAATTATCTGCAGTCCACATTCATATTCAGCTCAATAAAAAAAGAGTGTATTACTCTCTGAAAGTGAGATTACTGATCTGGTTAACAGACTCCTAATCCTACATAGGACTAATGTACTAGAAGAAAAGCACCTATAAGACCATCAGACACAGGTCAGACACCACCCTTCTGATACTAACTGCTCTTTCTATCTTTTTCCCTCTTAACAGCTCATTTTGAGAGAAGACCTCAAGCTACTGGTGCTCTATGGCAGTGTTTATGCATTTATGAGATTAAAATATGCTTCATGTTTTGTCATCACTGACAGAGAATTTCTATTATTTTTCTGTTTGTAGCAACGACAGAATAACTACTCTGTGCTGGTGATAGTCCATAAGTGATCGTAATGCAGGTCCTTCCATTCTGGGCCCTGACAAGAGCTTGTCCCACCACTCAAAGAAAAATGAGAAAAATTATAATATGTCTGCTTGGTAAACCAAGAGGAGAAATGGTTCTAAAAGCCTTTAAAATGCAACTCTGGATATTCAAATTCAGGCAAATTGGGCTGATCAGATCTATTTCTGCAAGTCTGCAAGGCATCTGTGTGCAACACCTCTGCCAATGACTGTGTAAGGAAGTAATGTACTTCAGGAGGTCAGCTTCACTGAGTTGGGTTGCATTAGTACAATTACTGTCATGCACAGAAAGTCTTTGGTGGCAAAATCTGGCATTTTGTCAACAGTGCTCGTGGTGGAAGAGTACAGTGCACAGGTTTCATTATGAAGTTGATTCTAATGAGCTAAATTAGTTATGAGTTTGGTTCAAGCTATCAGAGTCCAACTGAAATAAAGCTGGAGTGCACAGAGCATTGAGAGGGACCAAAATATAAAATAGGTGATCATAGGCCTGTGTATATTAGGATATACTGTAATGTAACAAGCAGCCCCCTTGCTCTTTCCCCTTAGGTTAAGCAGCTGTGTCATCCCTGTGCTGCAACTTCATCAGTTTTGTGTTATGAATATTAGGTCTGAATTTTCCTGTTCCAGACAAAAACTGAAGGGTTTGTCTATCTGGGGAAATTTACTGCCAGAACTATATCTGCCTTCATGGACACACTTACTCCTTCCATCCCCATGGGGAATTACAGTGTTATAGTTAAGCTGGTAAATTTTCCTATTCAGACAGACTCAGACATCTCAAGAAACGCTGCTGAATTAAATATTTCTCCTAGGGGAGCAGTATATATATGAACACTTTCATCAGTTTTTGGTCATATCTAGTCACACAACAGACAAGTTTAAAACACAGCAACCTGCAGTTGTGTTACATGAGTATTTTTCTCTGCTGCCATATTCTGTCAGATCTCATTCATTCTGTAAAGCACAGCACAGCTTTGAGCATCTTGGCTGTCTGTGACCCTGGGCCCAATTTTGTGAAGTGAATATCCAAGAGAGGAAAGGCTACAAATCTTTGTGCTACCAGAATCTTGGTTATGGTACATAGTACAGTGAAGTTGTCAAAAGTGCAGGATAAAATACAGGTAGTTATCTACTGACAGATATTTTGCCTCTTCTTCAGGAGTAAGATTGGAGTTTGGTACTGGTCCCGCGCTACTGTTTGTCTAGCTTAGACAGGCATTGGAGAAAAAGGTGTTTGCTTTTTTTTTTTTCTTTTTTTTTTTCTTTTTTCTTTTACACTAAATAAGTACTGAAAGGGTAACATTAGACAAACAACAGAAGATGCTTTAAAATTACTTTCTATATCCCCCTTATTTTCAATGTATTCTCGGGAGTGACATCTAATCTCACTGAAATCCCCAGGAACCTTTTAATTAGACTCTCTTTTAAAATACCAGAAGACATAAAACCAAATTGCATATAGGCCCATGTGTCATCTGAAACTATGAATAAAGCACTACTCAGTGTGTGTTGAGGTCATAAGTATCTTGACTAGAACAGGACTGTCCACACAAAGCTAGTCTTTCAAATATCACTGTTGGGTCACACATGAACGCACACCTTGCTCTGATTCATCCGCTTTTATGAAAACCACAAATCCTCAAACTAGATGCTGGCAATTGCAGGCTTTATCTGGCCATCAAGGTATTAACCTCTGAAATCACCTTCTAGATCTTCGCTAGTGCTGAGTAAAGTCACGACTGTCCATCCCTCTGTGTTGGATATACCAGCTTTTGCTGGATTTCCGAAATGCATCATTCTACCTATGCTTTCAACATTTTAACATCTATCTTAATTCAATCAAATAAAACCAAAATGTCACACCCTCCCCCTCAAATCCCAACAGTTTCTGTGCTACATGTTCTGAAAAATAAAGAGCTTCTACAATTTGATTCTGACACAACGCTTATTTGAACAATTGCAATGCCAATACATTGTGGATGTTTCTAGAAAAATTCTAAAACATCAAAAAATACTACTGTGAAAGAAAGTAGTGAAATAATTACTTGTATTAAAATGGCAATTAGCAGGCTTCAACAAAGTCTAAGGTTGTTTCAGAAAATTCCTGAGCACTTAGTTTCATCAGATCATAACAACACCTTGGGCTTTGGTTTGCTTTTATAAAGATGGCTGTAACTTTTCTTTGTTCAAGGAAATTGGTAGAGGGTTGAAAAGACAGTAAAGAAGTACCAGTTTGGGAAACATTTTCTGTCTGTATTAGACAAATAATATACGCACTTAGCAAATATAAGAACACAAAATAAAAATAAAGTAGAAATAAAGGATTAAAAGGAAGTTCAGAATTTGGAGACCTAAGCATTTAAAAGCCAGAATGGAAGCACAAATAAACTTAGGAGACTGTTTTCAAACTGAAACAAGCATAGAACTTGCACCAGGTTCCTGCATTTGCCCTGCAGAGTAGTAGTTGAATGTGTTTCTATGTGAGTAGTCAAAGTAATAACCCAATCTAGCTGTGCATGGTGGAGTAACATAAGAAACTCAAGGACCAGTTGCCACTCACTGTGTTTCCCCTGTGGCAAGGACACAAGGAGGGGGATCCACTTGGGGTGCTGTGAATCAGTTATGAAAATTACGTGGTATTTCAGAGCCATCCTGGGAAGTGCTGCTGCCAATGACATGAATGTTGTTGATAGGGATCTTTTCTGCTGTTTAACTCCACCTGTAGTTGTCATGAAGGAGTAGAATGACTAAAAGTCCCTCAAGACTTCAGAGCACTTCACTTTCTACAGCTGTGCCACTAGCTAGGCAAATCCTAACGAAATCACCAGTGCAGATCGCTGTAGTCTTAGCACTTGCTCTTCCACAGGCTGACAATGGAGAAGCACATTTCCCTCATCCACAGCTGCTGACAAATGCTAATTTGCCCAATTTCAATTTTAAGGGACAAGCTTTGTGGGATGGGGACATCTGAGTGAGTTGGGTGCACAAAAGAAATGCTGTAGAGCTCTAGGCTTCCATCAAAACTGATGTGATAAAAGTCTTACATGATATGTATGTTCTAAAAGCTAATAAAACCATTTAGACATTTTCCTTAAAATTCTCACGCACACTGCACACTTGTTTTTACAAAGCTCTGTTATTCTCAGGTGCCCTGAAGTATTACATTCACCAAAGATTTCTGTGATGTCCTTGAAATGCTAGTGTGGGTGTAATGGTGACTAACTGTTCTGAATAACCCTTATTAGCTGTTCCCCAGTTTTATTCTGCTATAATCTTTAATTCTAGGTCTGAAGCTTAACACTTCCAGGAAAAGAATTTGCTCAACATTTGCATGGAAAATGATGGCTAAAATACTTTATTTGTTTCCGTGTAGGGGAATATGTGATGTCCTTCTGGAGCTGAACAATTTTAAAACACTTAGAACACAATTACATAATTACATCAGCCTTTGGGCTCTGAAACTCTTAAGATTTAAATACCACATGACTCATTTGTGGTCTGAGTGCTCATCCTCTACGACCCCTTGAAAACTATACCAAGACATGGTGACTTTGTTATCTTTTTGTAAAATTTATTATCTTCTATTCATCAGTAAAATTGCGGTATAAGGGAGGGTAGTGTTTAGTGTATAATTAAAGCCCCCACTTCAGTTAAGTCATGCTTGTTCTGAACTTTGTAGATTATGAACTTACTGCGAAAAGATTGTGTTCTCTTGGCTATCAAGGGTCACAATAGGATGCAGGGGTTCTTTTTGTGTTAGGTTGTTCTATAATGGAAGTACTTTCCTTTCCATAAAAGTTCACTCTCGTGGAGCACTAATTTTGTAGTTTATTCTGCACAAGTAGTTCTCTGCCTGGTAGGGCTAGTAGGCTGAGGCTGCTGTTCTGTGGAACAAGGAGATGGATTGGAGCCTAATGAGATGATGCGGCATAGCAGGTAGAAGGGGAACCCAGCACAGGGACAAAAAACGAAAAGTGCAGTATCAGGAGCTGTCACATGTGTGACACAGGAGCTCTCTTGCATGGTTTCTACGTATCAAATACTTATTCTCTCAAACAACTTCTCTGCATATTCTTGCTCTTGTCAGTGACTGAAGCAACAGTGAGGGTGTGTTCCTGTGCGAACCTCTTACAAAGCAAGAAGAACGTATTAAGCACAGTCTCTGAGGCACTGGGCTCTAGAATGGGTCGGCAGAACAACCAAATTGTGTGATAGGGAGTGAAGTTTCAGAACAAATCTTGTTTTGTTTCAGTTGTGTGCAACACAAAATCAGTACTTTCTACCAAAAGGCTGAGCAGACAGGATCAGGAACAAACAAACCACTACCAACCAACCAACATAAAAAAAACCCCAAACAAACCAACAAACCCTGAATGCTTATTTTTATTATTTGCCATCTTCAAATCTTGCAAAGCGGGGATCAAATGAGTCTTCTACGATCCAAGCATTTTCCTTATTTTCATGTTAAGTCACTTATTCCTTTCAGATTCTGATCAAAATTTAATGGGAACTGATGCTTTTTGACAGAAAAATGTATTTTAGCCAAAACCACTACTGCAGTTTTACAAAGGAAGCATGAAAGAATTTTGCTAAAACATGCCTTTGAAAAGAATTCAGAAAACAGATTTTTTAAAATTTTATTACTTTGTCTTGTTTACGATTCTGAAAATAGCTAAATTCATTAACAAGTATGGAAATTGGTGGAGTGTAGGTTTAAACAGACTAAAACCATTGCAGATATTGCATATGTGGCAGTCCTCCTACGGTATTCAGATGAAAGCAACATTACTGTGTAGCTTTTCTTCACATATGCCTTCTGTTATGTGAAGTTCATTCAGGATACACACTAAACCAACCTGTTGCTTGAACTTAGCTCCCCAGAAACCACAGGGTACTGTGATGTTTGCAAATTCTGTAAGTAATGTTATTTGAATGCCTGACTTAGAAGCCAGGTCAGATTTACACTTTAGAACTCTTTGGCTTCATTTTTTTTTTTCCCTCATTTTCCAGGAACAAGATTAATCTGACTGCTGCAGTGGAGAACATTGCCTCAGTCATGAAAATGAAGATTCTTTGTCAGAATTTGGAAGATCAAGATGGACACACTTACAGCTTTTGTAACTGCAGTGTGCCTCACCACTGAATTCCATGCTTGAATTTCAATCTGACTCTGTGCTAGCCCAATACAAGTAGACCTGTAGAGAGAGAGATCTGGTGCTGAGGATGTGTTTATATTATAAAAATTTCAGGAGAGTTACTTCAGTCTGCCTCTGGTTTTGTCCCAGGGAATGAATACCCATTACTGGTTAGAGGACATAAGTGTATTCCCTGAACACAACTTTCAGCTTTGTATTATCTGAAAGAAATGCAGTTTGTGTTCTTTGAGACCTCTCCATGGTGCAAGTCAAAGCATAGTAAATGGAGACCTCCAGAAGACTTGTTTCAAAATTGCACTCTTGACAAAAACACAAATTTAGGTCTACCCATTATCAGCCACGTGGTCATAGTATTTGAATGTCCAAAATAGAAGGTCCAAATGAAGGGTTTTATGTTGCAAGAATACATGGAGTATTTCTAAGAGACCTTAATGTTCAATATTTTTTTATTTAAGATGAGATGATAGGTCTCTCAACCCTTTTGATTATATTGACTATGTACACATCAGTTGTTATGGGAGCACAGACACAGTTCAAGCAGAGACAAGGGTGTCTTATTCTGGAGCTGAATCGTGTAAGAGCTGTGGGATTAACCTGGACAGATTTTAGATTTCTGGTATCATAGTTACTTGCAACTAGACTAGAAACCCAGGGCATCCTTCACAGTCAACGGAGAAAAATGGACATTTGTATGACAGGATTTTTCTGACTTTAAGCATCTATAGCACAGGATGAATCATGCTCTACAGACTATGCTGACTCCAAAAAGATCCACCATGCCTCAAGTATCATACATGTAGTGCACAAAGATCAAACTGGAGAAAATGAGTGTCACAGAATGAGAGGTTTCTTAAATAGGTCGTAAAATTTGCCTCCTTTCTGGGATTAGTTCCTTCTGGAGTCCTTTTGGTTGTCCTAATTCCTCTGCTTACACATTCTCAATATTATCTGCAGCTTTGCAAGTCTACTTTGGAAGCTCTATCTAGGTGAAAACTCTCCACTATTCTTTTCTCAAGAGTGAAGTAAGCCATTCATCTCAACATTGTTTCATCTCTTTATGAGTTTATCCTGGAGAAGTATTGTTTGAAGTTTTTCCAAAGAATTTTTCATTTTTATTCTTCTTTTTCAATATTGTTTCTCTTGGACCATTACCTCAGCATTTTTTACATTGTTAAACATTTCACATAGATAGAAAAGCTCTTTTCCACAGCTAAATGAAATAGTTTCAGCTTTGCAGCATTCCTCCTTAAAATGGTTTTCTCCTTCACTGTCTCTGTGAACACAACACTACGGTGAATTGCTTCCTGTTTTGAACATAAATTTGTGGGCCAGCTCCTTATGTGCTTCTCTTCATCTGCTGAATATTCTGGCTTTGAGGCTAACATAACATGCAGTTCTCATGACTATGGTGGCCAACAGATGTCTTCTGGGAATGCTTCCAGTGGCAGTGTCGTTGGTGACTCCTTCTGTCATCATTTAATTATTAGTATAAGTGTTTATTAAGATAGGCTGGCGTATTACTGATTATTTATCAAAAGAAGAGCTTTGAAGTCTATAAAAAGCAAGCTAAAGTTTAATCAAAATTTATTATTCTTTTCTATTTATACTTCTTTATTATCAATATTCTTTGTTATTCTCTTTTTGGCCTAGGAATATTCTTCAAAGGAAAAAAGAAGGAACAAAATTAATTCTTAGCCAAATTCTCCTTTTATGCAACGTTGCTGACAGCAGTGGACTTACTTCCAATGCAAATGAGGACAAAAAGCGAGTTTCCTAGGCTTTCACTCTAATTGTCAGTGATTAAAAATGTATCCCTCTTCACCAGCGGCTTTTCTGTCACCTTGTGCTAATCTGTTGTACTCTGTCCATGGATGTAATTCTCTGGCTTTGGGTGGACATATTACATGTATCTCTGTTTGGACTAACTACATTTAGCACTTAAACATTTTTAACATGGCAAAATTCTCTGCCAGACACTCCTCCTGGGGAACTATTTAAAATTTTCTGTTCTTCAGATCTGTCTCACTTTGCCAATATCTTCCCAGATATTACTAGCATATACAATGAGACACAACAAAAGTGAATACAGTTTATTGCCAGATGTACGGCAATGGAATCAGACAGGATCCAAAAATGTGTCATTCACAGAAAAGCTTTGGATCAAAGTGCAGAAATAAACACTGACAAGCTGAGAAACTTTTTTTAGGTGGTTCCAATTTAACTGCAAAATTCTTAGCAAGGTACGTTTCGTAATGTCCTCAGAAAGGTTCAAATAGTTTCCTCTAGGCTCTGATTTCCTCACCTGCTTGACACAGTCTGTGCTCTCAGAGAGCTCCTGGACACACCTCATGTTTTGGCGTGCAGATGCAGCAGTTACATCGTTATGGTGAGTGTGCTAACCAGCCTCCACACTGCAAAGCCTTGATGTGCTTCTTCTCTACCTGTGGTATCTGCCGTGTGTATGGGGATGTGTATGTCCCTTGGGTCAGTGGCAGCACCTTGGTCAGATTTACAGACTCCTTCCTCCTTATCTAACTCCTCTCATTCATACCACCAGACACAGACAGCAATCAGATATCAGATAAAAAGCTGTTTTCCAGGACCTCAATGCTGTAATACAGTTTGGTGGTAGATCCACGCAAAGCTTCACAGATCTGGCACAAACAGCCTGCTGGGCTCAATTAAAAATGAGAGGAAACTTCCCAAGAACAGCTCTGCTTGTTCTCCATTGCAAGCCACAGCATTTGTCACAAAAGGCTGTTGCTGAAGTGTTTTGAGAGTCCGTGGTGCATTAGAGAATACAGATGTAATATAGAGTTTATTTCCTTCTGCTCAGAAGATGATTTTTCTTAGTGACAGACAGATATTGTTCAGGATATGAAGTGAGGCGTAAATCTTCACGCTCTTAATAAACACATTTATGTTTATTAATTCATAAGACTTGCACAAAAACACACATCACAGTCAGTCCCACAGGAACAATCATATACACCCCGAATGGGAATCCTGCAGTGCAGGGAAATACAGGAAATCCAAACTGAATCTTCAATAGGACCTACCTTTCACAGCTGTATTCTAAGCATTTCTGCAATATCCACCATTTATAAATAAATTGTAAAAGCTCATCATCTTCTCAGTTTGGAGAGGCAGGGTGTTCTGCAAATGGGACAGCTTCAGGTATGTGCTTGATATATGTGGAAAGATGGTGGGCACAGGAAGCTGTCCCACGCACAGACTGTATGTGTAAGTGGAAATGCACATAACATTGTCTAATGCTACATCTTCCTCTTTGTTCCCACCAGTGGATCTGTGTAAATGATGACTTATCATTCAGATGAAGTTACAGGCAAACGACCAGTTGATGAAGACTTTTAAATATATATATAGACATATTTTAATACAGAATATCTACCATTACAGACAAACTCATGATTCTGCCCAGATTTTACAAAACCAAAGCCACCCACTGCAAGAAAAGGGGTAGAAAGCCTTCTGGAAACAGTAAGAGCAGCATTCTCCACACAAGGCAACTGGGCAGCGTAGGCTGATACCACGCTGCTCCATTACACTGACTGGGAGCCTGTCCATGCATTCCTGTACATTTTAGTGAGACGGTAGTTCAGCTGAACACTTTTCCTTTCTGTCTTATAAATCAACAGAAACATAGTCTTGCTTTGTGTGGGTCTCCAATGGGATCAATACCACACCAAAGCAGAAGTATTTTCAGGCCAGAAAACTATAAAAATGAATGCTGGTTTCAACTTAAAAAACAATATTTTTTGTAAGACAGAAATTAACCTCTAGTCAGACAAAAGTGACAGCTTTCCTATATAAGAAGCACCTAAATATGAGAAATGATGATCACATCAAAAAGTGAAAAGGAGTAACAAAGATCAATGTATGATGCCATACTCTCTGTGCTCCTTCTTCATCCTTTTATTTTTTTCTTTCTCAAGTTGGTATTGGAGACTGTTTTCTTCTCAGGAAGCCTCTGTTCATTTTTACTAATACAGCTTTTTGGTAGCCTTTCCCTCCTGTGAACTGTAATAATTGATTTGATCTTTAAATTGCTCAAAAACAAACAAACAAACAAACAAACAAACAAACAAACAAAACCTGAAAACCAAACAAACCCTGAAAGGGATGATTGCAAAAGGGATGAAAAAGACAATGCATGCCACTCCAGTACTCCCAGCAATGACTGAGATCAATCAGGTTAATACGACCTGATTGCTGTTTTTGACACATACAGCCTCTGTGGATTATTTTTTAATGCTTTTTTTTTCCAAAGGATTATTTTGTTGGTGAAATGGACGTTCTTATAACTTTAGCTGTTGCTTTAAGTCAAACAAAAAACCTACGGTCACCAGAAACAAGATAGACAAATTGCCACTCATTCTTTCCAATGACACCTTGCTTTGGCATTTTCTTAGCAAGGATTTGGGGTACTCTGGTAGCTGCTAAACCAGCTACAGGAAAATAAATGTCCAGCTCTTAGAGGGTATGTGACTGGGAGGGACGAGTATGTGCCTCTTTGCAGAGCACATAAGAAATGCAATGCCCTGTGGCTTTTCTCACTCCATAAAACTGCAGCTCTAGCTGTGATGTGTGTCAGGAGGAAATACACTGCATAAAGTTCCTGGTCAACTTCCAAACCTTATGCAAGTTATCTCTATGTTTACTGACAGTGTTTGGCTTGTCTCCTTTGTTTCTCTGTAATAAATCCTTGTGATTTTTCTGAGTTTTAATGTTCTCTTTATAGAATGTTCTCTGCCTTCCTGAATGGGTGGGGATATTAACAAGTTTGAATGATATGTATATGTAAAATACGATAGTTATGGGGTCATTTGTGTAACACTGTTGATACTATGTAGCTGTGTGGATATTGTGTATATATCACTACCATAGCTCCTGCACTCTCAGTTATAGGACCCCCCTGCAAGAAGGGTGGAGACGAAAGGTGCTGTATAGAGAACACATCTTAACAAGGCCACAGCAAAGATCACAGTGTCTTTAAATCCAGAAGACACAAAATGGTACTGGCTCAACTTCCCTAATTCTTACAGTCCTTTTTCATCCTGGTTTGCCATGGCACTTAGTGCCATGGTCTCCAGCATTCCTGTAATAGGGAGCACAGATAGTAGAGGAGAGATCAGCAGCCATCTATACACAAAAGAGATAATGCCAGAAAAACCAAAGACAGAGATGTTTTAAGTTACGACTCCATGTCTTGTGCCAGTAACACATAATAAAAAAAAATTACTGTTTACCATTGAGTATTAAGTTTTAAATTAATTTTAAATCTCATCCTCCGGCTCACAGCAAGCACTACAAGGGAGTGGTGAAATGGAGAGGAGAAAAATAAGAGGCCATGAACATGTCAGTAAAGTCATTCTACATGGCCTCGTCCTCCTTGACAGAAATGTGTATTGTAATCTGTCAACCACACAGTGCCTTTTTTTTCTTTTTACAAACATTTTCCTGGGCTGAGTGCATCTGCAGTCTGTGTGCACAGAATTGCTAGTCACACGGAGCTGGAAGTGATACGTTTAGAGGACAGAATCACGCTACCCTCGTTAGGACACTTTGACATTTCATAATTTCTCTTCTCCCATTCTTGTTTGCATTATAACACCAATCTTCAAAAAGCAGCCTGTCCCAGGATTTTATGTCAACTACTTTCAGTTCAGACTGGAATGCAGAATTAATGCCATTGAAATAATGGCAATTTTTAGTCTGACAGCTGAACTACAAAATATGCAAACAAAACACAGCTTAAAGTTGATCCAAATCAGAAAAGCTCTCTTTTACTTTTCTGAGTTACTCAGCCTTCTTTGACTGCTGTTTGTAAAGTTCAAGTTCATTTTGAACTGAAAATACTGCTTTGAAAGAGAAAATTTCAACTTGAAAATGTCAAAACAAAACATTCTGACTTTTCCAAATTCCTCTCTTCCCTTTTCTCACTCTTGTTGTTTGCTGAATTTAAGAAGTTGTTTTGATTCTTGAGAAAGGAGATTGTATTGACAGATTTGCTATTAGTAATTTTTTTGTTCAATCTTTCTTATCTGTCTGAGGTCTCTGTAACAGTTCAGTTGAAATATATTAATTCATGCATCCTGTGTACTTCCTTCTCACTGTTTCTTTGCTCTTTCTGGAACAGGGCTAGTCTGATGTCCTGTCTCCCAATACAGTAATACTTTGGGGAACTGTGAAATTTGGCATTTCTCTCTGTGATTGGCTGACCTTGTAATGCAAGCACTGAGAATTCTCAACCTTTTGGAAAGCTGCAGTGCAAACTTCAAACTTCACAGCTCAGGCCTTTTTCCTCTTCATTCTTTGTCCTTAAATATAATTTTTTTGGGTGTTCAAATGCACGTGCTTGGTTTTGGGCTCCTGAAAGCAGAGTTTGGGTTTAATTGGTTGCTTTCCTGTCCGTCTGAAACCTGTCTGCTTTCCCCCAAGTCTGAATCACTGTTCACTTTGCTGTTCTTCACTATAGAAATCTGTGCTCTGTGGTAAGTTTGGTGCTATTAATAGCCTTTAAGACTGACTCATACTTAATGCCAACATTAAACTGACACACAGATGTCAGAAAGAGGCATAGAATTAGATTTCCCCCCCTTTTTTTGGTTAATATTGTTATCAAAATTCCAGTATTATTTTTTCTTTACCAAAGCAGACATTTTCCTATAGGGGCATATGAGGGCAGAGGGAGAAGAGAAGGGATTATTCGGTGTTTAAGAGGCCTCTTCTCTCCTTCCCGCATTATTATCAAGAAAATCTTCAGTGTCTGCAAGTGCATCTGTTTGCACATGAAAAAACCACCACAAGCAATAGTTCAATAGTGCTCTTGCTAATTAACGTGAACACTTACACATGCAAATCACATTAACTATCAGTTTGTGCGATTATTTGATTTATGCGTGCAAATGTCCATCTAAGGCCAGATCTTAACCTCTTGTAAACTGGCATAGCTCCACTGACTCCAGTCAAGCTATACTGATTTATATTTGTATGGACTTATTTCATGGTATTTTTGCAGACTATTTCATGTTCTTCACAGCATTATAGATGCGGTTACAGGCTTGCTTTTAAAAGCTGACCTTTTGCTTTCTTAGTAAAGGCAGTATCTGACTCTAATGATAGCCTGGATTCTACATTTTCTTCAAGTCCTATATATGCTGAACCTCTTCTTTCTCCCTATGAGCTCTGCCCCCTCTATAAGTCTTATTATGCCCTACAACCTGCAACCTGAAAGGAAGGGAGGTCTGCAGTTAGCCTTTTCAAAATGATGGCATGTTAGTGAAAGGGCTTTGGGTGGTCATATATACCAGATTGACTTTTAGTTACTGATCAATTGAAGCTCACTTATGGGATACAACGAGAAACTAGATAGCCTGTTGCTCTGGGTAAGTTTGATTCCAGAGCTGAAGTGGAGGGAGGTAACTGTAATATGACAATCTGGAAAAGATTTAATTATTCAGTATTTCTCCAGCCAACAGTGAGCAGGCTGCTTTGAGGCAGGTGTTGATTTTAACTGAGAGTACTTTCCTCATGTCGCTACAGTGATTCTGCACTTGTCCCGGGAATGACCTCAAAATGATCTTAAAAAAGATACCAGACAAATCTCAAATGCCTTCTAGTGGCTTAAAGAAAGCATTTCTAAGCCATAGCTAAAAATATTTAAGCATACGTATTGCAAAGATCATGAAATACAGGATCTTTGTTTTCTTAACACCAGAACAGATTGATCTGACCCTGAAGAGATGCTCCATTACCTTCACTAGGTACCAGAACAAGGCTTTTAAACAGAATTTGTAATGTAAACAGGAGATGAATTCGGTTCTACTTCCAGATCAGCTGCAGAACCCGATCTGGCTATGGCAAATATTGCTGGCTGGTAGATACATGGGAATAATTGTTCTGCAGCTTCTGTGTCCTGTTGTTCTGGATTTATAGCCTATGTTGCTGTCCTGACCACATTTGTAGAAATAGCCGTTTTCACTCAGGCAAATGCATGCCACTGGTGTACCATGAATGCCTTGTAAATAGTTTTCAGTATGGTGTCCCTGAAATAGCCTGATGGACCTGGTGCAAGGAATGAATAAACCTGAGCTCCCAGAATAATCATGAGTGCTGGGATAGATGAGGAGACACACGGGTGACTCAGGAAAAAAATGACTGCTTTCATCCAGGATTATTTCTTTTAGCTGATGGACCTGCCAGCAGCAGATGTGAGGATGCAAGGAGCAGCATGAAAAGCAAGCAGAGGCAGCAGCCCTGGAGGGATGTGGAGAACAAAGTCCAGGACACTGACAGGTGTGGAAAGACCACCCGGTTTCACAGGCAAGGCCCAGCTTCAAAGAGACTTGTGGCTGTGATATGAGTGAATCCTGAGAAAAAATGGAAATCTATGTAAGTTGTAGTAAGAGTTTTTTTTCAGGAGCATCATGCAGACAAGGACTGTGGAATAATCAGCCTGACCTTCTACAAGATCTGATGGGGAAGCAATTTTAGCATCCAGAGGTGGCCAAATATATCTTTCTGCTCCCTGGCAAACGAAACAGCTATTTTGTCCATGAGCTCTGCTTCTTAAAATTACTACTTGATTTACAGCTGTTAAGTCATTTTAAGGACCTGATTAATCATTTGCTCTTGGCAGGCTGAGTTATGACTGCTAAAAATAAGAAACAATGTCTTGTGTCTTAATCAGCGAAATGGGGAAGGTGGCCAAACTGGAGAGATTTTTGCAAACTTTCTGTGCACATATGTGTATGATGTGTGTTGGAGATAGACAAACAAGCATTCTCCGCAATCTGCTTGGTTAGTAGAGCCAGTTATTAAAAAGAAGCTGCATTCCCACTGCATTTTAGCGACATGATTGGTCAGGGAAATTGTGTGAGAAGGTAATGTTTAATTGTGGATGCATTTAGCAAAGCTCTCCTCTGAGACTGATAGGTGCTCCAAAAGCAGGTAATTAGCAAATGTTTCAAACATTAATTCTTATTTTATTCCTGTAGAAGTTGATACAACAAAAATACAGAAAAGGAAAATGTGAATCAAGCTATTTCCTATTAAGTTTTGTTATAAAGAAGTTTTGTGTATACTTGTGTGCCCAGTACCAAACCAGCTAAGCAGTTTTAAATGCTATATGCTTTAACATTTTTCTTAGAATTTCTCCTAATTTCCCATAATGAAATTCTAGCAAGATAGTATCTGTCCACAGCCTATATTTCCCTTTTACACTATTAGGCACTCAATGCTATTTCTACATCGTATACATAGTTTATTGCAGTAGCTTGTGAGAATAAGGTAGTACAACAGGTAAATGTAAAAATGACTGAATCAAAACCATTCCACAGCCAAACATACCCATATCACACCATGATTCCTTGGCTGCAAACACTAAATCCATCACAATTTAAACAAGCAGTGGAAATTGTTTCTTCAGCGTGTTATTCTACTGAACATAAGAACCACCTGCAAGATTTAAGTGATTAGCAAAATATGATTAATGTAATGCAAAAGACATTGGGTTTTATTTTATATGGTTTTATTTTATGTGGTTCATAGTCACAGATCTGTTAATGGAATAGAGAAGGGTGGAAGGTACGAAGTTGATAAGTATTTCCAAACTGAGAATGAAGACTAAGTGTAGAACTTTCCAAAACAGTTGTGTTATAAACTGTAGAAGTCCTTGGGATTTAATGTACATTTTGAAAGAACACCATTAGCGTGTCAATATGGATTCTGTTAGTTCTAAATGCAACTGAGGAAATAAATTTGCATTGAAGACACAATCTAACCTCACTATAACAAATCATCTCTGTACTAGGATAAATATTCATGATATCAGACTGTTCACTGTAATAGGGTTTGGCTGTTTGCTGCATAAGAAAAATGGAGAAACTTGCAATCTGAATTAAACATTTATATATAGTGCTTTTACGGAAATTGTTTCCCGCAGATAAACATTAAGATGATATGTTAAAAAAGAAGCATAAAATAAATTAGAATGGAAATGAAAAGGACTTTTCCAGACCATGTCCAACACATATTGGGGAAGATTATGAATTTTAAGATTATTCTACTATTAATTTGATTTTTTAATTCTGATTTTGAAAGTAGATTATGTTTGCATAGAATATTTCCATAGAAAAAATAACATAAGCAAGGAATCTTATGCAGCCTTTTTTACAATACAGTGTTTATAGGTATTATGGTTTGATTCTGCAGATAGCTGAGTTCCACACAGTTATTCACTCACTCTCCCCCCTCCCCAAATGGGACGGGGGAGAGAAGTAGAGAGATATGCAGTAAAATGCGTGGGTTGAGATAAATGCTATTTACTAAAATAGTAAAGAGAACGAAAGAAATAACAGTACATACATATATATATATTTATATAAAGAGGATACGCAGAGCAAGGGCTCACAGCCACTGGTGACCCTTCCTCCCGGCTAGCCCCTTCCGTAACGAACGGAACCCGGAAAACGCAGCAACCAATCACATGATGTTATATGGGATGGAATAGCTCCTTGGTCAATTTGGGTCAGCTGCCCTGGTCCTGTCCCCTCCCAGTTCCGAGCTCCTTATGCCCCCCTTAACTATTTCACTGGCAGAGGAATGCGGAAGTGAGTTATGTCCTCGGCTCCGTTCAACACTGCCAGGATGTTATCAGTATCTTGGAGGTACAAGATAAATTCATACTAGACACTACGAGAAGCGTAACTTCTGTTAGAAACTAGGACAATAGGTTTGCTTAGATCTGTCAGACTAAAGACTAGCCTATGCTTATCTACGCTGAGTATGAGTATTTAAGATACATCTAGATATATACATATATATTTCAGATACTGAAAAACTGTTTATGCACATGGATTTTTGGAATATGCTTATATGGTTTCTTGACCACGGTGTTGACTGTCCTATGCAGGACAGTCTTGCTGCCAGTTTTCAACTTCTGGCTACTGGCTCATCACTCTTCCTTATTGTATCAGTGCTATTCTACATATACTTGATCCTGGTGGACAACATGGTAGACATGATGAGCAGTGTGCCCATGCAGCAAAGAAAGGCGACAGCACAGAGTTAGTGTAAGAGTGTAGGCAGCAGGTGGAGGAGAGCAGTTGTTCTCTTTTCAGAAACTGAGATGGTGTCAGGAGGACTGTGTCTAATTCTCAGTTTCCCCCTAGAAAAAACACATTGACATACTGGCATGAGTCCAACAGAAGGGTATGGAGATAAACATGGCTCTGGAGTACACTGTATGAGAAGCCGTTGTGATACTGAGAGGTTTTTCAGTTTGTAGAAAAGAAATGTAGCAATTGCTGTCCTTAGCTACCTAATGAGAAGATACAGAGAAGATGGAGCCAGATTCTATTCTGATATGCACAGCAAAAGAATGAGGGGCGACAGACATTAGCTGCATAAAGAAAATTCTGACTGAACATTAGGAACATACTGTTTGCAGTGGGGTGGTCAAGCACAGACACAGGCTGCCTGGAGAGGCTGTGGGATCTTCACTACTGGAGATAATCAGGGCTCATTTGGATGAGACCCTGAGCAGCCTGGCCTAGCTCCAAAGCTAGCCCTTCTGGCCCAATAAGTGACCATTCATATTTGTTTGATTTCAGTGTCTTCAGACAAGACATTTGGGACAGAGATTCCTATAAAACAGAAGTAAGACATTAAAACAAATATTTTGTTTTAGTTTCTGTTACTCTGCATTTCATTTTAGATTTATTCATTGAATGAAATTAGCAACATTTCTCAAAGCTGTTGCTGGGTGAAGCTATAAACATATCCTTTAGTGGGAAGAGTACATCCAAGTATAAACAAAAAAAAAAGGGGGGGGAGGAACAAAACAAAGTTATTTCAAGCCCCAGAAAAACTTTGCTTGCTTTCTTTCAGAAAGGCTAATTCCATGCGATTTTGAAAGATTTCAGCAAGCATCCATTGATTACGACAGATGCAATTACTCAGCATCTCTTCATATAGCAAAGTTTGCAAGTAGGTTCCTACATGCATTAACATCTTTCAATTCAATTTTTTTGAATGCTGTGGCAAACTTAAGGAAATATCTTTGGTGGCTACTGCTTCTGGAGGGTACGTTTTTGTCAGTGTCTACAGTTTAACAAAGCTTCTGATAAGGCCAAGTAGGGCAAGATTTCAGGATCTTTCTGTCATTTGTTTGTGAGTTCTTCTAGTTCCAGCCACCTCTTCCCCACACAAAAATATAAGGTAGCTAATTCTAGGTAGTGTGCCAGAAGGACTCCCTGCCATAGCACACTTCCAGCCATGGCAAAACCACACCTACCCAACAGCTTGCATGGCATTCCTGAGTAGGGTCAGGTAAGAATTTTTAAAGACATTCTACAGTACAAATCTTTTAAACTGTGCTTCAGCAACCTCTGGAGATCCAGTCCCACTGCTTTTACTATCCATTTTAACTTGGTTGTGGTAGGCAGGAATGCCTTAAGTTGTGCTGTGACAAATGATGTGTGAACTGACAATGCACTTGGTCGAGACTTTGCCTCTTCTGTCACACTGCCAGCACTTTTCTGTCTGACAGAGTTGAATTTTCTCAAGCTTTGTTAGATGGTGGAGAACCCGTTCACATACGGTTTCCCTCTGACTCCAGTGTTTTTATTTGTACTTTTCATTTTTCACTTTTCATTTTGCTGATGGATGCAGACTAGCTTGGGAAAAATGGTCCAAGCTGCTCATATGTCTGCACAAAAAAGGCATCTGGCTGGCAACATTAGAGATTTTTTTGTCCTCCAATTGATTTGGTTTTCATTTGGCTCCAACAACACAGATCATATCTAAGTAGTCTAAGCTACTGCATTTGTCTTTAGAGTTCAGTTTGAACAGTGAAACCCCTAAGCTGTCTTTTAAGGATCATCCAAGACATTCACAAATAAACAAAGTTGCTACGTGACAGGAAAGAATGCAGTGTTGCAAAATTGCTGAACAACAGGTGTATCTATGCATGGTTGTATTTTCAGTTCCCACAACTAAAACCGTGCTCAGTGGAGACTTGGTCTGTGGTATATCATCCTGCATGCTATGATTATACAAATAATACTAGTAATAATAACAAACGTACCTGTGAGGTTGCGAGTGAATTATCTGGCTCCTTTTTCTCCATCAGCTCTGTGTGTGTTCCCATTTCCACCACTGCGCCATCCACAATGCCCACGATTACACTGCAGTCTGAGTGGAGGAAAGCCGATGAGCAGTAATAATAGTAGTTCGACCTCTCCTGGCCTGTAAACAAAATACCAAACTGTAATTCGCGTCCCCTGTTGCTTGATGGTTTAGAGTAATTACTCTAATTTATCATATTGATACTACTGTTACATCCCATTGATCTCATTTGCTGAATACTGGTACAATCCATGACTCTTTCACAACTGACTTAAACTACAACCTGTTTCTTTCCCTGACAGGCTGGAGTCGTAACCTGCTTTCTGTTTTGGCTTATTTTGCGTGTTCTGCTCTTATTGGAGTATCTCTTGTTGTTTAAAAAAGCCCATCCATGGGTTACAAAGATGGGAATATTTCCACAGACGTCAGCTTGTTGGCAGAAGGCACATCTCTGTTTTGCTTGCGGGGTCCTGCTAATTCCAACAGTGGGACACGAGATATTTGCTGCTGGAAAACATTGCCCGAAGACAGCATGCTTGTTTTTAATTGGTAGTTTTGGGCCTGCACTGCCACACGAAAACATGGGTTTTATGATTTTATAATCTGGTAATTTATGGAGGAAAGCTATAGGCATCACCTTAATGCAGAGGGCCTAGTTTCTAGAAATGAACAAACAAACGTGGAGGTTAGTACCTGGAGCCTGACTGAGTTAACTGCTCTGAGTTAAATATTCAAACAGGTGAATTGTCTTAAGTGTCACAGTGAAGGCTCATCCCCTCGGATGGCTGCTGTGTGATGCCATGCTAGCTAGATGAGCCAAGTAGAAATCACTGTTTCAGTGGTGCTGAGGTGGAAGATATGAGAATATTGCCAGAGAAGAACAGCAGGCAGCTTTTTTTGCAGTGAATGGGGAAATAACCCATGTCAATTCTACAGATCTGTCACTGACAATAATAGCTGTCACTTGTGTCTCTTCCCTGAATTTAACATAAATGTGTGATTTGAGAAAAGAGAAATGAGGGTTACATCAATGACAAAGCACTTACTTTTCCTAGTCCAATGAGAGCTTGCATCTTGTTTTCTGCGTCTTGAGCAGATGCAGTGTCAATAAATAGGAGTATTTTAGGACTGCACACTACAGCTCAATCAATTCCTGGTGTCTGATCTCTCGGTTTTTGTTGAATTCCTCTTTCAACAGCACTTTTCTAAAAGAATATGAGGTCTATTGCTTTTGCACTGTGAACAACCACTTCTTAATGGGATTTGACTTGAGTGCAGGTAAATGGAAATGTCTCCCTTGACTTCTCTGTTTAATTCAAGCTGCAAAGAAATGGGAGCTAAAAGTTATGTTTTCTTGCCACACAACTTTTCCTCCTAGAAACAAAGTATCAGTGCAAATCCACTTTAATTCAGATCACTTGCCCACTGGACATAACTCAATGTATGTGAACAGGTCCCTTGGCAATAGCAGCGACGTTTGTGCATCTCAAGTTATACTTGCTTTAAGCACCTTGCTGAAGCAACACACTGTGCTTACTTAAATATTGTGAGAACTGCACTTTCCATTTTCGACACAAGGTGGCTGTCGAAAATCATTGTTTGGCTTATGCTGGGTTTTGCTAGTTTTGCAGAAGCGCAGGTGTCCCCTTCTTGGGACTGGCACATAAAACTTCACCTCACGAAGGTGCCATAGATGTCATTCTAACTTTTAAAAGGCATTTTAATAGTTCACTCAGCCACTTTGTAGCTTTGGGCTTTGTTCTTTCTACCCTTTGCTTTCTACTCCATCTCTCTATTCTCAGTCATTTCTGCATCTCATAGTTTTTATTTCAGCGAGATTAATTATACTTTACAGATAAGTCCACAAAACTCCATCACACACATGCAAAAAACAGCTTCTATTCAATACTGAAATTTCTATCTGTTCATTTCCAAGCAAGAAAGATGTTTGCATATTATAACAGCAAAATCATCTAGATTAACATACATATATTCTTCATTTGTTGCAGTTGCAATTTCTTCATCACTTTCTTTGTCTCGTCTTACATCAGCTATAATTATCCTAAATAGAATGGCTGCTTGGCTGACCATGCCCATGAATTGTCAGAAGCACCTTAACTTTTTTCACATCAGGTTCCTCCAGTGCCATCTGTGGAAAACATCATATTCTTGTCAATTTGAAAGATTTTATGACCTTTTGTCTCTTAACTGGATTGAATTTAGGGCAACCTGATATCAGATTAATGAGTCATTATTTAAGAGCTTGTCGCCTTTAAGTGGATATATAAACAGATTCTTTGTCAGGGTAACAAATAGTGATTATATGCATAAACATACATTTATGTTTATGTCACATGGTCATAGAGCTGAGCAACTGCCTCATACATTTTCACAGAGGAGAATGCATGGCACTGGAATTTAGGCTTGAGTGTATTTTGTCTTAGGATTTGTCTATGGATTTATGGCATTACCAATTGATCTGGAAAGTCTATGTATGACTTAATGGCTTCAGTTATGTTACCTTTTCTTGTACTTAATCCCACCTACATAAATGTTACCCCCTGTAGCGGAAATGTTGGGTCATGGAGGGAAGTGGTGATTGAACACCTGGTGAAGGGGTGTGGCTTGCCTGGAGAGCACAGGCAAATTGTTTGCACCTGTGCTCCCCACATCACTGGAAGGATGGGGCTGACTTGGGGTCATTTAAGGGCCAGCCACAGAGAAGAGGGTGTCTTGCTCAGAGATTTGCTTTTTCTTAGAGGAGCATCACCTTCGTGAAAGAGTGCTGTCCTTGGTTGTGTGAGTTGAAAACTTTCGTGAAATCTGTGTTTATGCTTATTAAGACCTATAATGCTTTACCTGGGATTGTGAGGAACTGCCTGAAGCAATTTTACGTTTGTGAAGCAACCCCAAGTGACATCAGTTTTCAGTCTTTCATTTAGTCTCTCTGGAGGCATCTTTATATCTTCTCTCCACTTACTATAAGGGGAGCCTTGATGATCAGCTTAAGCTAAATATCTAACTTTTAGATGCTGATGATGTAAAGCTGGGAGGAGTGGCTGACGCATTAGAAGGCTCTGCTGCTATTCAGTGAGACCTGGGCAGATTGGAAAGTTTGGTGGAGAGGAACCTTGTGGGGTCCAACAAGGGCAAATGTAGGATCCTGCACCTGGGGAGGAATAACTACGTACATCAGTACAGGTTAGGGGCTGATCTTCTGAAAAGGAGCTCTGCAGAGAATGACCTGGGTGTCCTCATGGGTAACAGGTTTGCCATGAGCCAGTAGTGTGCCCTGGTGGCCAAAAAGGCCAATGGTATCCTGGGGAGCATTAAAAAAGTATACGGCCAGCAGGTCAAGGGAGGTGATTTTCTCCCTCTACTCTTCCCTGGTGAGGCCATGTCTGGAGTGCTGTGTCCAGTTCTGGGCTTCCCAGTTCAAGAAAGACAGGGAACTTCTGGGGAGAGCCCAGTGAAGGGCTACAAACATGAGGGGCCTGGAGCATCTCCCTTATGAGGAAAGGCTGAGAGACCTGGGGCTATTCAGCCTGGGGAAGAGAAGACTGATGGGGAATCTTATCAATGCTTATAAATATCTAAAGGATAATTGCCAAGTGGATGAGTCCAGACTCCTTCCAGTGGTGCCCAGAGACAGAACAGTGGGCACAAACTGGAACGCAGGAAGTTCCATATGAACATGACAAAGAACTTTACTTTGAGGATGATAGAGCAGTGGAACAGGCTGCCCAGAGGGGTTGTGAAGTCTCCTCTGGAGATATTCAAAACCCACCTGGACACTCTCCTGTGCAGCCTACTGTAGGGATCCTGCTTCAGCAGAAGGGTTGGACTAGAGAATCTCCAGTTCCTTACAACCCTTACAGTTCTGTGAAAAACAGGTTAAAAAACGCCCATATGAAATATAAAGATGATTAAGATTGAACTTAGGACGTTCTGTTGGCAGAACGTTAGAAGCTGATGACCATGTTGTTTTCAGTGTTGTTCATCTCCTTCAGAGAAACAGAGACTCTTGCAAAGAGACATCATCATTCTCAAACATTCATTAGGTTAATGTAAGTATTATTAGATCAAATTTTAGAGAAAACCCACAGGCTCCTGCTGTCTACACAAGAAGAACTTTTTAGCTAGTCACATTGTTAACATCAGTATTTCATCTATAATCTTGTGGAGAGAAGCAAATCCAGCTTCAGCTATCTCTGCATATTCAGAGCACTCAGTTCTACCCAGCAGGATGTTGTTCGAAGGAAAGGCAACCTGACCTTTTGTTAGGCTTTAGTAATCACAGGATGTTTAGATTAGTATTTG
Source organism: Penelope pileata (assembly GCA_013396635.1). NCBI lineage: Eukaryota > Metazoa > Chordata > Aves > Galliformes > Cracidae > Penelope > Penelope pileata. The sequence continues at coordinate 373,183 of WBMW01000149.1, read as the reverse complement.
GTGAGAAATACTCTCCTCTTCCGCTATTGAGATGTCCTTACATGGTTTATGATGTTCTCTTATGTAAGGATTTGAAATTAGGAATTAAAAAAAATTCCATGAAGTCACAACTATTCTTCGTGTTTTCCCATTAATTAAATAAGTTATTTTTGGCTTTAATGGGTCTAGAAGATGGTTTTCATTGACACCTCTCGCAGTTCAAGCTTTTTCAGTTCTCTTAGGACAATATTTACACCAGGCAGGAAAAGACGTTTTAATATGACAAAGATTGCTTTTCTTTCCTGTCATGTTTCCTATGTTAGGCAGCTGACTGAGATAAGGGGGATGACTTAGGACTATTTGTGAAAAACAAAACGAAGTGGATGGAAAAGACAAAATATTTGACTGCAGCATAAACAACGCATTGATTTCAAAGAAACTTCACTCCTGTTACATTACACAAAAAGAACAAGTGAAGTTCCTTTTCACGTATATATACTTGTCCTAACAGACCACAATGAGGGTAAATATTTTCTCAAGGTAAGATTTTTACAGAACAAAATTACTTTTGCAGGGAATAAAGTGATTTTTCGGTGATTGTATAATCCTTAAGTGATTACTTCTCTCCTGCCTTTACAATTAACAAAACAAACTTAAGACCTAGATTCATTGTGAAGTTTAGGTTGATACTTACATGAACATGTTTCACTTCCTGGAAAAACAGTCTCAGTGGCACAGCCAGTACTGTAATCAAGAGTCAGAATAGCTCTCTCTGTTTTAAAAAAATACAAAAAAACAGACACAACAACAAACAAATAACAAATTCCATAAATATTTGTTAATAAATAGCTTCTCAGAGCCAAGAAACTTCAAAGACTCTCACTGATGATACTGATTATTAGATGGCAATAGCACAGGTGTAACAGCTGAAAACTACCTCTGATAATCACCCGCAGGCAAGGGGCAGAAAGAAATGAACTTCAAAACAAGAAAACAAACAAAACAGTGAACAACATAGGACAGCTTTGTATAGACTTCTTATGTTATCTCAGTTGGTCATAGTGGAAAAACATCTGATTTATGTTCTCCAGCTCCCTAGTCCTTTACTATGAAGTGTTAAGTCTGTCTTGAGTGCTTTTGCTAAATGCCTTGAGCCCCTTTCTTCCAACTTGCTGAGATACCTCTGGGTGGCGCCCTTGATCCTTTTCACTTGCCTCAGTTTGACGTCGTTTCTGAGCTTGTTGAGGACACAATCTGGCTCACAGTCCAGGTCATTAAAGAAAGCATTAAATATTAGCATCCCTGGAGAAAGGCTACTTGTGATTGGCCACCAGCTGTGCTTTGAATCAGGGATTACTCTTGGTTTATAATATACCTGTGTTTTCATTAGTTTTGTAGTCCATTCACTCAGCCAATATTTGCTTATTTTGGTTATTTCTGTATCTACTACAAAATATAAAATAAAATTTTCTCTTCTGTTTTCTCAGAACCATTTCAGAACTTCTCTCTGCTTTATGGTTCAGCATTTATTGTTCAAATACTGTAAAAGTTATGTTTCTATTTATGTTGATACTTCATAATTTTTCTTTTGAATGGTTAATAAAGCTCTTACCTCCTCTAAATATTTTTATACATTAATACCTTACATCTGTCATCCGATTTATTTCAGTGAATACATTCTCAATGTAAGAAAATAAACTACTCATAATTGAAGCAAAATAGCTGTGAAGCATTTTGAATATCATTCTGTAGTTATACCTTAGAGTTCAGGTTACCACAGATGTTTAAAATAGAAACAACTCATTTTTGCAAACAGAAGGCCAATTTATAGTTGAAGGCAGAGATTAATAGCTAAAGATATAGTATCAGTGGGGCTGGTGGGGCCTTTTCTTCTCTTCATTTAAACTATGGAAGAGGTAATTGTAAATGTGATCACGTTTATTCCAAATGCAAAGCTTTTGTGCGAACAGATACCATTAACTGGTCTTACTATCAGCAATGAAAGTTTACTCTAAAAATGTTAGGGAGTGTTTTTCAGACAGTTGGGAAAAAGATCTTTAATCAGAATAAGACACTAATAAACCAGAGTATTTTTATTAGTTTTTTTCATCATCACATCTATTAACTATTCATACTGCAAAAACATAGTAACGTTGAAATTATTTACTGCAAAATCTTTTAATTAGTAAAGAACACATCTTCTGTTTATGGGGCAGCAAGGAGAATTCACTAAAAACATGGCTTTATACGTACTATCCTATGAGCTTCTATCAGACCAGCTCTCATTGATTGTAGAGTTCCTGTTCTCAGCTGCTTTCAGAGTCAAAGGAACAGTTGTTGAAAACCAAGGGATGGAGATATCTACTTTATAAAGAAAGTTGAAAAAAAGATTGAGAATATTTCACCTGGGAGAGAAGGGAAAAGACGTAATTTGCGTATAAAGTATACAGAAAAGAGACTGGAAAATACTTCATTCTCTCTGTGCAAAAGCATCAGCATAATTTTAATATTCAAGAACACGAGAACTGTCCAGCTGGGACCCAGCAGGAACATGACATCCATTTCCAAAATTTGTTTCTAGTTTCATGTCTAGTACACTAGTCTAGACTGTGCTGGTGTTTGAGTCCTTTTTGTGTGATTTTTGCCTTACAAACTCAGATGCAAGTTCACTACTTAGGGATGTATTTCCCTTATTCTTTACTAAGAAAAGGGAAATATGAGTAATCTGATACAATACATGCTTTCTACAGCACTCCTATAAAAACAAACATTTCTTGGATACCAAAGAACTGCAAACATGAGAAATCATGCTGCCTGTTCATACACAGCACGCAACTTCAGAGGGCTGTACCAAGATATCTGGAATTGCCTGAGGATGTGCAGAAGCTGCATAACAAATAGCACATACAGGTCATTTCAAGTGAAATGTTAGTTCAACTGCAACCAATTTTCTGCCCTTTGCTGTAGGAGATTGTTTTGCATGAGCCTATTTTTAACTTGGTTTATTACTTCCTACTATGTTGTGATAGTTACAGGAATACTGTTTTCAGTTTATCAAAGTAAATATTTATTGGGAAAAATGAATTTATTCAGACAATATGTAAAATGCAGAAAAAAAACCCCAAACACCCTACTATTGTTATTTATTCTAGAATCAAAAATCATAGCAAAGGACGTATTGAAAGCATTGGTGCAAAACATTATGAAATTAAGGTCTCAGTGACCAGTAAGAAAAACGTAGAGAAAGATGATCTCGCAAGGAAGATGTAGCTTGTTGCATTAACTGTCTCAGGTACCAGCACCTTAAATCAAAGCCTCTCAGCCAACTCACTGACTTTGCCTTTATGGACAAGAGGGTGCTCACAAAGATTGCCTTCATGGCCCTGAGCCTTTGCTGCTGGCAGTTATTGAGTGTCCCTCAAACAACGCTGAAGCTGACCTGGGAAATGGATGTAGAATGAAGTATCTAAGACAATGATTAAAAAGTGGTTGAACATTTTTTTAAAAAACACGAGCATAATTAAACCACGGATTTCACTGTTTCTGAATATTGCAGAACCGTAACAGAGCAAATATTTTAGTCTTGAAAAACTCGATTTAATGAATTTTATGGTGATTGGCAACACAATTATGGGATTATTCTTTTTTAATTGAAAGAGAAATGGAATCCTTTTACAGCCATCACCATCCATTCTCTGATTGACTTCACTGATCATCAGGATCATAAATACGTTAACTGCAAAACTTTGGCATGAATTTTATTCCACTGGATGAGTATCTAGTGAAATTGATTGGGTTGAAGAGCTCGGAGACTGAATATAAAGGACCCCTGAAATGTTCTTCTATTTAGAAGAAAGCTACCAGGAGGTGAACAGCGTCAGGACATACATTCTTCCAATAAAGGATACTATAAATAAACAAAGAACCTGCCAGGAAAGGAAAATATATTTATCATTGCATTTAGTTGTATTATAGATGTCAGAAGGTGTAAGGATGTAGTAAGAATAACCTCAAAGCAAGCAGATTCAGATTTTGCAAAAAATAAGACAAACACAGTTTTTGAGATACATGGATAGAAATGAAACACGCAGCAAGATCATATTGTGAAACTGCCTCCATTGTAACTGCATGATGTATGACCTAGACTATGAAGTTAGTACTTCGTCTCGGTTTTCCAGAAAGTTGGTGATGTCATGTATGGAGGCAGAATGACAAAGGGGGCAGGCAGCACAGATGTGGAAATGTCTAGTTGCAGAGCTTGCTGGTTCTGTTCAGATAATCTCTGTTCCAGTAAGGAATTGTACATTCCTGCTGAGAGGCTGTCAGTCTGAGATGTTCTGGATGCATCAGAGGCATGTCGTATGCTTCACTTGGCAGAAAGTAGATGTTATCAGTAATTTTGAATGTGAAGAAACTGTTTAGATGACAGAAATGATTCCATTACCTTCTGTGCTTGTGTAAACAGTTTGTGCTCTTAAATTTATTTTTCTGAATCAATGGTGTATGTATAAGAGGAAGAAGGGAAAAGCGTAATTTGTACTCAATTTGATCATCAGTAGTCTAATTTAACAAACTTCTCCTACACCAGCAAGAATTGAATTTTAAATTGTCATGTTAAATAATTAGTACCTTTCAATACAGAATAGAGGAATTGTTTAAAGTTTCTGGTGCAAATTTGACCTGCTACCTAAGGGGTGAATTTGACCTGCAAATTCATAAAAGAAACGTATTAACTGGGGCAACACAAGGCAACATTGTGATCTCCACCAGCACATTCCATTTACAAGACATCAGAATTAAATCTTCAGCTCCTTTAGATTCAGATAGTATGTTATAGTATGTGAAGTTCTTGTTTAAGACTAGTGATTCCCACCAACTACTGCTTATAAAGCAGAAGCTCAGACAAGAAATGATTATTTAACCATTGCCTTTACGTGGTGTTAAGCTCATCTGGGACTGCTAATTTATAAATTACACATATATAAATGCATCGTTGTAAATAACACAACACACATGAGGTGTACAACCCACAAACAGAGTTGCAAAGATTGAGCTATGGTTCGAAACATGCTATTATAAAACCTGCTCCTATTTGAGAAGTATCTTTCTCTTCCTTTTCCTCTGTACTTACCCTCACTGGATTTGGTTTAATATATAGTTTTTATAAGTACTTCTGTAAAGTTAACAGCTTTTGCAATACTTTCTTTAGGCTCTTCCATCCAAGACAGTTGCTGTCTCCTCTTATTTCAGCTAGCAGTGATGCAAATTTGACTTTGTTCTGCTCTCTGCATTCACAGAGCAAAGATATAGATGTCCCAGCAGTAAATAAAAGAGGGAATGGCTGTGCAACCCACAAATTCTGACCCATTTGCAGCAGTAAAAGACAACAGTCATCTGAAGCAAAGAAGTTTTACATGAATTTCTTATGCAACAGAGTCTTGATTCTTTGCAGAGGGAGCATCTGACAGTTAAAAACATAAATGAGAAACAAGAAAACAAAAATTTTTTTTTCCCCAAATATGCTAACTGTTCTCAACTCAAAACTGATGTCTGCCAATTTTATGGGGACTAGAGTTGCCTTCAGAATATATCACATATAATAATCTACATGCATTAAATGTTTTGTTGCTCATTATATATTTCTGCAGAAAGAGTAACTACAGAAATTTGGGTTAATATACAGTATTTGCTTCATGCATTAATTAAATCCTTGATTTTACAGTGTAATTCATTTTTTAAAAAGAGCAGTTTTTCCATGATTCATTGCATGTGTATAGACATACTTTAAGTTTATGAACATTATTGTCTTTTTGTATTTTTCCATTAAAATAACAAACATTTTTTTCTTTTTGAAACAGATTTCATCCTGACCTTCCCTCTCCTCAGGAGTAATGCTCTTGATTCAGACAGCATTTGAAAACTTTGGTAACTCTCCAATTGATGTGTTTAAGGGGTTTTTGTAGTAGCATCTGATTTGTGTTTGTTGGGGAAATGTTTGGCGCCCAGCACATAATCAATAACTTACCAAAACATAGGTTCAGTGGGATAGCTTCTCAGTTTTACACAGAGGCTTTTCTGGATTCACAGATTTATTTTTTTTTTCTGAGAATTTCTATGGTTTAGTGAGTTTACAACACAATTCTAATGGAAATAAACATTTCCTACTGTCGAAAATGAATACAAAACTTACAGCTATAGACCGCAAAAATCAGCTTCTTTCCTGAACAGAAACTTTTATGATGGGAAAAATGCGTGAGGACAGTACAGAGCTTGGATTAGGAACATATTTTTCTGAAACAATATAATCATTTATTTTCAAATGACAAGCCTTTTCTCTATGAAAGTTGCTGTACTTGAATTATGGAAAGACATGCTGCATTTTGGAACAGGCTTTTTATTTAGAACATTTCCATTTCAATTTCCTTTAACTTCAGCAAAACATAACGATGAGCATTAGAGTGGAGCCTTGCATTTCAGTATTGTCAAAGCATTTTCTTTGTGTATATAGCATATTTCTAAGATGCGAAACATATTGGAAAAGGCTAAGGAATTCAGAAAAAGCACATCTACCTCTCTTTGTGATACTGTGAAGTGTCTTCAACCCATTGGCATCCATATCAGCTCTCCAAATTCATCACACGTATCAGTATCCTTCAGGACATCGTTTTAGGGAGAAAACCGCAGGTAGGGCTCCTTCTCAAGCCCAACCTCAAACTAGATTTTGATACTGCAGGGAACTTGAAGCAAAGTAGAAAAGCTGTAGATCTACACTTTTTATTACATCTTTTCTTACATTTGCTTTAACAATTCTTTCAGTGGCTGGTCCCCTTAACCTGCAGGCTGGAGAATGGGGGCTTTGGTTGATGGTTCTCCATGCAATGCTGTGCTGGCCAGCTTTATCGTGAAAGAACACATGCAGAAGGAGGAAGCTTGGGAAGAGATATTAAACATTTTTCTGGACCACAGGAAATTGTCTTCGTGGCCAGACACTTGCAGAGACTTGAAATATCCAATATTATCTACAGAACTGATAAACGTAAAAGTATTGAAATTTCATAGGGTCATAGAGTCATAGAGTGGCTTAGGTTGGGAGGGACTTAAGATCATCTAGTTCCAACCCTGCTGCTATGGACAATGTTGCCATCTGGTAGATCAGACTGCTCAGGGTCCCATCCAACCTGGCCTTGAACACCTCCAGAGACGGAGTATCCACAGCTTCTCTGGGCAACCTGTTCCAGTGCCTCACCACCCTCTGAGCGAAGAATTTCCTCCTAATGCCTAACCTAAATCTCCCATCTTTTAGTTTTAAACCATTCCCCTTGTCCTATCAATATCAGGCCATGCAAAAAGTCTCGCTCCCTCCTGATTATAAGCTCCTTTTAAGCATTGGAAGGCCATAATGAGATCTCCCTGGAGCCTTCTCTTCTCAGTTTGACTGATGCTTTATACAGAGATGTAGGTCTTCTGTAATGTACCCTTCTGAAACTTGTGCTTCTTCTCTTTGCTTCATGGTGGTTGTCCACCTGAACTCTATGCATTGTTTTAGCTCTTAAAACAGTGACTGATTTTATAATCAAGATCAAGAGCCTCCAGCTTGGATATAGCTTTTAAACTTGTATTCCTGGATTCACAAATACAACCAATATAATGAGCTGTAAAAAACACACATACAAGCAATATTTTAGTTTTGAAGATAAAAAAGGAAGAAGGAAATGAAGACTTCTGAAAGCATCTGTGAATTTACTTTCCCGTATCTTCAGCTCTGGCTCCAGGGACTTCTTAGAAAGAATGACACCAACAGGGTGATTGTTCAAGAAAAGCTGGACAACGCTATAATCCAGGAGGCATTGTCATGTAGTGCATGCAGAAAGCTGTTGACCTGGGATAGCTATGACTCCGCAGGTTTATTGATATGCAATTTAAATGGCAGAAGTTGTTAATTGGCTGAAGTTGTCTCCTGCATGTGAAAACAAATCATAGCTGAGTGATTTCTTTATGTTTTTAATCAAACATCATCTCTCTGGAGGAGACTTGACTGCACACTGGGAATTTTCATGCATTGCTATGTAGAAAAGCAACTCTCTTCTTCTTGAGTCAGATTTGGTCTCTGCTTGAGCTCTATTAGTCACTAACAGTGAATGCATCAGCTACCACTTCTCACTAGGCAACAACAATGCCTGTGACCACAGCGGAAATCCAGGCTCCTCAGAGTCTCTTCCTCCTCTGCTTTTGTTACTCAAGATTTCATAATATTCACAATGGGTGATCTTATTTAGCTTAGGTTTCGTTACACATGGCTAGTTTAGATGCTATAAAGTTAAAACTCATTAATAAAATAAAACTTGATTAGATACCACTTTATTACAAAACCATGGGTAAAATAGCAGAAATTAAAATCCATTTTAAAATCAAGTTTATATGATCTCTTTTCTCTCTCTCATTTTTCTTCCTTCCTTCTTCTACACGCCTCTCTGATGGAACCAGGAAAGCAAACCTATGTCTTCTAAGCTTTTCCCTACATCTTTTAGAGCCACATGGTGCTAGGTAAATTGCTTGCAACTGAAATAATCAGGAATAGCTTCACAGAAAGACAGCTTAAAAAGACCCTCTAGGACTAACAAAATTGGAGATTTAACTTGGCTAAACAATGGCCCAGAAATGCTTGAGCCTACCGTATTCCAGGGACTCAGTTTATCCTCTTGCACTGAGCTGCAGAGTTTCAGCTACAATTATGGAAATAGGAAGAGATCACAGGGAGTTTATAACAGCCATTGAACCAAATACTCAGCAAGAATCTTTATTTTGGCCATACTATAAGCAGGCAGCTTTAGTTAGAAGCAAACCTTTAAACATTTAGTACACACCATCCCAAATCAAAGAAGGTGGCAGAGCAATATAAAGGCAAATAAAAAAGGGAGTAAAACCACATCTTTGTTGTTCACACCCAGGCAACAAGAAGCAGATAAGGTCTCTAATGCCCATATTAGAAGGAGCTAGATGGCATTTGTCTGCAATTACTTTCACTTGTAAGCAAGCTCTTACTGCGAGAATAATCACAGCAAAATGCCCGCTGTGACCTTGCAGCAACTCATCCCCTCAGCTCACTGCATGCCAGCACTGCTGCTCCTCCAGTGGGAAGCCAAGAGCTAAAAATTCACATTTGTCTTGATCACTTGTAGGAAACCACCCCCAGGACCCTTCCTGAAGGTGCCTCAAGCACACAGGGTGATTCTCTAGGGCACCAGAGAAAGGACAACTTACAGACCTCTGCCCTTTCTCAAAGCACAGGTGTTAACTATTTCCTTGAGAGCATCTCACCCTCCCAAAGCACAGGATTATGGAAAAAGAGTTGCAGCAGGGGAACTGACTGAAATCTCTGGGATTATGATAAGAATCAGTTATCTTCCTCAGGACAGTCACTCCTGTGGTGTAAATTTTGTCGGATTGAAAGAGATGTGTCTGGCAAATCAAGTGGTCTGAAGTCACCATGAAGTGACCTAACCTAGAGCTCTCAAAACTCGCAACTCTGCAGCAATATCATAAGGCAGAAAATCTGGAGCATGTGGCACTTTTGTCTTTGCTTTCCTTGCATTTTCTGCCAACAAAACATTATGAAAGAAAATGTCATTCCTTTGACTACTAAAACTGGTTTCCTGGTTTCATCAGAGAGGTGTGTAGAAGAAGGAAGAAAAATGAGAGAAAGAAAAGAGATCATATAAACTTGATTTTAAAATGGATTTTAATTTCTGCTATTTTACCCATGGTTTTGTAATTTGTTTTTTGGGAGTGGTTCTGCAAAGGAGATATGGAGATGACAGGATTTTTTTCATACATGAGATATCCATGTAATATTAAGAATTACTTTGCTCAACAACAAAAAAATAAATGAAACTACATGCAGTCTTGATGCCTGTGGCCTGTGTTAAAAAGCAGATCTGCTATCTCATGAGATGGAAAGCAGAGGAGGAGGCTTGCACAGCAGTGCTGTCATCCTGAGAAAAATAATTCAAACAGAAAACTAAAAGCAGACCTGATACATATTTGCTCTGCATTTTATATGTGACATTATTATTATTATTATTTTTTTGGGGTGGTGGTGGCGGTGGTATATGTGTTAAAAAAAAAAATAGGCAAGTTAGAAATACACAACTGCATTCAGTGGTAGGTATCTGCCCTGCTAAATACACTGAAGTTTATGACAGGCAAGACCCAACCTTAACCCAAGGCTAGAGCCTGCAGGTGCAGGATAAGGACCTACAGATGAAAAAGAGGAGGGGTGAAGGTGGTACAGGAGCGTCTGGCAGCATGTGGGGCTCTGTGTGAGACTGAAGGGTTCTGTTAGACTTGCTGGTCACAGCTACTGTGCTGTGGGATAGGACGGGATCTGGAAGGAAAGTGTCTGCCCTTACAGCCATCCCTCTGAGAAGATGGAGAGGAGGACTTGGAGTGGTAGGTTCTATACTGGTTGTAGTGGGTTGGCTTGCAAAATCTTTCTATGTTTGGTCATGTCCTGTTCTGTTCCCTCATCAGCTTACTTGGTTTGGAGTGATACAATGCAATGTTGCCTCTTTTTCAGAATTTTATTTGCGAAGGGTGTCAAGTTGGGAATGACTATGAATTGTTTCCAATCTTTCCCACTCCTCACTTCTGTTAAAAAATCAAAGAGCATCCAAGGAAGCCCCATGTGTTGATGATGCCTACAGCATCCATAACCCCAAATGTGTGTCTCATCTGCACACCAGCAACTTCTCAGAAGATTTTTTGTCTTAGCTTTGCCCTCAATACTTATCATCTCTTTTCCTAACCCTGTGTGACAAGCCAGGCTTTCTGAAAATAAACTTGCCTCAGAAGGTGCCTATAGTGCCCTGGGACTACTCTTAACGCATAGTTTAAAGGACTTGACAGCCCAAAAGGAGAAATGATTTTACTAGCAGTCTGGTTTCTAATGGTCTTTACCTTGGAGAATCACTGGGTAAGGAGAGAAGAAATTTTTGCAGTGAATTCTATTCTCCTCTCAAACTAACATCACAAAACAAGGTGCTACAGCTGAAGGCTTTTGGACATAGGCACATCTTAGGAGAGAAAAAAAAGAAATAAGAAAAAGTTCACTGTAAGTAGAGATTTCATGAACTGAAGTTTTTGCTGTGCGAAGATAATCGTGTTCATAGTCAATACTAAATTTCTCTGCTTAAGGGCAAGTTATTCAAGAAGGAATTTACTTTGCAGCCCTGTCAGCTGCTGTGCCTGAGCATGGCAGTGCTATCACGGCAGCATGTGATGCGCACTCGTGTCTTTGCTAACGCAGCTAAAAATGTTGCGATGGAATGCACAGGCAGTGATGGATTAGGTCTGTGAGCCGATAGGTGTCGCTGTTGCATATTTTATGTAGCTTTATATTTCCGGCAAGTCCTAGCAGATACACCTGTGCAAGGAAAGGACTATGTATGTGTCCTCTATGCTTTTTAATATATACACCTGTCCATATAACAGGGAGTATGTAAGCTGGCGCTTCTGCTGGCTTTCACTACATCAGTTAGACTGTTAAAAATGTTTCATTTGTCACTAAATGACAAAAGCGGACCTTTACCATGGATCTGCTTCAATATGCAGGCCTGGCAGTTAGCAATGCCATCTGCAATATGGTTACGATTAGACATCCCAGAGATACAAGAGGTGAAGCAGAAGACCCACAGAGCAGCACAAAGTGGTGCCCGGCCACTCCAACCCTGAGACAACATCTCTTTACACGCTGTGCTGCTGCGGGCACATGTGACTGAGAACGAGGCTTGGCAGGGCTCCTGGCAGCCCGTGTGGCTGACTCACACTCCTGCTGCAGCACTGGGCAGCACATCTTGTCTTGCCTGGCTCCTCACCTGAGATGCTGCCAGGAGGCACTTTCCAGGAGGTTTGTTCTCTCACCAGGAGTTTGCTTTCCCTTCCTCAGTGGCTCTTTCATCCCATCCACATTTCATGCCGTGGCCCTCTCTCATGCTCTTGCATCTCTCGTTACGTAGTAGGGGAATCACAGAAAATGTTACTATAATTAACATGCCACTTCAGGATCTCATTCCTGGCTAATGACTCATGCCACTTTTCTTTCCCCTTATGGCAATCCACGTGCATCAGTGCCTTTACCTCAAAAGGCAATGTTTTTATTAGCATGCCCCTTGCTCAGTGGTGCCAGGTAGAGCACAGGCAGTTCTGATCCTACTGACATAGCCAGAAAATCTGAAGAGGCTTTTTGGCCTCCTGAATTTCCTGCATCTCATTAGGCTGCCCGGAGCACATCTGTAACAGCTCACAAGCAGGCCTGTCAGCACATGGCTCATTAAAAAGCTGTGGTTGCCAGCTTCTTTTGGCCTAACTCCTTCCCTTCTCAGCCTAGCACAAGTGCTGCTCTGTGCTCTGGGTACCTTGTAGGAACCTGAGGGAGACCAAAGTGGTCTGTTATCAAACAGCTCGCTCCTCTGTGGGCATCAGTGTACGCTGATGTGCAATGGCCTTCACACTCCCTGAACATGGTGAAGTGGAAAATCCCCAGGGATCAGGCTCTGACTTGAGGGATTTGCCTTGTCAGTTGCACAGAAGGGCCTCATTGGTAAGAAAGTTTTGGCCTCTCGCAATTTCTTTTTTAATTCCTCTCTTCCCCTGATCCTATTGTATTTATGTATATATTTAAAAAACAAAAAGAGAGGGGGAAAAAAAGATTTAAGTCAAGAGCATTTTTTCCATTATCTCATTACTGTCTTAATTAAAAAATATTTCTAGTTAATCATCAGAATTTATTTCTTGAAGAATGTGAATTTCTAAGCTTATGTCAATAACCAGAGTACCTCAAGCTTATGCTTCCTCGAAACCTTTGGCATCCCAGCAAGAAAATCTGAAGGTACAAAGTGGGCATCATTACCTTGCCCTGCTAATACTGCTCTTCCTCAGTAATCTCAGACATTTCCTGGATTGGGGATCCAGAGAATTTCTCACTAAAACATTGCTCAAGAAATATTTTGGCTAAAAACATCTTGGTTTATGGCACTTCAAAAATATTTTCAACAGCCTGTTGAAATGTTAGAAAACACATAGAGTTGTGTGATCTTGCACTAAGGAGGAAGGAAGAGTGGCTTTTTATTTAATACTAGCAAGTTTTTTTATTAATAAATATCAGGCAATCAAACCAAATGTGGACAAAAACATGGGTGGCACCTCTCCTTTCCTCAGACCCAATTTGTACCACGAGCACATACCTCAAAGGGACAAAGTCTGCCTGCTAGGCCCAGACAGGGCTACCAGCAGTTCCAGGCCCTAGTCATCTCCTGTTTGAGATGAGGGGTGGCAGAGGTGTCCCACCTGGCATGTCCCCGCTGGGGTGGTACAGGTGGTGGCCATGATGGGCAGGTGCAGAGCAGCCATCCTCATCATGCCCAAACAAGTGCTTGTGCTGCAAGTGCTTAGAGAGGCCTAGTGGGGATGGGCAGCAGCTGTTGCTTCCTGTTATTGTCCTCAATTTCCGCTTCTACACATCTGTCTCACCCCAGGCTCAATCCATTTTCCGTAAGTCTGCCTTTCCGGTCAGCAAGCTTGTGAATATATGCAGGTTGTCTGTGTCCCAGCTGGATGAGAAGAGCTCTGCAAGGTGCACAAGCTCTTCCTGCTGCTGGCTTATTAACCCACTGCTCCTCAGCCTCCCTTCTCCAATATTTTCTCCTTGTCACAGGAGTCACCTGCAGTGTGTGTATCTCCAGCCCAATAGCACCAGGAGTGGGTGATAGGTTTTGGATGCAGTTTTTTTTCAGTGAAAAGGCCAGCAGAGGTTAGTTAAAACTATTTGCAGCTAAATGTGGAAAATAGTTTAGGCCACGAAAAATTGCTGAGAGGGTTAAAGCTTTTCATCTCAACATTTCTAAGAGAAAAAATAAAAAAGACTTTTATTTGCAGAACTTATTTCTAATGAAGAATTTTATAAACAAACAATACTTTCAGCTTTTTTCTTCAATAAAATGTTCAGAATTGTTAGTTTAGCAAAAATTATTTTTTAACAAATAGATTTTCTTTCTAGCTTCCCTCAAAACAATGTGAGCCAGAACATTTTTGCAATGGTTTCACAATTATAATTTCCTAGGGCAGAACTTGCCATGGCAGAATTAGTAATCAGGTAAGGCCTTTATGCTTTGAAACGTGCATCTTGGTGAACAGATTTCTCTATCCAACAGTGCCTGAGAGAAGCAAACACCCTGCCTTTGATCTGAGCATAATGAGGCTTCTTAAAAAAACATGACCTTTTGAAATGTCTCCTAGTAATCACCCAGAGAGCAACAATACACAACAGAAATTCTCTTTCTTTGTTAGTTTCCTGTAGCATCATTACTCATCACTTCTGGAGTTTGCTTTTTCTTTTCATTTGTGGAACTCTTTGTTTGAGGTACTTTATTATTGTGTTCCATGTGCTGAAAGTATTCACGCAGGACTGAAGCTGAACCATACTAGTCATTTCATAAACAACTCTAGGGAAATACCTCCCCCTGTGTTGACAGGTTTGCCATTTAATCTGAAGCAAGATAGGACAAGTGAATGTGATGAGCTGAAAGAAGGAAGGCCACATGAAAGATGTATGGCTAATGTCCTTGCAGCACATCATTTACCCCTTGAGCCTCATGAATTATTTCCAGAAAGCACACGCATCTGACTGTGATTTAATTCAGCCTTTAATAGTTGCCAAGTTTTTTGATAGGTTAAAATAGTGCAGAGTCCTGAAGAAAGATTTGGAGATATTTCTGCCTGTGTGTATTCATCTAACTATGAACTTAAAGTGGTTAGGGTGTTTTTTAGCTTCAAAAAATAGCTGACATGTTTTAGAAGCAGTTGCCTAAATAGTAAATATGGTAACAAATACAGTAAAGCCCCTTCTGACTCTGACATGTTATCAGACTGGAGTTACACGGAGCATCTGCCTCAGTACTTGAAGTTTCCAGACATACAGTCGATATAGCCATCTTTTTTTTTCTTCCAGTAAAGGAAACACAGTAACTCTGTATTCAAGTTTTTGGTGTACCTCTGCTTGAAGGGAACCATTCTCCCGAGTAATATGGTCCCACTAAGTGGGCCCTTGCTAGTCTTAGCGAAAGACTGAGCTACTAGCGTAGGTTGGGGTCTTCTTCCAGGGCAGTGGCTGCAGCTGAGACATTGGATAATATGTGGGACAACCTGAGAAGAAATGAGGGGGTGAAGAAAATTCCAGCAGATTTTATTGAGGAGGAAAAAAATAGAACTACAGATGTAGGAAACAAATATGTAGTAGATACGTTATGTAATTTTTAACATTTATTTACAAATCACATACAACCAAATAACACAATCCAGTATATGCAAGACTAGATGTTATTTATCAACATCTGGTTTTCTTTTGCTTTCACTATTTATTTATTTTTTAAATCTGAAACTCAATTTAAATGTGACTTGTGTTAGCACAAGTTTATTACAAACACGTATGTATGCTTATGTGAATATGCCAGTCCTGGTGGCATTATGGTTGAATATCCTTAAAGAAAAGAGGATAAAATACATTTTTAGATTTACAATACTCCCCATGAAGACAAAAACAAGCTGAAGAAGTCATGGCAAAAGCTGAACTTGAATTAAATGCAGTTTAAATATCATCCATATAGTACAGATCTTCACTGATTCTTGGCAATAACAATGTAGTTATGACAAGGGCGATATGAGCCATGCTCCTCTTAGCTTGAGATACTTTTTAAGAACACTCAGTTTGGGGGGTTTCAGCCCGTGGTGTGGCACTTCTAGGCTACTTCTGTGCTTGTTGGTGTCCTCTGAAAATGCTGGTTCAGAGCAGCAGCAGTCACTGCTGGCCCTGTAGTTTTCTGAGAAATGAAAATTTGAAGCCTTCACAGGAAAGCTACGCTTCCTGGAAAAAACCAAAGTGAGCCTCTGGCAAAGCAGTGAGATGAGTAGAGGTTTAATTTTTCTGTAAAAGGTTTTGTCAGACAAGCTGGGTTCTGTAGCTTTTCATAATACCATCCCTCATGAAAGCCAGGGAACAGCTTCTGGGGTCCTGAGAGATTTGCTGCTGCTTTCATGAAGTGAGCAGTCCAGGCTTTTCAAGTGTGTGGAGCTTAATTGCTTTCCCAGGAGGGACGGCTAAAAGGCCTAGACATGAAAGCTAACAGAGGTTTATCAACTGAAAAACAGAATAAATCTTCATGTGTAACTAACATCATGTGGGCAATAGCATTATGTGAGTCGAGTGATGACTTCTGTGCCTGACTAAGTTGAATAAAGAAATCGCATCATCAAAGCTTGATGATTGTCCCCCCAAAAGCTAATTTTGATTCTGCAAGGTTGAGCTAAAATGCTGAAACAAATGGGATTTTACCATGATTCATTTGACCACGTAGTTTGGATTCATTCCAAACTTCCTATTGTGAGGCATTTTCTGACACATTAAATACATGTTTGTATATATTTAATAAGTATAAAATCATATATCAATTTAAGTGTGCTCGTATATTCCAATACGTATACTTTCCTCTATTCCATAAAGGAGGTAAATTAGACATCTTCTCTCAGAAAAAACAAACCCATAACACTATTTATTTGCAAGAAACGATAAGGTAGATATGAAGATTATTTAACAATGGTGGATGCAGAAAAAATTATCAGAATCAATGTTCATTAACACTGCATCTTAGTATTTAAGTAGAAAATAATTGCTGTACAGTACTAAGATCTAAGTACTAAGGAAAAACAAAAAGAGAGAGAAAGAAAACATAACTCTGGAAAAGTTCCAGGTGGATTGGCATATATTCGTGGAAAAAATTGCTCCAAGTCTCAAAGTATGTATGAAATAAGAAATTGAAGAAAACAATCCTGTGAGTATTTATTGGGAACCCTGTTTGTCCCAACAAACACTACTTTAATGAGCATTGAAAAGTAAATCATGTTACAGATGTCTCTTCATATTGCTCTAGCATCATAAAAGTGACCTATTAAAATTTCATCTTCATATTCTGTGTTGCTTATATACACTTCATTTATAGTAAACAAAACATGTACCAGATTTATAACCAAGACTATTAGTGCTGTATAAAGTGATCGCTATTTGGTTGAGTTTCCTCTGAAGCAGCACATACACTTCATTGCCAGGTGTATGTTCATATGGATAGCAGATGTGAAAATGAGAACTCCACTTACCATTTTTAGTGTGGTTTCATAACACATAGACAAAGGATTGAATTGTCAGAGAGTCTGTATATTTTGATCCCTGAAAATGTTAACTCCTTGTTTAAAGTTCCTCTCATGCTGTTTAAGGGGGAAAAGAGATCCCTATTCTGCTAATTCATACATTATTATAAGCCATTTTGGATTTTTCTGCAATCTGCAGATTTATTTTCTGCTTTGCATATTCAGGATAATTGCCTCCTGTTTTCTGAACATTTGTCCTTCACTTCAACCTTGCACTGTTAATACCTGGATGAAGAAACTTCACCCTCCCATGCTGCAAAGGTCCTTCCTTGTCCTCAGTGCCCTCCTTGTCTGCAGGAGTAACGTTTGTGGTCAGGGCCTCCTAATGTTATTTGCAGGACTGATAAGCTAACCTAGCAACCTTGTTAAGAAAGATCAAACATTTGGAGCGGCACTCCCTTCACCTAGTGTAAACGTGTAACCTGAATTGAAACCCATGTTCCCCATCTACATTTATGGTAAGAAATAGGCACATTTGTGGTGTAGTTTGCTGTATTCTGAGACATCTGGAAACAGATGAGTCAGATCCTACAGGTGCTTTAAGGCAATCTAAATTATTCCTTCAGCCTTACATGTCTGAAGCAGAGTGGTGGGTGTCCTATTGCAGTGCCTGTTTCCCCCTCATTTCTCACTTTGTAGAATACCGTGTGACTTCTCCAGCAGTGCTGCCTGTGGTAGATTACATACTGAGGAGCTCAGAGTGAACAATTATTTATGAAAACATAGTCGCCTTCAGGTCATTTTTGCAACAAAAAATCCCTATTATAGTGGGGGTTAGCTAAAGGTGATTATGCTTTGGGATATGTATGAAAAGGTAATAATTAGATGATGTTCAAAACAAAAAGAAGGGAGGTGTTACGCCTGTGGAAACAGCAGAGTGAGCAAAAGTATAACAATTCAAATAAATCATAAATATTATTTTTTTGAGCTAACATGATTTTAAAATATCTTTCCGTGAAAGCATTCAATAAAATAAAGATTGGCATCTTCCTGAGAATTACAGGAAGGCTTAGTGAGTTTTCTTTGGAGCACGAGATGCTGATGTCGTTGGACAGGCTGGGGATAACTAGAGAGGATGTGTGAGCTTCCCTAAGGGCACAATGGGTTATTATTTCCAGACAGAAAGACATGTTTCATGAAATAGTTTCTGGACATAACTGCTGATGAACCAGGTAGGCAATAAAAGCTCAAGATGGCTGCTGGGTCTCAGTAGGTAAGAGCGGCTTGCAGACTGTTTGACAAAGCACAGCACAGGGGCAGATGGAAGCAATCCAGTGTAAATGATTCACTTACTGAGAGCAATGACAGTCTTTTGCTGAGAAATATTCTTGAATTTAGAAAGTAATCCTTTTGCATCTCTGTCGCTTTTGGCACTTCCCCTCTCATCTCTGTCTGTCCTTTCACGTTGCATCACAAAGTACAGCATCTGCTGTGTGTGCTAGGGCAGGTGCCTGAGGAGGAAAAGCAGCCCAGGCAGCTGGAAGAGAACAGCCAGGCAGAGCTGTAACCCTGGAAAATGTCAGAGATGGGCAATTTGTGATAAAGCTCATAGGGCAGCTGGAAATTGGTAGAGAATAGCAGTGCATCTGATTTTTTCTACTTTTGAATGGAAAACTCAGTCCTTTGCAAGTACCTAAGGATCAGGACTTAACAAATAAGTCCCTCAAAAACACTTTACAAGGAGAAACTACGTATATGCTGCCGATGGCGTCATTGCCTAGCTACTTATCTTCCTTCCTAACAGTTTTGAAGATCGTAGGAACACCTCCATATCTCAGACTCTGTATACATGGAGATGATGTTTTTACAGAAGTTCGTCCTGCATGAAGCAGCACGGATGCACAGAAAAGCCAAGTAATGTACTGGTTTTCACTCATCAATTCAAGTGCAGCATGGCTATAGCTCTAGTGACCACCAGGCCGTGTTTCTCTAGTATAATCCAAGACCACTGCAAACAGAAAAGCTTGAAAAAACAGTTACTTCATTTTTTTTCTTCAGCAAGGCGCAATCATGGCAGCTGTGTGAACTTTTCTGCTTTTGGTTGTATCTCTGTAGAAAAAATAGTTATCTGAGTAAAGCAACCGTGGTAGCAGGCAGTGGGTGAGCTCTACGTTGAGAGAGCCCCAGCACTTCTGTGGCAATGCTGTGAAATGCTTCCTCGTGGAAGGAAGGGCACAAGCCATCCAGAAAAGATGTTTAATCATCAAACAGCCAAACTCTTGTGTTGGATGTGTGGAAACAAGTTCATTGAAGGTAATGGAACTAGGTTATCAGCTGTCCTACTGATATCTATATAGTAGGATTTAGCAGATCAAGATCTGGGTTTTCATGACCTATGTTACAAGGGTAGCTGTTTTCCTACAGCTGACACAGTCCAGGAAAGCAGTTTCACTTAAAACCCTCCAGCAACGTCAGGTGAACAGACCTTAATGATCCTGCATAGTTTCTTAACATTTCCCTTATTAGTTAGATGAAATTGCCTACCATTAACATTTAAATAGACTTGCTCTCATGTGTGACAGGAGAAAATTCCTGTGAGTAGAATTTTCCTAGTATACAAGAGTCCTGTGAGTTCTCCCTTTGCCTGACACTACCACACTTGCAAACTCATAGGTAAAAAGTCATAGGTACAATGTGCGTTCATTATAGCCAAGAAAAGACAGGTTAGCTATTGCCTGCCACACATTAATGGAATTGTGCAAACTCTCCGAGTTTTAATTAAGCTCATAAATCTAATTCCAGTAAAAAATAGATAAAAGACCCATTGATTTAGTTTTTCAGCTGATCCTAAGTGAAATGCAATTTTTTCCCCATATTAAAAAAAAAAGTTTCTAAAAGAAAAGAGTTGAGAACTGCAATTGTCATGAAAGTGCTCCTTTTTGTCATGCAATCAGCATTATCAGATAATTTCTTCATGATTCTGTGTACTTCTTTACCAGTTTTAGATGCCTATAAATTAAAATTCTATAGGCTGCAGAGGAAAGTAGACATTTGGGGAAAAAAAAAACAACCATGAGATGGTAAACATTACATTCATTTACCATTTTGCAAACAGCAATATTCTTCAATTGCTGATAGATATTTCAAACCAAAATAGAGCACCCAGGAATGAGAGATGTCCATATCCACTGGGACTGGTGAGCTCCAATGTCCATGTGAGGGCTATTAACACTTTGAAGCCATAAGGGAAATTGATTCCTGTGTCCTCTAGTTCACACCTTTCTGCCAACTCTATATCTCATCTCTGAGGCTTCAGTTTGTGTTAGTAATTAACTTTTTAACTACACTGTCAGTTTAAGATGCCATCAATTATTTCTCCGAAATCCTTTATGAATGCCTTTCTCTTCTGGTCTTGACTCTCTTATCCGGAACATGGTAAGACATTAATTCCCTAGCAGACTCAGCAGTGCGGGCATAAAGCAGGTACATGGACAAAGCACTGCTCATCTATTCATGAACAAGACCTTTGGTGTTCATTGGGCTGATGTGCTCCCTTCACCACTTTACTCATGGCACCCATCTTAGGGGTGAGGGACAAGCGAAGTATAACTCTAGAACCTGGGGTAGACGGTGACACAGGACAGAATGATGGGGCCTTTAAGATGTGTGCTTATAGGTTTTTATTTCCTGTCAGGGTTAATTCTTTTGATCTAGCTTGCAGGTACTGAAAAGGTGCTTTTAACATGCATTTGACTCTGAGTTTACATCTGCTTTTAATTGGCGCACAGCCAGTCTGTATGGGCAAATCCAGATGGGGAAGGTGACATGAATTGTCTGAAATAAACCATCAGAGCACAGAGTTTGTTAGTAATGCCTACAGGCTCAACATGCTAATCTATTTATAGTTTAATGGAGTCAGTAAAGTCACCCAGCTCAGTCTGTATTTTCTGCAGGCATTCAGGAGTGTGCTATTTTGTCGTTCTTACAGATGGTTGAGATTTTGCTGTTTCCTTGCCCACCTCTCTTTTCTGGTGGGTAGGGCTTGGTTTTGTCTGACAGTTTTCTCACGTCTGCTGATGACCTTTTAAATAGGGCAGCATTTAAACATCAGCAGCTTTTAGTATCCTTGTATTGAGATAAATCTGTAAAATACATTCATATGTTAAAAAACAACTCACTTGTTAGCTTAAGTAAATGAATGCTATTTACTTCAATCACGTTCTCTATTTCCCCCTTTTAAACTCCTAAGTGCAGAGGACACTCAAGGCACATCTGCTAGGCACTGCTCTTCCACCACTCAGCTCTCACGGCCCAGAGCAGCTCCCTCTGTCACGACAGCAGCACCTGTTCCTTTTGGCCCCTGCCAAAATCCAAGCTCATCTTTCTGCACAGTAATGCCCAGCATCTCATTTCAAGATCTTTATTTGTTTATCCCTAAAATACACAGCTGGTATTGAGACTGTCCAGCTAGCACAGCACGAGAATGCTCTGCATGAACAGAGGTGAGGAATATGCCAAAAGAGATGCAAGAATAATCACTTTTCTTTCCATGGTAGGTAATATTTACCCTCACAGAGGTCAACATGGGGAAACACAAGCCCCAGTAACAACAGAACTTATTTTTCTAGGCTGACTATGGTGTAGCTGTTTCAGCACCTTCCAGGTCAAACAGTGCATATTTCCTCACTCCACTTGCCCCTGTCCTACTAAATAATTCCAAGCCCGAGGGTAGGAAGCACGTTGTGGATTTTTCTATTATCTGCGTGGACGTAAATGCAGTATTTTCCACAAAGATGTTCCATTAATCGGTCACAGATGTAAGATGATTCATTATGTTACAGAGCCTTAGCTTAATGGTTGCTATTTCTATTCATATAGAGAAAACAATTTCCTGTTTTTATTTCATTTTACTTGTTATTGTAATAGTGTAATGAATAAGTTTCTGTAGTGTTGCAGATTATTACAACTGTAATGAAAAAACACACACACATCCAACCCAAAGCTACAATCACTCTTTTCTTCCTCCAAAGTGTTGGTGGATTAAGCATTAAGATTTTTTTTTTCCACCTAAATTGAGAATCAAACTCTACTGCTTATTTTAACTCCAGTGTAGAAATAAAACAAAGAAAAAGGGATTTAGTGTCCACGCTGGATAACTGGGAATGCTACGAGGACAGCAGTGCCTGTGATATTTGCCTACCATGAGTAAAAGGTCACACAACAGGGGTGCTTGCATGGGTGATAACTTCTTGGTAATGGTCTCAGAGAAGGACCGTGCAAGAGAGAGTAACTATTTATTTCGGCAAAGCTGAGAACAGAATTTCTTTTCTTTTGTATATTTTATTCCCTCTCATTGAACTCTATGCCAGAAAACAATTCAAATGAGTAAAGGAGATAGTCATTACTTTGAGTTTTGCCTACTACTATTGAGCAGAGTTATCTGGGAATTATAAAGTACCATAGATTGCTCCAGGCCATAAATCCTAAACCAAAGCAATGTGCAGCCTTGGAAAATTAAAATGCTGCAGTTGAATTCAGCTGGCTAAAAAACTGACTGCTGAGTCATGCACACTGACTAAACAATATGTATTCCTCAACTGCTAGAGGATGTAGTGAAGCATCCTGAAGAATATGGCAGCAAGTCCACTCTGGCAGAACCATCCTAACTTTCTCCCAGAAGACTTCTGAAGTGATCATAATGGCTGTAATTGAAAAATACTAAAAACAATGGTATATTTTATATAATTTATAGGGAAAGTTTGCCACTATTACAATTATTGTCTGAAATAAAATATTGAATCCTCAGAAAAAGGGGGAATAATATCAGAAATATGTGGCAAAAAAGTGGTGAAACACAACCCCTAGAAATGGTACTAAATAAGATAGGAATGCTTTTATTTTGAATGCCATCTGTGAGAATGAACAGTTGTTAGACAATCAAGAAAACTTTATGGCTGCATCTGGTTAGTGAAAGAAAACTAAACAGGGGCAAGCACAAGCACCAGCCCTCTGCTTTTTGTAACAGTTAGCCATTGCCACATTCTTGGACCATCTTGATCTGTGTCAACTCATGTGGGACAGAGCTTGAGGGGATAGCAAGACCTGGGTGTCCCAGCTGAATTGGTGGAATGGATGAGACTGCTTCAGGTCTGGCTCTCTCCAGATCACATGATCCACACAAATGCCCAGCCCTTTGGATGCCACATGTACCTACTGCCTCTGGGCATGCACTGCTTGTTCCCCCAGGTACATGGGCCAAAGACTACACCACATAGAGCACCCAGGCTGCAACACATGGTCCCTGTTACATCAGCACAGATACAGCCAGCATTACTTCTGCGTCAGCTTTTCATATCCTTTCAGAAAAAAAAAATAAAGTCTAGAAACAGCACTAATTAGAGACATGCGCATTTACAAGGGCGTAGTAGTGTCCTTCCTTTGCCAGTAGCTGGCTGTGGGTGCCCTGCTCCACCACCCTGCCGTTCTGGATCACCGCGATGATGTCTGCATTCTGTATGGTTGTCAGGCGGTGTGCGATTACGATGCAGGTTCGACCTTGCCTGGCATTATCCAGAGCTTTCTGAACAATCTGCAGACACATATAAAAATGCTGTTAGTACTTGTATAGCCTTAACTGTAGGAACCATATTTGATTTCTTGCTCTCATTACCACTTGAATATACCTCCTATAAAGTTGGTGCATACATGAGACACCCTTACTCAGCTGGGTTTCTCACTGAGGTCAGTGAGGCAAGTCATTGACAGTTGGGTTCTCAGGCATCCAGGTTGTGTCAGAACACAAATTCAGTATTTACTGCCAAATACAACTAACAGGAAGACCACAGACTAGTATAATTTCTCTGAGGTGTTTTCTAACATTATCCGTTTTTTCAAAAGCTTTCTTAATAGATATGCACAGCTTCCTAATATTTTTAAATATACCGCTTACAAATGGAAATGCTACTGTGATGCACTTGCTTGGTTTTTTCACAGCTGAGGAACTGCAACACCTTATGCTGATTTTCTTAAAATTTCGTTCTACAGAAAATCAGCTAGTATTGTATATAGCTGTAAGAAATTCATGTGATGATCATTACTTACCTTTTCACTTTCTGTGTCAAGTGCAGAAGTAGCTTCATCTAGAAGCAGAACAGCAGGATTACGAACCAGAGCTCGAGCAATTGCTATCCTTTGTTTTTGACCTCCAGAAAGTTGTGTTCCTTTCTCACCCACCCGGGTATTGTATTTCTGAATGTTTAAGGGGAGGAAATAAATAAATAAAAGGCTTGAGAATACTCTTAGAGAAGTAAGGGTAGAAAAGTAAAGCTTCACATGTAGCTATAAAAAGAATTAGGTTAGATCACTGAAAGAAAAGAATAGTGCAAATGGTTTCAATAAAGCTAGGGTTTTTTAAACACCTCCAGTATAAACGGTTAAATATAAGCTATGCATTTTTACCTGGTCTGAAAATTTACTTCCTCAAAGACTAGAATAGCTCTTGAATGGTACTGCCATTGATACAGTGTTAAGGTGTCCAGACATCTGGCTATCACTGTATGACCATAAGAGTTACTATATACTTAATGTTTCCTGACACATAAATCAAGGACTTGACCCCGTGTTACTTGTGAATAACTAAAGAATCCCAAACATCATTAGTAGTAACAAAAATACAGTATTTTTCAGCGTCATTACATCATTTTCAGTTAAGCGGAACTGCAGTGTAAACAAACCAACAAAGCATTTTTCCTTGTTAGAACCAAATTCTTTGCATGCATGAAGGTTAAATGTCATGTCATTCACTGATTTATTAGCACACAGTATTTTAAGAAACCCTCCCTATGCATGCCCATGCAATTAGAAATAAAACATTTAGTTTTACTGAAGTATTTTAGAAAATTCATCTTAGAGTAATTTGAGAAGTTTCAGCTGTAAAAGTAAAAATAATATTAAAAATTGAAGACATGAGGAAATGTTTGTTCTCATTTTTTCCCCTCATTCTGCTTTGTCTACCACTATATTCATTAGAGCATTGACTTATTTGAACAAAGTAACAGGGATTTTAAACTTAACACACATTCTGACATTTTAAAATATCAATTCTATATATTCTCCATTTAAAGGAAATACAAGTGTACATTTTCATTTTGATCTACATAAGTGTGCATTGCCTAGATCTCTCCATGTCACTCCAAACATCTAAATTGCACTATGAAGACCGCTGTTTCTTACCTCTGGCAGTTTGTCAATGAAGGCATGAATATTTGCTGCTTTAGCTGCTGCTTCAATTTCCTCCTGACTAACAACCCTACTGTTGTCTCCATATTGAATATTTTCAGCGATGCTGCAGTCAAACAAAATGGGCTCCTGTGACACCAGACCCAGCCTGGACCTCAGCCATTGTAAATGCAAAGACTTGGTATCAAATCCATCTGCTAACTAGAAAGAGCAACAGAAAAGTGATGTTGGGTTGACTACAGAGCTCATCCACAGATACACAATGTAAACAGGAAACAAATTGTAACAGGAAGCCTGTTACCTGTTAGATTCCCAGCTGAATTCAAGTAAGTTTTGCATGTGAAATGGAACCAAACCAAGAGTATAGCTAAATATTTCCTTTCATTAATTTTTAATTTAATGTGTTCTTGCTTCCATTTTCCAGCAGACAGATGCATATCACAGGCTGTTTCTGCCCCACTAAAACTAAGAAACATTGGGAACCCTGTGGGGAAGCCCATCCCTAAGAAATCAAATCAACAATAAATACTCTCAGCTTCGGGCCTTTAACTTAATCTTAAAACCTTCAAGAAGGTTTCATCAGACCTTCAATACACATTATGAGTGAATGCACCAAAAAGTCTGTTGCACCCTTGACACAGTGACATCCTGTCACACAATTTGTGTTATGTGAAGCACATATCTATGTCTCTAATGAGTGAACTCATATTCTGAGGAGACCTGCACACTGTCAAGCAAGATTCACGAGTGCTCTGCCCTAGTGTGATTGGGCAGTGAGAGGTTTCAGGGAGACAACATAGTCTGAAACCATAATACTCAGTGATATCAGTGCCCTGAACTCATGTACTGGTCCAAACACATGCATTATCCACACGTGCTGGGGCAGGTAGCAACAGTGATCTAGAGGCTGTCTACCACTGCAGCCTCAGTAATCTACACCTCTAAATGAGGCATTTCTCAGGAGGTATTGCCAGGATCATTTAAGGCCCCTGAAAACTTAGACGATAAGAAGTTCTGTAAATTCAACAATTAATAGCTACACAAGTCTATTTTACCACTTGTCCTTCCATAGGGTCATAAAATCTCTCCAAGAGCTGAATGGATGTGCTTTTGCCACAGCCACTGCTTCCTACTAATGCCAGAGTCTGTCCTTTGTTAACTTTCACATTGAGTCCTTGCAAAACCTGAACTTCTGGTCTTGTTGGATATACAAAATGGATGTTTCTGAATTCAATGTTGCCTTCAAAATTACTCTGAAAAATAACAGAAAGTTCACATGAGTATATTAGCATTTATTAGCTTTAACTAAACTAAATAACCAAGGCTTAAAAGCGAGAGAACTGACACAGAAGTTTGGGATGGCAATTTTGAAACAGCTTTCATTGTTTGCAATTACATAATTGGATCAAGTTTAGTATTATTTATGGGGTGATCTCCACATGTAAATCACTCAATCCTTCTGGAGGAAGTCTTATGCTTCTCTCTCCTATATTTATATTCATTGCAGCTTTCAAAACTGAAGATTAATGTTAATATTTTTCATTTGCGACATACCTAATTGAGGCAGTTCTCCTGGTATGATTTATCACATTTGCTTTCCTGATCTCATGTTGCAGGTAGAATGATTTGAATGAATATACTACAAGTTCAACATCAGATATTAAGGTAACTGAGGTAAATTCTTTAGTAGGTAACTTACAGGTACGTAGGACAAGCTGATGTTTTAAAAAGCAACAGCAATTCTTAATCACCCCTTCCAGACAGACAGATTTCTAAGCACAAGTGGAACAAGAGGGGCAGGCATTCAGACCTTTCCTGCTGTCTGCCTCCTCCTGGTAGGAGCCAGTCCCACACAAATAATAGCAACCCTGCTAGCAGCGCTAGCACAACAGATAATTTAAGGGGCTCTAATCTTTGTTTTGCTGAAGTCACATGCATTTTATTTGTCTGGTCTATACTATACGTATTTCTATTCAAGTTTTATTTCACCATGGACTTTCTACGAAATCTTTCTGGCACAAGTCTGTGCTGGAGGGCTCTGGTTCATAAAGATACATAAAGATCTTAAATTTAAAGGCTGAAAATCCTGTCCATAGTCTTAAAGTTATGGAACAGTTTCCTGAGCAGGGGCTACCATCTAACACCTACAAGGGAGATAATTTTGAACTGGATCTGCAAATGTGATCCTTCCACATCATGTCAAGTTTCCACACAAAATGCTTCCAGTTTAAGTGCCAAGATCATCTTCCTTAATGACAATGTTGGTTTAAAGGTGAGATATTTTCAACCTCTAGAGTAAAACATATTATCCGTTCAGTTAGTTTTGACTTCCCTAGAACACATTCTACTTGTAAGAGTTTCCACTGTTTTAAGAGGATTTTGGCAAAACTACTGTCTCTGAAAGAACTACTCTCCCGCTTTTCTACAAAAAGGACAGCAAACTGCAGTTATATCTTATTTCTCCTGTAAGCCCTTACAAAGACAATGCAACTGTGAGCAGAACTGACATTGTCAGTGTTTTTCTGAAACCATTTAAAATGTGGGGCACTTGAATGAAAGATGATTTTCAAGCTCATTTAGAGCAAATCTACATTTAAGGCTACACACTTCTAACTGAAAAATGAAATAAGGTCCATTAAGAAAAAAAAATTAACAAGGCAGTATCACTATTTTATTCAGTCTGTCTTTAGCGACACCCTACCAAATGTGAAGCACTGTGAATACAGTTGTAGACAACAAAGCATTACTAATAGTGTTATTTAAAGTTTTTCTGAAAAATCTTACCAATTTTTCACCTTCTTCACTGTAACTGTCAATCTGAGGTTTTAAATCCAAAAGCTGAAAGATTCTTTGAGCTGAAATTTTAGCTTTACCATAATCTGGTGCCAGGGAAGCAGACTGTCCAACGTTCATAGCTGCAAATATGACAGAAGAGAAGACTCTAAAAACAAAAGATAAAGAATAATTTGTTTCTGGTGGAACACACTGTTCTCTTCGCACATAAAGCTTCAAAACAAAGTTCTCAGCGTCTTTATATTATGTCATTAATTACAATTTTATAGACAAGTAGTAGTGTTACCTCATTACTCTATGCAAAACCGTTTGCTTGGAAGGAATATCAAACAGCAAAGACTCCTCCAGAGATGGCACAGTGAGCATGGTCACAGGCTTTACCGTCCAAATACACACCTTTCTCCAAAGCAGCCCTTCTGCTCAAATTGTGTTCTCAACCAGATCGCAAATTTTAGAGTCTCCACACCCCATTACCTCTGTAATAAGATTAAATTAGTACACATTGGAATGATTATCCCATATACCCATATATACTCACATAAACACATTTTCAAAGTTGGTCAAACAACGGGCAATGAGCCATGCCCCAAATCTGAAGACTGCTGCGTTAACAAAGTAGTTTGCAGACTGGGCTATCCCATAGGTAAATCCATATAAAGGGGCCTTTTTTAGCGAATCTCTGAGAAAGAAAGAGATTTTTCTGTAAATAACTTGCGAAATAGAAACAGCAGACAGTGGCTGGGGGATGGCCAGATTTCTGGGTTAAAGTTTTCAAGCAACACAGTCTGACCTTAAAAGCATCCTGGATTGTGACATTTAATTGTCCTTAGAACACAAAATTAGAGTAATGAGATCCTCAGTTATGTTATTTTGAACCTCTTTACTTTCCTACAGCAGGAAAGTTTTCTAGAGTAGATATAAAAATCACATTTCAATAAGCTGGGTGGTATGTGGTAGCTACTAAGAAAACAGGCAGGCTTCAGCCCAGCCTAAGAGCTGCCTGCAGGCTTCAGCTAGGTCTTCCCATCCAGGCAGAGATGTCTTATCCCAGTTTGGAACAGGGACAAATGGCTGGGTTTTCCTGCAAGGATTTAGACTAAGCCATTCTTTCTTAATCCATCCTTCTGGAGAGGTTTCATTTGGTGTAGCTAATTGAATGCACACTGAATCAGCCAGGAGGACTCTGCCCTCATGGTCTAGGATGCTCGCTAAGGGAATGGAGATCTCCTTTCCAGTCTGAACAGTAAATCAAAGACCTCTGACAGCCAAGGCAAGCATACTGCTTAACTCTTGGGTAATACTAGTTCATCAGATACTGAACCGTAACACTGTTTTGGATGAGGACAGAATATGCAGTGCATTATTTTCAATTTCATCTTTTATATTTTCTCCTTAAAGGAGGAAAGAAACAAATTAGATCTTAGACTGTTTGCTTAAATAAAATGGAATTAGAGAAATCTGACAGCCCTGGTGGTTTGAATGTATTTCAGCAAAGACAAGTCAGTGGCATGTAGGGGATCAAACAAGGGAAACATGAAGTTCATTTGAGGTTTCAAAGTCACACCAGTAGGATAAAACTGGTTTGTGTTACAGTGGGCGTGATATGAGAGTTAACTGTCCATCTCTGAATTAATACCAATTAATCTAACCTACTGTCATTGAGTAAATAGGTATCCTATATTCTAAGCACATACAAGCAAACAATATTCTGTAAAGTATCAGGAAAATGCATTTTATAAAGTGTTTGAATAATGAAAATCCAAATCTTGCAAATATTTTTTCCCACTCTGCACCTAAGAAAGTGTATTAAACTATACCAAGTGAAAAAGTTTCACATGTATGGAAAATGATACCCTTTCCAATCTTGTGGGTATTGGATAGTTCTCTAGAAGTGTATTTAAAACAAATTGAAAGATCTAAAGTGTTCAAAGAACAGAATTAAAGAAAAAAGATCCCACCTATATGGACCATTCAAACTGGTTATGTACTTTTCATAAAATGCTTCTTCCCTGGTCAGTGAAGCTACAGTTCTTATATTTTCAACTGATTCTGTTGAAATCTAAATTGAAAGATAAAGAAAAAAAAAGAAAAAAAGAGGTAATTCCTTACAACTGCAATCTACAACATACCTCCTAAATATCTGATCTTTTCTCTAACATCTATTAGTTTGAATTAGAAAGTGTTTACTTAAAGAAAAGAGATTGAGGTCTGTTACCAAGTGTAGCCCAAAGCAATGAAGTTACTCATCCCAAGGTCACAAGACAAGGGGAGGCTGAAATCAACAAGGTATTTCAGTTTTGAGCCTTTGGGTCAGGATACAGGAAGTGTCATTAGCCCCTGCCCTCTACCATAGGTTGAAATCCCAGTGAATTAAACCCTATTTAGTAAAATAAAAACGAACTCCAATCACCTAGACAGCATGCGCTTTTGCATGGACTGCTGCTGTCTCCTGGAAGCACTATCAAGTAAATGAAGGTGGTACCCTAGACTTCATAAGCACATAAAAAGTTTGCATCTTATGATGAAATAAAAAAAAAAAGTTGTGCTGGGTCTTGGTGGCTGAGCCCTGCAATGCTTCTAACTAGCACACAGGCCCAAAACATACTAGTACTGGGGCTGCTGCTGTTACAGCTGTCCCTGCCCAGAAATCTGCTATGGAGGCATTCAAACGCATTTTTGTTTACAGATGTTTTATGTTATCCATGTTTTGCTTTTCTTAGGGATATATAAACATTCCCTTCATTCCCCATCCTGTCATCTCCTCTCTCCTCTTCATTTATCTTGGATAATTGAGTCAGCTGTAATATAGCAACAATGTTGTCCTTAAAAGTGATCTCACACCATAACCCTGTAGTTAAAATTGGAGAACTTACTCTTCCAGCCTCTTCCAAAGCTTTTTGATCTTTTGCTGCATGACCAGACATAGAGCTAACACTTGCAGCATTAGTAGCAATAACAAAAGGAATGCAGGCCAGGATAAGCAGAGTCAGCTGCCAGCCGTACACAAAAGCAATAATGATGGCAGTCAGAAGGGTAAAGACAGTCATAGTCATCAGTCCAAG
This sequence comes from Penelope pileata, assembly GCA_013396635.1. Classification (NCBI taxonomy): domain Eukaryota; kingdom Metazoa; phylum Chordata; class Aves; order Galliformes; family Cracidae; genus Penelope; species Penelope pileata. The sequence goes on along the minus strand of WBMW01000149.1, from coordinate 341,918 downwards.
TCGGCTTCCAGTTGCCTAAGAAAACCCAGAAACCCCAAAATATCCATCATTAGATTTTCTTTTTGTTGGTTATATCACCACTTGAATTACTATCTACTCAAGGCCAGCAGTTCAGCTGGAAAACTAAATCATGCATGGTCACATGCACTGACATTGTGCTTGTACTTATGTAATGGTTCCTCGACATTCCTCTTATCTGCCAGCGTTCATGCCTTCAGTGAAGTTAAAGATATCTGAAGAGCTGGTCACGGCAGTTGTCTAATGAATCATATATATATTTTCATATACACACACACAAGACCTTCACTAACAGACATAGGAGACTGTGGGCACTGTTGCAGGAGTGCAAGCTAGATGTCCAGCCTTAGGCCAGAGGAGCTTTGTTCCAATGACAGCCATCCATTAGCCCATCCTACCAACAACAGTGGAAGCCACTCATCCTCAGGTCCTCATGCTTTTGCATCTAATCTTTTTCAGGGATCCCGACCCCAATTTGGCCACGCTGCAGAAATGCTTTATCTCAGCAAGGCTAATGAGTAGGAAAAAAAGACTAATTAATACCGAAGAACTCCCATCTCCTCCCAGCCTATATAACCTTCTCATCAAGAGCCTTCAAAAAGAGAGATGATTAGCATCCAGCATGAGAGTCCACTCTGATGTGCAGAAAAATAAAAGGTCTGAAAACATCTCTGTGGAAACAGCTCATCTTCCAGTCTTTGGCTTGATGGAAAAAACAAAAATCCTTGGGCAGGAAACAAAATTCTTTTTCTTTGCCAAAGACTTTCCTGCCCTAAAAAGACTTTTCTTGTTCAATACAATTTAAAATAGTAATAATTAAACCAATGCCAAGGTGAATTGCTGCCACATGTTCCAAGGGCTGCACATAAAGATGGATTTGGAAACTTCAGCCAGCACAGCATGAAGTGTGCACTTACTGACACACTGAGTGCTCCAGAGAACACACTAGTCTTGGAGAGCAATTCATGCCCTTGGTTGGCTTTTAAAGCTAGACAACCCTGCGTACCAATTTTTCCTACTTCTGCCCTGCATGGTGATGTAGTTCAATGCTACTGAAGCAAACTGGAATTTTAAAAGAGACAAGTGACTGAATTTTGTCAATGACTGTTTTCTCACTATTAACCCATAAGGAAGGAGGACAGAAGACAAACAAAAATCTACTGAGAATGAAAAATGAAAGGATTAAGAAGTTTATGATTTACACATTTGAAGGAAACAAAATTATTTTAAAAACAGCATACTTTTCTCTTGTAAATCCTGCAGGTTTTTTTTTTTTNAAAACATTTTTTTTTCTTTTTAAAACCCTTGTTTTTTTTTTTTTTTTTTTTTTTTTTTTTTTTAATGAATGTTTGGTAGGCAACAGGAAGAATTCTCTTCATTAAGGTCAGTAAGAGTCTGCATCATCTGTAGATGCAGCCTTCAAGACACCCTGATGATGCACATTTTCTGATGCAAAAACCTGGGGTCCACCAGTTCTGGCCCTCAGCACATACACAAATTTCACTTTGCCTGGTGAAATAGTCTATAGTTATATGTTTAGCTTAAGGACTTGCAGGGAGGGAAAATGAAAAGTCATGAATAGCTGCTGGGTTTTCAGTAAGTTTTCAAATTATCAGGTGGAAGCCATTCCCAAGGTGTCTACAACATGATTTTTAAATGCATCCATCAGTCTAGGAGATAAATTTACTACCCTGTGTTCTGAAATAATCTCAGTATCCCTTGCCAATGGCAATTAATATCTATAAGGAAAAATTATTAAAAAAAAAAAAAGAAACAAACATGAAAGAATCAACGTACCCCTTTGACTTGGGAAGCATCTGTAGCAAGTCGAGTTAACAGAATGCCAACAGCATTCTTCTGATCATCATACCATCCAATCTCCTACAAAATAGTTATTAGTTTTTATTTTATAAAGCTACATGTTCTTATCATATTTCAAATTTATCAGGTTTACTGGTAAAATGAATAAATGTTTCCATTTCTATCAGGTAGTGTAAAGGGAAATGGAGGTACAAGTCAGTGATGGTTAACTACAATATTCTTCTAAGTAAATGAAAAATCTTGGACTGTGAACAGTTAGATGTTTCCAGGAGAACAATACAAGTATTCCTAATGTAAAAGAAACATGAAGTTCTTCTGAATGTGTCTATTTAGGCAAGTTTTATTATAATCCTCTTTTACCCAGTATCCTTTGACTGAAGACACTAAATATTCTCATCTTACAAGTTGCTTATTGCTTCAACTATAGATAATTGCTTGTGTATATTTGCACATAAAAGGGCCTCACTCCCTCTCTGTATCTCCAAAGGCTATAGGTGTTATTTTTAATCAGTTGAATTTTCCCTCTCCTAGTCCCATTCAGATGATTCTGTGAACCAGCTGTCTCCAGTGGGTGCAGGGTACACTAAGCCATGCATTCTCAAAACTCCTATGATAGCAACATGAATTGCATGAATTGATTAATAGGAAGAGTTTAATGCAAGTAACTTCATTCTTCTCAAGTAATTCTTGCTGTAATAGGGAAAATTGAGTTTTTGCATTAAAAAATTACCAAATTGCCTATTTACTATGGATTGCAATACATATAATTAAATCTGAATAGGTAAATAGATTAGAGTTAAGCCCATGTGTTACACGCTTGCATCATAACCACTCAAGCAAGTAGAGATTAAGTTTTTGGTCATCCATGCAGGAATCTGGCTATGTACAGACAGCTGCAAACCACTTATATATTAGCATGTCAGAAATGTGCATGTTTGCAATGACGCTCTTTCAAAATTAGACTATTTGCTGCACCCTATCTGAGTTGCACATGAAATTGAAGACTCAGAGAAGTTGGCTGTATTTTTTCTAAGCTAGTGGTAGAAAATACATGTTTTTTTTTCTTCTCCTCTCCAGATCATACAATTGAAACTCAATATGTACCTTGCAAGATCTGCAAAAGCCATCTGGCTCTCACAACACCCTAGCTGCTTAATTCATACCTGCTGAAGTAATGCTCTGAAGGATAAAGAGCGCAGTCTCATGGTTAGTATTTCCCCAGACTTCCCAAACATGAATCCCTGCAGGGAAAAACAGTCACATTTTCTCATTTGATGCTTCATTTCTGTTTATAAAGCCACACAATATAAGCAATTGCACTAACATGTCTTCTACAACCCTCCGTGCACGTGTAAGTCTTGAAAAGAGTGCCATTCACATTGTTGTAACCTGAAACTTTATTTTCCCCACAGAAAGGGAGTAACACAACAAAGAAGGCAGGATTTTTGTTGTAACGCCTTATTCATATGCCTCAGCAGCATTAGAGGATAAGTCAGCCTATCTAGTTTTTGGCCTCTGTTCCAACCACTACCAGAGGCATACAGTTGCAGCACTCATACCAGATGCACTTTTATAGTATGGACGTCAGTATGCAATATTTTCTGCAAGCTGTGAAAGAGCAGTAAGATGGCAGCAAATCATGGAATTTGTTTGATGGTGTGAAAAATGCTTCCTGCAAGGGTAAGAATATTTGTTATTTACTTTGAAAGAGTCTATAGACTGCCAGTCAAAAATGTCAAATTTTGACTTTTATGGCCTGACCTTCAACTTTGGTTTCAGTCATGCTGAATTCACATTGCCTTCAGTGGAGCCATGCTTATTTAAAGCAACAGAAAACATAGTCATGCATTTAAGTAAACACATCAATAAAAGTCATGTATCTCAGGAAAAGCTCTGGCACTTGCGCATGTTTTCATAAGCACTGCTTGATGTTTTGCTTCTCAGAAATGCATTGATATGAGTTATACCTGCAGCCTACTGGGAAGTTAAAAACTTCCAACATTTCAGCATAGTGACACTTACTTGGACTATGTATGCTGCTAAGGTAATCACTCCAAGTAAAAGAAACATTAGAGAAAGCACCAAAGTGTTTCTGTTCCTCTTTTCTGGATCTGTTTCTTGAAAAGCCTGTGCAAGAAAAAAAAAACTATAATGAATACATTGGGAGTGACTGCCAGCTACATAAACCAACCTCTATGTCAAGAAAGTCATTTGCTTCAATTTCTCATAGCATATATTCTGGATCCTGAAATCAGGCTGCACTCAATTTTCTGTTGAAGGCCAGAAAATAGTCCAGCCTTCCATTTAACCTACATCTCACTAAATCATTCTCCCGCCTCCAGCTATTCCTCCTATCCCCTGCCAGCCAGGTGCTGTCACACTGGGCTCTACCTCTAGAGGGTCACTTCCAATGAAAAAAGGATGAAAGTTTGTCTGATAGAGCAACAGAATCCATCAGCCATCAAGCTGCCTGGAAATGCTATCATTTTCCTTCAGGCTCTCATTCCAGTCTTCCCCAAGATGGTCATCCTACCTGTGCTGGTAACTTTCAAAGTTGGGGTGAGGAAATGCACAGGAGACTCTCTGTCCCTCGTAATGAGAAGAAACAAGTGTTTATAAAGTTCAACATTAGTGCCTTTCGGAATTATTAGAGCTATCTTGGAAAAATTCTAGTAAAAGCCAAAAAGAACACCAAAAGCTCTAGGGGCAAACTTAAGCAAGGGGTGTATACACCACTGAAGTAAACCTAATGAATTTATAAGATTAACCTGAGGCCTATAAGACAGACATTTTCTCTATACAAAAAGCATGGGGATAGAAAATAGACAAAACATTTTGGTTGGAGAGAAGTTGTAATCCAAACATACAAGAACCAGCGAAAACAAAAAATGAAAACAAAAACAAACAAACAGAAATCACCAGAAAAATTTTTAGTAACGAATCCCCAAAGACAGTAAAGGATATACATAGGTCACTCTGAAAGTAGTGCCTCCTATTTATTTCCATGGAAACTACAACAGCTACAAGAAGCACAATAATACTATTTGATAGAGCAAGTTCTCAGCTACAAAACACTATTATTCAACATAGCTATTATGGTGAAATAATTAGCTATGCATTTGAACCGGCGATGAACAAGAGCTTGCATGCTGTGCTGATCAAAATCTGCACCAGCAGAGGTGATCCACTGTTTTACAGCTGCTATGATGGTGTTGTTGCTAGAAAAATGTTGCCCATGCAGTTCGTCTTTCATTGGCCTAAATAGGTGGAAGTCAGAAGGCACCAAATCTGGACTATATGGTGGGTGTGGTAGGACAGTCCAGCCAATTTTGGCAATGTGCTTCATGGTCTATGGACCCTGGTATGGGGCCTTGTGTTATCATGTTGCAAGAGAAAGGTTGCTTTCTTCTCTGGCCTGACTCTGGAAGTTTGAGCCTTGGCCTTAGTCAATATCACAATGTAGCAGTCAGAGTTGATGGTTTGTCTGGGTTGCAGAAGGATCACTCCTTTCCTACCTCAAAAGACAGTGCACGCCACTTTACCCACTGAGGGCTGCATTGCTGCATCTTGTGAATTCCTCATCGAAGAAACAGTTCATGCCACCACTCCATGGACTGCTGTTTTGATTCCAGCTAGTAGTGGTGATACCACATCTCATCACCACTAATCACATCATTAATGATGTGATCAAGGAAACTGTCACCTTCAGCCTCATATTGGTTCAATAGATCCTGATGAACTTGCATATGGTATTCTTTCCCTTCCTGTGTGAGCATTTGTGGGACACACCTGGAACAAACTTTGTGAAATTCCAACATTTGCCACCATCATTTCCAATGTATTGAAGGCAATATTCAACTCTACACACAGTTCTCTGGTTGTAGTCCACTGATTCACATGGATGAGCTCATCAAGATGCTCTTCATTTTGTGGTGTGACAGCTGTACATGGCTGTCCAGAATGTGGCTTCTCTTTCATGTTGCTGTCACCACTCCCGAAACACACTACCCACCACCTCCCTGTGCATCCACTGTTTGGTCTCCATAAATGATCAGCAAGTGTCAATGAATGTCAGTAGGTGCAATATTTTCCGCATGGAGGAATTCATTATTCACCTTTGCTTCATCCACACTTCCATGTCAGATGCCATTTGGTTAGACTGCCCCTCTGCTGCCATTTGTCACACAGCAACAAAATGGAGTGGAATATTGGCAGGAAGGTTCAGCCTCTACTTCTATACTACCAACATCTGTCTCTGATGTCGCTGGTCAACATAACAGAATAGGAGGCATTCCTTTTGGAGCAGCCCTCATAATTCTTACATTACAGGGATGTAGTTCTGTCGTGTAAACAGACATCTAACACCTTTCCTGCACATTTTTGGATATCTGAGTCACCTGTAGGAGTACACTGGACCTATACTTACACAAGTGAGTCCCACTCAATCTTGCATAGAGGGAACAGGCTGAGCATGAATGTAGTTCAAGATCACAGTGTCCATTTCCAAAAAACTCACCCCAATGATTTTTCCAAATATTACAGCAAATGCAGGATGGACTCCACCTAAGACAGCAGCACCAATCGCTCCCAGCAGTACATACAGCCACTCAGGCTTGTTCAGAGACAGGATTCTTGAGTAAGGCACAGTGGGGAGATTTTCTTCCTACAAGAAAGAGAAGATCGCAAGTTTTCCTTGGAAAGTTGCAGGATATGAAAATCCCCAGGCAGCAGGAGTTCATTAGGCTTTGAGTAGTGAACCGTCTTCATAAATTACTGAAAGCCCTCTCTGTGCACTCCAAGTGAGCAAACATGCTGGAGCTCTGTAGATATGCTGCTCCATATCCCAGAACTTCAACAGCTCTGTAAAAGTTTGAAGGCAAAAATTTAACAAAAGGCTTAGTTATGAGGGGAAAATGAGGGCCAGTACAGTTCATTGAAAGTCAGATAGGACTGGTTGCCATGAATGGCAACTTTAACACTTGCATGATTATAAAGAACTAAAAGTCTTGCTGTTTACAGCCTAGAAAAAAAATCCCTCCAGTTCAGATATATGTTAGTGGGTTGACAGTAATACAATTGAGTATAGATGTCATCTTTCTCTTTTGCAGACTACAGCCTATGCATCATCACCAAGAGCATGAAAGAGGCATATGTAATAGTGAGTTAGCCTGTATCTCCTTTCAATGTACAAAAAATGCCCTGTTCTGCTCTACTAATTTATTCAAGTATCTGTGCCTTCACAGAAGGGGGTTCTGGAAAAGCCAAAACTGAAAATATTGGAAGCAAGACAAAATATTAGGGAGAATTGTGGTGAATTGCTTTTGCTTCCTGGTTATTTCATCTGACATTTCAGATGCCAAATTGGAGTGGCTAAGCCTCTGCCAAAAAAGTGGATTACATTTTTTGAAATTACTAATTACAACAGCTGGACATTTGATTTCTTGAATTTGTGAATGTGATGAATACTTAATGCATAAGCATGAATATCCACTACAGCCTCTAATAAGGTCTTAAACCATTATAATCTGTAAAGAGTATCTTTTGAAGTTATACATCTTCTTGTGATAATAGGAACCAATCCAGTTCCTTCCTACTGTTTGAAGTACGTATGAGCTATAATCCATATTCTTAAGAGAAGGAATATAGAAACAAAGTACACTAACTTTTCCACAAGTACTTTAAATAATCAGATGCTGTATTACAGATGAAATTTTAACTTCCATAGATTTCAAAGTATCTATGATTTTTACTTCAGAATTTATACTTTATTTCTTCAATTTGAGGGTCCTGAACTCTGGTTAAAAAAAACCCAAACAAATTAAAAAAACACAAAACAAACAAAACCAAGCCACCACACAACACCTCCCCCCCTAACTTTCTCAATGCATTTCACGTGAAAAAGTGCTGCAGCCCAAGCAGTAAAAAATAGAAAAATTAAGCTTATTTCGGCCTGCCTACCCCTAGTCTAACTCAGAGACCACAAGAAGTCTTCTCCTATGGACTTCAGTGAGCAAGTTTTACACAACTTTGACAAGACAAAGTTCCATTTTCAAAACCTGAATTTCATATGACTTTTATACGTAAATTATACTGGTCAATTAAAGAGTATTATTTGAATGATAATCTCCAGAACTGAGTGTTTGAAAGGATATACTGAGTCAGAGATTGAGAGGCTGCAGGAAAGCAGAGTTGTGGGAGATTGAGAGATGATTCTTCTATTTAGATAACATTTCAAAACTTTAGGGTTTAAATAGTTTTTTTTCTTTTCCCATTTGACACACATGCAATATGACATTCCAAAGTGCCTTAAAGCTTAGTATGGACACCCCATGGATTATACTATATACTAGTATTTGCAACAGTGAGTACCAGGAAGTAAAGACGAATCCTGCAAATGAAAACTCACAGCCCATTTTAATTAGAATTAAAATTTCAGTAACACTGAAATAATACACCTGATTTTATGAAGTACGGCAAAACAATGACAAAACGTTCCCAAACTCCACATTTATTTCACTAATTCTATACTGTTGAAATGAAGTTTTTGGTAAGACATGCATGACTGCATTCATATTCCTAGGGCAAATACTCAACCTGGCGAGCACTGCCTGTGATAGGATCAGAGAAAGGTCTGCATGGCAGTTAGCTGTTGAAAAATAATTAAGTAGATGTGCTTTGTGATTATGCTTACATATTGTCATTAAATTCTCAGTGGAAGTTTCAATACCAACCTCCAGCTCCTTTTTCTTCTTCTTTTTAGGCGACTTTTTCTTAGAAGAAAACCTCTTGCTCTTGTATTTGGTGGATCTTTTACGAATACTGCTTCTCCCAGAGATCGCTGGTTCTTCAAGATGATCTTGATGGGCCATTTCCTCCACAAAATCATTTCTGTCATTTTCCTCATATTCCTCGACTCCTGTCTTTTCATCATCTTCTGATGTATCATCATATTGAACCTTGTTGCTACCGCTCTAGTGAGAATTCAGGATACATGGTCAGAAGACATTTTGAACAGGGAGAAAGAAGAGTGAAAATTGTTTCTCATGAGTACTACTGCTTCAAACACATGGCCACTGATACTTTGGGGCCATGTTTCTTTGTGTAATGGCAGAGCAGCATCTAGCATCCATAAGACGTTACACAACTCAATGAAGTGGATAAAAAAGGTAAATAATTTGCCCTTACTTGCTGCATTACAAGAGAATAGTAGACTCCCTTCTGCAACATGAGTTCACTGTGTGTTCCTTGTTCAACCACAATGCCTTTCTCAAACGCAGCAATAGTGTCAGCAGTCCTGATGGTAGACAGTCTGTGAGCAATCACAATTGTGGTACGTCCAGTTCGAGCCTTGCAGAAAAACAACAGAATTTGACATTAAAAAGTGTGTGACTATGTCTGAAATAAATCAAGTTATTTTAGGCATTAACAATACAAAAAAATCCAAACTTAAAAAATATGTTCACACATATTTTCAGGAAGTATAACATTTGCATGACTTATGAAAAGACTTTACAGAAAGTTGTAGAGGAGTGGAGCACATCTGGAGTCAGAAAGGTGTTTTAGCCACTCCCAAAAACTCTCTCCCAGACGTTTGAAATAAGCTACACCCCAAATATTCAACTAATACATTGTCAATTTTGCAGCTAGAGCCTAAAAAGCCTCAGTCTATAGTTTACGTGCTCCAACCCCCCACAGCTCCCACATGCAGCCAAGTTGTGGGCACAGTCCTCATGCAGTGATCGTGCACATGCCAGCTTGCAACTGCCAGAGAAAGCAACCTCCCTCTTGCTGATGCCTGGAGCAGACAGGGATTTGGAGGAAGAAATCCAGGGTACTTGTGCAACAAGCATGTTCTGTGGTTGTGAAGCCTGCTGAAAGTTACTTGCTACACAAGTACAGTTCACAAGCATAGGGGTTTGGATAGGCTTCAGTAGATGAACTATTCCATGCAGATTTGGATTCTTGTTCTACACTGGCTCAATGATCTGATGTGAGTCACTATATCTTCAGTGTCAGTGCAGTTTCCATGCTGTGCCCTTATATGTTGAGGTGCAAAGTCTCCATCACTGCAGCTGGCAGTTGTGATCAGAACAAGCAAAATACCTCAAAAAGATGAAAGGTTTTCTCAAAAACACCGTAAGTATCTGCATACAACAGCTGAGAAGTGGTGTGCATTTATGAGGTTAATACCCCCTCAGACGTGGAAATAACTAGTGTTAGCACCACTTTTTCCACCAAGGGATGTGAGAAGAAATTCATAAATCTGCTTCAGAGACTACATTGATGGACATCAAAAAGCTGTAGAAAAATGAATAAGTAATGATTCAGAGTTCATTTTGGTGTGTTCTGGGAAGACAGAGTATATTGAATAATTGCCTTATGAGCAATCTCCATTTGTGTTATCTAATAAATTAAACAATAAGCTTCTGGAAGAAGTTAGTATGGAATCACGGAATCAAAGAACATGTAAATGAAGGCTAGATTATGTTGAAGCAGTAATCTTCTAGTGCTTGACTTCACAGCAGTAATATCACATTTACAAGCTAGATTAGATGTATGTTACTTTAGCATCCGCATACTACCTCAGATCCAATAACATCACCATAGTCACTCAAACAGGCAGCTACATTTTGCCTCAGATTTAAACTGATTGGCGATGAAGGTGCTAAGTTCAGTATTTCCCTTGAGCCATATTGTAACTCATATCTTTGTTCATAACTACTGAAATGAAAGGCAGGATTTTTCACTTAGGTGAAACAACATTCCAGCCTGATTTTATACTTTTTTTTAATTAAAAAAAAAGTCTCTGAATTCCACTGTATCCTGTTGGAAACTGCTGATGTAAAAGGGCTTTGAGGAAAAGATTCTGAGTCGGAAGGTCCAGAGGCACAAACATGACCTGATAGCTCTGTTCGGCAGTACTGCCTGCCCTAAAGCAGTGGGGCTGATTTAAAAAGAGAAAGGGACAGAGACTCAGTATTTGTAACTGGCTCTGCTTTTTGTTCTGTATGGTGTCTGATTTGCATTCAGTTTCTTTAAAGAAAGAAAACGACAAAATTCCAAGAACTTTCTGAAAATTATGAAGCAACTGTACAACAAAGAACCAGCACAAGGACTACTATATGTTCCTATTATTCCATCTGAAAAAAGTCCATTCAATCCTCATGCCTTGCCTTCATAACACGCTACCCAGATTTCACCAGCAAATGAACATCTTATTTGAAAAGGAAGCAAAAGAGAACTAAGATATAATTACACATAAGTATAAATGTCTCTAGTAATTAGCAATAATGTTAAAAAACAACCAAAATGATTCCTAACTAGCATTAATTGCTTTAAATTTCATTTTAACACCGAAATCCAAGCTTGCTCCCAAATTTTATTTTCCAGTGTTCTTGATTCCAACGGAAAGCTGCTCTGAAAACTGCGTTAGTTTTTAATTGCTATTGCAACTTCTAATGTTAACTGACAGCTTCAATAACATGACCCTTACCTTATCAAGAGCTGCTTGAACTACGGATTCACTCTGAGTATCTAGAGCAGATGTAGCTTCGTCCAGAAGAAGAATCTTAGGATTTCTTGCCAGGGCACGAGCAATAGCTATACGCTGTTTCTGTCCTCCACTCAGCTGAGCCCCTCTCTCCCCGACCATGGTGTTAAATTTCTGAGAAAATAAAAAAAACAGAAGTTGGGACACCTCTCAGATGAAATCCTCACTTCTCTGTGCAACCATAAACACTCAGTTTCTAGACAAGAGATATATTTATCTGTCTGACTTAAACATAAGCAGAGCCCTTGGTATCCTTTTGCTGTCTCTGACCCAGCAAATATCATGACCCCATGCGAGTACAACGGCTTTATGTGGGGAGATTAAGAGCTTCCCCTGAAGAAACGTATTTTGCCACACTAGAAATGGCAAATGCTTGAGAGGTGGGGGTATAAGCTCTGATGTAGAAGAATTTGAAGTCAGTCTCAGGTGGGCATGTTTTCCACATCCTTTTTAACTGCAAGACCGAAAGAAAGGGCATACCATTAACCTTCCCAAGAATGTGTTTTGAGTGGTGGGTTCATATATATATATCTACACACACACTCATATATGTATACACGCATACACACACACCTGATGGGTGTAAAGCAACTACTGCTAAGGGAGCTCAAAGCTATAAATATCAGTTTAGGGAAAGCTAAAGCTCCCAGCTGTTAAAAATGGCCTTGGTTCAGGACATGTTCACTTTCCTCTCCCACTTCTTATTGAATACACAGGCTACTCCTGACAAAGTTTTGAATTTCTGCATCTTCTCCTTTAAAGCCCAGCTCCTCCCATGCTATATGAGATCAGTGTGGATGGTAACACAGCTTTCTTTTCCCTGAGTTAATGTATTGACATCTTTTCCAGACTTAGGCACAAATCCTTTGAGTGTAACCAAACAAAGGCACAATATCTAGTACAGACAGTCCCTGAGTTGAACGTTGCTGGAGGCTACTTAGAGCATTTTGGGAAGTTATACCGCAACTTGAATTCCCATGCCCTTCCTGCCAGAAACAAGACACCAGCCTAAATGAAACTTTCGTTCTACTCCCAAAAAAACTTCATGAACTCACATCAGGAAGTCTAGATATAAAATCAAAAGCATTGGCTTCCTTGGCTGCTTGTTCAATTTCAGCATCAGAAATATCTTCTCTGCCATAGCGAATGTTCTCAGCTATTGTTGTTGCAAACAAAACAGGCTCCTGGCTCACAATACCAATATTTTCTCTTAGCCACTTCACGTTAAGTGTCCGAATATCCCGACCATCTAAGGTGACCTGAGACGAAAAGTGTACATCAGAAGTTGAGGAAACACATTCTGTTTAGAGTAAGTCAATTAGGTACAGCTACAAGGACAAAAATGATGGAAGTTAATATTCTCATAAATAGAAAGCTAAGCCAGAGAAGTTACAACAGAAGTTTTTCCATCCACTGCTCAAAGTGTAAAATGGTGATGAGCAGCATAAACAGAGCGGACATCATGTCTTTGTTCAGTAACCATGCCATGTGAGAACAAAGATGACTTAAGAGCTTCCCAGCTTCCCTATACACTTTTTATCCTGTTTTCATGCCCCCATGTCACAATTTATGGTCCTCTCAGTTGTGGCTATACAGTTGCTTCCGTGGCTACGCTTTACACCACAAAGAAACTATCCAAATCAACTAAAAATAAATGGGAGGTCATTTCTTTTCCTAGATCATTTGCAATGTGATCCTTTGAACATTTGTAGCAGCACAGAAGAGGAACAGCAAATTGAGACACAGGCAGGAATAAACAGCCAAAGAAATATTAAGAAGCTACTATGCTGATAATTGATAACTATCTTGCTATGCAGTGATTGTTCACTGTTTAACAGCACTCAACTATTAGTATTATTATTTTTCTCCCTTTGATTTTTTCACCCCCCTTTGGAAGTTTGAGAAGCATTTACCATCCTCTGACTGCAGCAGAGCAGACATGCTTGTGTCATAAAGAAAAGTTTTGCTGCGGGTTAGCAGACAGAGGAAAAATGAGACAAGAAAACGACTACTTAAAATAGGAAAACTCTTTAGATCATGACCAATGAGGAAAAAAAAAAGCAAAACACAGAATATTGTTGGATTATGCTTTGCTTAAAAAAGTTTACAGTGTCTTAAAAGCATGTTAATGCAAATAACTGAATAGATACAAGACAAATTTAAAGACTTGTGGCATTTACTACTTTTGGCATCACACTGTGAGAAGGAGGACAATAGTGAAGTCAGGCCACCAGAAAATGATAGTTCATTTGAAGTTTGGAAATACAGATATATGAAGAGAAATGCTCATATTTGATCAACAATCGAAGACTCAGTCAACATGGAAAACTCATGATTATCTTAATTGTGTGTCATGTCAATTTCCCTCCCTTCAAATCTCTTAAAATACAGTGTGCTTGCAGGCACTCACTTCTCCTTGGTCAGGATCATAGAATCTTTGCAGCAACTGAACAGTGGTGCTTTTTCCACAGCCACTGGCACCAACTAAAGCAATGGTCTTCCCAGTCTGAACTTTCAAGTTTAGACCTGTGAGGATCTAGAAAAAAAAATATATCTTAGTTTGACAAATTTGATTAGAAAACAGCCTATCAAGGTAGTTGTAGCAGTAATCAAGGCAGTGGTAAGGGTGCAGTTTAAGTCTTGGGCACTATCAGTAAGTTAAGTATATCTGGGAATATTCTGGGGCACTATTATGAAAGAGCCAGCACTTGTGCTTGTGAAGTGTATTAGTTTTTGAAACAGGATGGATACATACAACTTGCCTTTTGGGAATAGTTCCTGGATTCTTCTGGCTACAAAACCAAGCCTGGGAATTATTTGAGAAGATTGATAACTGGAACGGGCCAAGTTCATGCCAAGAAACATTTTAAGAGTTCCCCCCTGCACAGACAATTGCATTTCAGTGCCTGGGAAAATTTCCGAACATGCACATATCAACTAATATAGACACAGACATGGTATTCTGAACTTGATAGCTCAGTTTCTCTGATTAGTGTGATCTGGTAGCAGGTTCCAGGTCTTACGTTCTCCTGCTGTCCCATTTTCCAGTGCTTAGACAATGACATAACAGTTATGAATCTCAAAGTAAAATGTTTAACAGCTTTGAAATATTATTGCTGAGAAACAATTTTATTGTATTCTATTTTTAGAATACAAATGGTTGTTTTGACAAGGTATCAGCTGGAAAGTCCTTAATAAATCTCAATCCTTTTTGTTAACAGCCCCAGAAAATCAGGGAGTGGTACCTCCCTGGTACAGATTAATGGTACCTTTGTTGACATTTTCACATTTAGGAAGATTTTACCTTAAAAGATGTCAATTTCATATACGAGTAATGCTGTGTTGTTGCCAAAATATTTGGCTGCTATGGAAACTTTTCTTGTTTATACCAGGCTGATTTGTAATTTTGCCTACACATGTTTTTGTAATGAGATTAAAATAGTTGCAATACTGCTCTCCTCTCCCTATGTCACAACCAGTGAGGTCTGTATCTTCAAGAAGATGATATCCTGATATCTACTTTATCAAGCTAGAGAGACATTCGGGATACCAAGTGCAAAGTTACAATCAGCTACTAGTCTATTTCTAACTCTCTTATCAGGTGACGTGTTGTCAAGATTAACTGATTTAGATACTAGACTCCTTAGACCTCTGACCTAGTTTAGTCTACAAAGAGGAGATTATACTGTGTTGCATCAATTGCCTGAGAGATTGTGGATAACTTATAGACACTTTTGCTGTTTCTTTTTGACTCTATTAAATAACTGATAGTGTTAGCAGGGAAAGTTGTTGACTCAGTAGACTTGGGAAGGATGACAAAACATTCCCTATTTCCCTCCCCTTTGTCTTGCAGGCTCACAATACAGCTCATCTGCCTAGAGAGCATTTTTAGGAAGAACTAGTAACTGATGAAGAGTCTGCCCTGTCACCTCTGGTTTCTGAGCCAAGAGCAAAATACAATGCATTGAACTGCTTTCAGTTTGGCAGGGAGCCCAGCTCTGGGTCTGTCCTTCAGCTGCCCCAGTGTTCTGGAAAGAGACTTGGTGGATGATGGGACAGACCGCAGATAAGTGAAGCGAAAGACCCATCTGAAAAAATTGCCACAGTGATACGAAATTTCCCATTCTCACCCCTCAGTTAGTTCAACTAATTTGCCTTCAACTAATGACACTCAATCTTTATTTCTACTCATTTCTTAATCAAAGTGCTGTGGCAAATAAATCTTTCACCATTATAAATGTCTTCAAAAGATTGCAATCTGTTGAGTATGGCAGAGATAAACCAACAATACACAACTGTATCACCATGACAACATAATAACACTGCATAATATGGTTACTGAGGAAGTTCAGCTGGCAGAGAATATAGACATCCGCTTATTGAACAGCAATTTTAACATTCATGCAGAATAAAATTTGATTTCCAGATGTATGTTTAGGATGGCAGGATTGGATTCATTTGAAGTCATATTGTTATAAAGTCTATCTGTCTCACGGGTCACTTTTCCTGACGTAGCAAATCACAGCAACTCAGAACAACCATGGGACTGCAAAGAGCAACGCCATGACTTAACTGTGTAAGGTCTGGAAGTTTTAGGGACAAATCTTGGGGGAAAAAAAACAAAAACAAAACTGATTTGGTTTATCATAGGTCTT
Source organism: Penelope pileata (assembly GCA_013396635.1). Taxonomy (NCBI): domain Eukaryota; kingdom Metazoa; phylum Chordata; class Aves; order Galliformes; family Cracidae; genus Penelope; species Penelope pileata. The sequence continues at coordinate 325,874 of WBMW01000149.1, read as the reverse complement.
GTTCACAGAAATTCAGAGTAGGAGAAACACATGTCCGCCTCATTGCTTTGTCCTGCTGAGAAAAATAGTGAGCAGGTAGCCAGTGACAATAGATCTACGCTTTATCTTATGATGTTATGGCTTTTTTTCCCCAGTAGCTCACAATCTCCCATGACAGGAATGCGTTTAGCATACAAGAACAACAACAAAAAGATTAGAAAAAGAATCTTGGACACGGGCTGCAAAATTTCAGTACAGCAGTTGCATCTAAAATGAACACTTACTTGAACATCAGGCCTGGATGGGTAACTGAAATGGATGTTTCTGAATTCAATTTCTCCTATAAGCTTGTCTGGTTTGTAGCCTTCCTTAGAGCTGCTGTCTATAAGCCGTTTCTGGAAAGAAGATTTTAAAATATATTGCTCATTATTAAATTTTGGAACTATTTCAGCTGGATACATCGTTCCATACTTCCCTAGCTGTTCCTTTACACCACACCACGCCATTGCAAAGCCGCTACAATTCACTTGCAGGATGCTGAATGCAGGAGAACTGGATTTTAATTCTACACTTCACATGTAAAAAAACAATAATAATAAAAAAATCTGTAACTTACTATCTTGAAGCCAAAACAGCACCCAGTTTATATACATATAGTTTACATATAGGAAAGTTTTACACCCATATAATGAAGAGGAATGATGTAGCTATTTCTGTATGAATTGCTGAACTCTACTTGTTTTAAATATTTTGTATACATAGATATCCAACTACTGCATTATCTCTGTCCTGTTGTATTATGTGTGGACACCTCACAGAAACATCAGCACTTCAGCTTTATATTCAATATAGCTTTCACTAGAGTTATTTAATCCCCTCTACACCCTCCCCCACTCCCAAAAGAAAACAAAACAAACCCACAACCAAAACGGAATACAACACCACCACCTCAGCCAGAACTGTATACATGCATTACTACTTTCTTTCTTTCCTTACTACTTTCTTTTCTTACTACTTTCCCTCTGGAGTTGTAAATATAATATTTGAGAAGACCTTATCCGTAAATAATGATGCACATATCAGATTTCCCAGCATTCACTGTAACAAATAATGAAGTAGTTTTCTTGATATGAATAGAAATATTGGATTCGGTGGTAGACATCTATGGAGTTCATGGTTTAGGTTTTTTGAGGGGAGGCATTTTTGTTACACATCAAGGAAAAAAGGTAAAGTATTTAAGTCTGGTTGAAATGCTTTTCTCTCTAGATTCTTACCTTATTGATAATTTGATATACTTCGTAAGCAGCCCCACGTGCATTAGCCACACTCTCCAAATTGGGAGCTGCCTGTCCCAGGGAAAAGGCTCCAACGAGCACAGAGAAGAACACCTGCAAGAGAAAGAGAGAAACCTTGTGGCTAATAATGTCAGACCCACCGCTGCCTGGCTGTTAAATAATCACAACTGTTCTGTTCACCCTTCCTAGCGAAATTAAACATGAAACTGAAAGTTGCTCCTGTCCACTCCCATTTTTCTTGCAATGACTGGTAACTACTGATGTGCTTTTTTGGCATGAAGAGCTTTTTCTTTCTAGCTTCTACCTTTTTTTTTTTTTTTTTTTTTAAATCGCCATCTACAAACAGAATACATCTTTGTTTTTTATTCTCCAGATGTCAAAGTCAAGAGACCTTCAAAATTTAGTCCAAGGTCCACCCATGGGACCAACACCTCCACCTACTGTGAGGAGCCACACTGAGGAGAACTTGTCAGAAATCACTTGAGAGTGAAAGTTAAACAAGCAGCCAAACTTTTCATGACTGAACTGCTAAACATCCTCAAATCAATGCTAACTTAGACATATTGGTAACTGATAGTAAACTCGTGCAAGTTAACAATGACAACACCGTACAGAGAAGACATCACAATATCTTGGGGACTTTGCAGTACATGTTCAGCACAAGAATATTGGTGGAAGTCCACAGAGGTTCAAGTTACATATCTTTGCTTTCCAGTCACCAGCTCTAGTTTTTTCATCCTGCCCTTGAATAGTGTTCAAGACAGAAAAATAATTGACCTTGATTGAATACAGTGGGAATTCAGGTGCTCTGCTTAAATATGTAATATCAAAAGCTAGATAAGAAGAATGCCTTCTTTTCCTTTCTTTTATGCCAATCAAGTCTGTAACAGCTAATTTTGCAAGTACATATAGGAGAAAATAGGGATCACATGCACTACTTACGTAACAGTATTTTCTTGAATTTGCAGAACATTTTTTAAAGCTGCAGTATTGTACTTACAATTAATACACGGCCAATATTATAATTTTCTGGCTCCTCAACAGTGAGCTTGGTTCCATACCAAAATGCAAGCGCATAAGATCCAAAAATAAGAAATTGTGAAACACCTAAAGATGTGTTGGTGGTAATGGATTTTTTCACTCCAACATGTCTAGCTGCCTCTAGGTTAGCATCATATCTGAAAACAAATGAGGAAATCATTAATTTTATGTGCCATTCGGATTGGTATTTCTCATGTCCTTTTTTAATTAAAAAGCTTTTCTATCACAAAAGCAACTAAAGTCTCATATAGTGTACAGAATATTTTTGACAAAGGACTACTAGGTCCTTTGAATACAATACAATACGGTTCTTTTGAATGAATCTACACTGATATATGCTGACATCATCTAGTTTTGTCGTTCACATGTTTAGATGACACCGCTATGAAAGGCATGTTTTGAAAACAATTGAGTAGCATGACTTCATTATCATGACAAACATCACACCACTAGAGCAACTTGTTTTCATTCATCCTGAAAAGAAGTCTTTAAAAACGTTTATCAATGTTACCTATCAAAGGCAAGATTTAGTCTTCAACATTTACAACTAAATAAATAAAATAAATGCAAAAATGGACAATGTGGATGAAGACGGGGAAATGAATAGAACGTAGGGATCCCTCTGATGCCAGAGCAGAAGATGATCAGAAGTCCCTTGAAAATGTACGCAGGCTGCTCTGAAAGTAATGCCTCCTATTTTATTATGTTGGTCCACAACGTCAGAGCTGGATGTTGGTGGTATGGCAGTAGAGGTTGAACCTTCCTGCCAATATCCATTCCATTTTGTTGCCGTGTGACAGATGGCAGCAGAGGGGCACTCTGACCAAATGGGGTCTGACACAGAAGTTCGGATGAAGCAAAGGCGTGGAACTGAATTCCTCTGTGTGGAAAAAATTTCATCCATTGACATTCATCGATGCTTTCTGAACATTGACAGAGACCAAACAGTGGATGTGAGCACAGTGAGGCGGTGGGTGGTGTGTTTCAGCAGGGGTGACAACAACATGAAAGACAAGCCACATTCAGAAAAACTGCGCAGCTGTCATGCCACAAAATGAAGAGTGACTCCATCAGCTCATCTGCATGAATCAGCTAATAGTTATCAGCATGTTGAAAAACAGCATTCTGTACTTGAGAGTTTGCTCTATCAAATAGTGTTATTGTGCTCTTTATATCTGTTGCTGTTTTATGGAAATAAATAGAAGGCATTATTTTTGGAGTGACGTACATAACTATTGTGAAGGCACAGTGCAGTGAACGGTCACTTTTCCAAACTCTGAGGTCATAATTCAAGAGTTATGTGGGATCACAATCTACAGTCTGAAAAAGGTTTTACTCAGTCAATAGGGGGAATCTGGTTAACCTTATGAGAAGTTCCCAGTAGAAGCCACCAGTTCCAAAGTTCTACTTCCATTTAATGTGAAAAAGCATGGAAGAAGGAGAGAAAAAACCTTAGTGGCATTGAATTATCATGTATGGGGAAAAAAAAAAAAAGGAAAAGGAAAAAAAGGAAAAAGCAGTTTGAATCCATTCTCGCCATTGGGCTTTCAGACATTGGTAGGGACCAAGAAGAAGAAAGAAAAATGGCATAGATTAGTTGTACTTATGTTTTTTTGTCTTCACTTTATAAACAGAAAGGGTCTCAAAATTGTTGCAACTTAAGGAAATATCCCATTAAACAGAATAACATGACATAAAATATCCAGAGGTCAGCCTTTAGAAGGAGAGAAACGGCAGGAGCAGGCTGTAGGACCCTGAGATAGGGCTATCACCTAAGAAAATTTACATGAAACCAGAGCAAAAAGAAGTTGAAAAGGAGGAGATTCATGGATCATACAGTCCAGCTCTTCAGCTTTGTGATTCCCAACAGGATCTTACTGGTAACATCCTGTATCTACATACTGAATGTCATCATTTATTTTGCATATGTATCTGATTACAAGTATTACATTTGTGATTAGTCATATTTGACTTGTAAAAGTTAAGTCACTTGATTACATGCATCTAGGACTAACACTGCATTAAGACAACAGATGTTATTTGCAAATCATCAAAGTAATAAAAGGCAGTGATGTGATTTTACATAAGACCTTCAACCAGCAAGGTTAAAATGTAAGTCCTTAATCAAAGGTCAGAGCAGTAGTGCATGTTCTAAAAGTTATCTGTTAATAATATGCTTTGCCACATTTGACTACTAAATAAAGATAACCTTTCCACAACTTATGTTTCTATATGATACTCTGAACCTCATTCGGAAGAAAAGTTTGGGCCTATGCTGCAGTAACAACACAGGATAGCCTGTATTCACTATGACTAGGTATGTTATGACTAGGTAGCTAGCTTCAGGTAAGCCATGCACTTATACAGCATAGATTGTCACTAACGACAATCCCACTGCCTTGCTGCTCCAAAGGAAAAAAACACAAACCAAACCCACAGCCACACTCATTTTCCAAATTTTAAATATGATTATTAATTCAAAAAGCTTACTTCTCTAATGCCTTCTGCTGTCCATTGAAAGCCACAACAGTCCTGATCGCAGTCAAGACCTCTTCTGCCACAGCTCCTGCTTTGGCATAAGCAGACAGCTCTTTAGAAGTAAGGGATGCCAGAAGCTGGAAAGTTGAAAAACATTATGTTATTACAGCATAAGGATATGAAAGGATATGCACACTGTATTGGTAAATAAGAGTGATCAATGGTCAAGGGACAGGACAGTGTTTTAAGAAAGCTGGGGTCAACTCCCCTGGCCCTGAATGTCTCTGAACTCCAGCTTTTTCCTCACTGTGTCCTCATTACAGTGAAAGACTGCATCACATGAGCTGCATGACTTAATGCTTTCCTCCCCATGAAGGAACTGCTGAGGGCACCATATGTGTATGGGCTCAGGGAGGTGAGTCGTAGCTGCTCTGGGGGATTGTTCCTTGGATTCCCCAATGAAGTAGTCTGGGGACTCTATTTCATATGGAAGGAAGACTTAAATGGACTGCAGAGATAGCTCTGTCCTCAGGATAATGGAGATAAACAGCATTTTTACAGAATGGTGCTCAGAGCATATTATAAGAAAAAAATCACGAACTGAGGTGTTCAGAAGCTATAACAGTGAACATTAAAGTAGGTATACCAGCCACACTACAGCTTACATATTCTTCCTAAGTTACTTGAAATGCTTTAAGAGAGTGGAAAAGAGTTATATAAGTAACCACTCAGAAGTGCAAGCAGTACCTATTAACATGGCTACATCACATCACAAAAGGAAAACATTTCCCTATTTGAAAGGAAAAGATGTCCAGCTATTTCACTAATTTGTATCACTCCTGCCTGTGAAAGCTGGATGTACATCCTAGCTGCAGTTCTAAGCAGAATGAAGATCGATAAATCATCTGCAAAAGACGTGGCTTCCCTAGGCAATGCTCCGCACAAGGAAGGTGCTATGTAGGAAGATGCTGATGCAGATCACCTTTCTGACACACAGCACAGTGACAGACTAGATGGATGAGAAGAATGACATGCAAGTAAGTGCTTGGGAAAAGCTACAGAGAAGCTACAGAGGAAGCAGAAATTATAAAGGAAGTATGAGAAAAACCTCCCAACTTAGAAACCACACAAGGTTTCTCCCATTCTCTCCCCCTTTCCTGTGCATGGAAAGAATTGTAATGTTTTTTTTTTTTTTTCTGGTTTGCTCTGTTTGTTAACCCCCAAACACTTACAGTTGACCAAACCGCTGCTGATGCAGCAAGCAGAGGGCTGACTGACAAAATCACCAGTGTTAGCTTCCACCCGTAGATGAATCCTATAATAATCCCTGTCAGAAACGTGGCAAAAAACTGTACAAATATACAGATCTTGTCTCCAATGCCTTCATGGATGGTGTTGATATCACTTTAAATAACAATAATAATAAAAAAAATTTGTTAGCTTTGAATGCTTTTCATTCTACCTCTCTTCTATTTCATCCTGTGTGGCATAGTGTCAGAAGCATTGCCATTTCCTAACTGGCATACTAGAACTTCTAACCACAGCTACTGAGCAGTACCACTAATCTCTTCTGTGGCCAAAGCTCTGCAGACGCTTATTTTCAGGACTAGCTTTCTGTACTTTCCATCATTCTGTGCTGTTTCTATGCCCAGTTACTAGGTCATAAGTGACCTAGTTTCCTTACCAGTATCCAAATGGAGTAATACAAGCAAGCAGTCAAACTGCCTCCTCACCTCCTGTGACCCTCTCCAAGTGACTCTTTCCTCTGCGCTCTCCAATGCATTTTATGTTCCTAATTTTGGTTACAGCCCCAGAGTAAGTGTTATCTCCATCCTATCAGAAAACCATTATTTGGAAGAACACTGTTTTTTCAAACACATTTCCTTACCCATTTTCTCTTCCCAGAAAGCATGGATACTAGAGCTGAGAGGAATTTTGTTCCAGGTTCTCTTGCACCTTTCAGGACACAACTCTACCCAAAGCTATCTTAAAACCCAGGAAAGTCTGAGGTCATACATATAGTCCTATTGCATCCTGGGGCATAGTCCTCATCTCTAAGTCCACTGAGGGATATGGAAAAGTACCAAAGACTAACAGATATTGAACTGAGTTCAACCTGAGATCCGACTTGATGTAAGCATCAGTTCATTTCCATTCAATAAGGCGTCAGAGCTTTTCAGTATTTGTAAACTAGCTGGAGACAGCAGAGCTGTTTGTCTAGTACCATCTGCCATGTACTTCATAAGTGCTACAAAGCCTATGTCAGACAAGTAGAATACTGCATTTCACAGCATAACCCCTTCAAATGCATATAACACAGAAACTGTACAAATGAAGTGGAAAAACAATGATTTTCTCCCTCAAGAAGTGTCTTCAGTGTGACAGAAAACACTTCAGTGATTTCGTTTGTTTTTTAAAAATAAAATCTCTGTAGGTTATCTCATAAATGACAGTTTCATTTAAACATCTATCTTCATACTCAGGAGGAAAAAAAAATTGGAGTCCTCACTCTGTTAGTCTGGTGTTCAGTGTTCCTATCTGGGTACTATCAAACCAAGCCATCTCCTGATGGAGCACTGCGTAAAAGAACTTCCGCCGGATCCTTGATGCTTGCCTCGCAGCAGCGATCAAAAATGTCCATACTTGGATGGTGCTCAGGATCAACACAGCAAAGCCAATTCCCACATAGTAGTAAGCAAACCTGTGATAAGGGAACAAAAGGCCACATAACCCCACTGCTTCTTATGGGAAAAGTTACACAGAAAGCAAAAGTCACTTTATTTACCCCACCAAAGTAAACATGGTGCATTACTGTGAACTCTTTCTTAGCAGGCAGAAATTTTGATTCTGCTCAAAGGAATAACATGATAAAAAAAATCCCCCAAATACTCTGTTAATCAAGTAACTATGAAGACTCTTACTTTGTCATTTCAGCTTCTATATCTACACCTGGAGGTAACTGACAACTGGAACTATTTACTGAAGTATCTGTGGGGAAAAAAAGGACTTATGAAACTGTCATACATAAAAAATAAATCATGAGAATACACGGTTATCAGTTTCAAAGTGTTTTGTGTTTTGCAATTAGGGTGAGACGTGACAGACACACATTTACTTTTTTCTGAGCTTCTAATAGTAAGCACCTGACAAATGATGGTACAAAATGTGGTTCGTCATCCTTACTGTCCCACCCGAGTTGAAATTCATTCATAAGGAGCATAACCAATACACTGCTTTTGTCCTGTTCAAGCCATTAAAACTTAATACGGCCAGATAATCAGCAGTAAGATGAATCCCAGTCATCATATGCTTGTTCTGACATGTACCAGTGCATAGTCCGGACAATTTTAGCTCCAGCAGTGAAATATATCTGGTATGTAGGGAAGTATAATTCTAACGTTACCTTCAGACACACTTGTATTCACACCACTTAGAACAAAGGCGTTTGTCATGTCTCCAAAGACAATGATCATAAGTGGTAAGCCAGTACCATTAGCAGCAGCTGCGATCAAACCAACTACCATCAGAAGTACATCCACGCAATCAGCATAGCGGAACTATGTGAACATTAAAGAAAAAGAATAAAGTTATTCCCAGCAATTCAAGCACTAGATACAGAACAGCAGATTTACAGAGCACATTTCTGCCTATGTATTTTAAAAAGCAACAATGCTACAACTAAAGGCAAAATCAGAGCATGAGATTAATTTTGTAATAGGTCCCATACATATTCAATAAGGTTCCTGAGGGAATGTTGGCTGGACTCATGGTTATTCCAACTCATCAGGAAGGAAAAAAAAATGTATGTTCTACATGTTTATAAGTGATGATCTTCTTTGCATAATATATTGCATTTTGCCTTTCTGCAAGTTATATATTTACCAAGATAATGCCTTTAAAATTTAAATAAGAGAGTTATTGACCAGCACCTGGCCTGTTATCTACCAGTAAAGGTCTTCAATGGCAATCGTATCTTAAGGCTGGCCCATCTTTGAATTTTTCTTTAAAAAAATAAAAAAATAAATAAAAAGCAATAGCTGTTCCTGGATGTGATTCACATGAGAATATTTTGTTCTTGACTGTGCTAACACACTTCCAAAGTGTAAACAGACATGGAATAGACCACAGAACAATAGAAGTTTTTTTACTCCAAAATAAGCAAATCCACCTGTAGAGTAACTTGGGAATAGCTGTTGTGTAGAAAAATGGAAGCAAAAACATAGCCCTGGTTCTCTCAGACAGCCAATCCTTCAGACATCAAACACAGGATAAATCCTTTATAAAGATTAAATCCTTTATAAATGCTTTAACAGAGGAAAGGCAAGGGCCTGCACAGTATGCATAGCCCAAATCAGCCTCAATACAGATAAAACTCATTCTCCAAAACCAATTCAATGTTAGTGCTGTAAGTGCTACCAATATCCTAAGGGGGCAAACCTGATGTAACAACATCAGCTGTAACATTTGATAGGTCTCAGGGTTGGTTTTTTTTTGGTTTGTTTGTTTGTTTTTTTTTGGTTTATTAATTACAATTAATAAGCAAAGAAATCACGACGACAAATTAAGAAAGTAAGCCATCAGTCTGGACACTAACCAGTTCAAAGACACCAACCACCTTTTTCTCTGTCTTATTTTTTTTCCTAGAAGATACAAAATACAATTAATATAAGATTTTTCTAGCAAAGCCATATTAAAAATACACCCCCACACCCAATACATTGTGGTGAATACGTTACATTCAAAGAATGCCTACTTTTTTTTCTTGGTCTTTAACTGGTCACTTTGTTCAAGATTTTCCTCACGCTGGAAAGAAGGATTGTCATATCCCATGCTTGCAGATCCTGCGGAATAAGAAGTTTTTGTTAACACGTTTTTTGTTCCACGTTTCTGCCAGTTTCTTGCAACTTTCCCTGATGATTCTTTTGCATTTCAAGCTTAAAGACTAGTTTTTCCTCATATTCTTGAAACAGCCCAGTCTTTTTTTAAGATTCCTTTCTCTTTCAGTTCATCTCTTCCCCTCCTGAAGAAGCTTCCAGTTAGATTTCTGAGATGAAAACAGTATAAAATACATTTATGCAGAAAAGCAATTGAAGACTAAATCAATTGAGCAATGATTCTGCAAATACCTACAAAACTGACTGCGGGAAAGAGAAGTCCTAATGAAATAAGTGGGATTGCTTTCAGTGAAGATTGTAATTAATGTAGGTAACATCGAACACGTGAGTTCACTGAGGAATTGTGTGTTTGCCTGTAATAACCATCATTATTATTTCTTTGTACTGCAGTAGTTGCCATGTGCCCCCCTCCTCTGTGCTAAGGACTTCAGAAATCCACACAAGAGGAATCCTATCTCAGAAAGCTCAAAATTCTGAAAGTATAGGATGAGATGTAATAAATGGATAAAGCAACTGATGAGAAAGGGCTCAGTACACCAATCATTTCCCATCTAGACTAACCTTAACTACTGAGTGAGTAGAATATTCTGTACGCTGTTTTTCATGTACTCTCATCAGTCAGTGTACAAAGACTGATTCAGATAAACAGATAAAGGCTTCTACCTCAGTAAGCCTATCTAAGGAGCATTTTCCTGCTCAGACGAGAACCCACCTAAATAGTCTTACCCAGGTGAATGTATTCTGTTAAACTTGGTGGAATGACTCATGCATGAATGTTTTCTAGGTGGTGGCTTTAATTTACTGAAAACTCATGAGAAAATTAGGGGACTGAAATCACTAAAGAGAAAAATCAGATATGCCCAGCAAATTGCTACAGAATACACGGATTCAGACAATGCTAATCTGCTATCTCTATGGCAGCAAGGGAAGATGTATGATGCACCTTCCAAAATGGAGTTATGGAATATACTCCATAAATGTACACATCATTTTCATGCCTATGGCTTACCAGCATCAGAGAGGTCCTTTTCTGTTGAATTTATATGTTGATCATTCATTGTCATCCTTTGTTGTTTGCTTCTGAGGTAAAGATAAAAGTCTCATTAAACAAAATATATGTGGGGAAAAACAAACAAAAATACATCTCCCACTCCCCCCCAAAGAAAAGAAAAACAAAAAACCAAAAAACCCCACAACAACAACTAAAACAACCCACAAAAACAGCCACCAAAAACCCTACAACAAAATCTTTAGAAACAGTAGATATTTAGAGAGTTCACATTACATTTGCATTTTTCCATGAGTCATTTTATCTAAGTAGGAAAATGAGGTGACTAAAATATAATGTCAAAGAAACACGTAAAAGCACAATAAAATATTACCTTGAGGAAATACTATAGACAGCACAAACAAGAACAATGGCACCTATCTCAGTAGCCTGTCTTAGTGGTATCTTATGGCAAATCCCTAGACCACTCACATTCAGATTAGGGTGGATGATCCATTATAGAATAGATGATTCCCTTCATTAGCTTGAGTTAAACTTAGCACGATTGTCACAGCAAATACTAAAGATATGCTTATGTATTTTGCCATGCAGCAGCTAAGGAAGATTTAGGCAGTAAGAAACTGATGTGCCAATCGTCCCAGGCTTTTCTTCTTGATGCAACTTAATACACACAAGCAGAAACATACATGAATTTGATGTAGGCTAAAATGATAACAAAACACATAACCAATCTGACATTATATATACATATTTTAAGCATCCTGGACCAAAGGATCTGGCTGTGCCTTTCCTTCTGTTATTTTTTATCTTACCTTTACACCCCGTGCTGTGCCCGTTCGTTTGGGTGACCACAGTGATCAGTCCCGTTCAGACCCTTACCCGTGGCTGCCTGTGCCCTGCGGTGCCCCGGCTGTCAGCCCGGCTGGGCCCAGCCGCGCCGGCTGCTTCCAGCTGCCTCCCGGGCGGGGCCACCCGCACCCAGCCATGTACGCAGCCCGCCCTTCCACCTCCCGCCGCTCAGGTTCCAGGAATTTAAACTAAAACCATTATAAGTGTTTCCGTTTACCACTTCTAAACAACTTCAAGATCAAAGCTAGCTTAAGTTGTTACTATTTTTGCAGGAACTAATGGACAAAAGCATTGCATTTTGCTCATGTAATTCTTGCCCCTTCCGAGAATTTGTGTGGGGTTTCATTTTAGCAAAAGTAAGGCTGTTTCTTGCTTTGGGCTAACTCAAATGGTGTTGACGTTTTTTTTTCCCCTCTTGAAGAAAAGAGGTACACAAACTGGATTTTTTGCTTAGCCCTAAAAGGGATTTTTCAGCTCCTTTCCCCACAATTACAGAAATCTGTACCATTTACTTCCAGTAATGCCTTTAATGTTTATGAAAAATAAACTCTAGTTGTTTTCCCATCCACTAAAATATCACTGTCCCAAAGCTGAGTCTTGGTCAGTTAAGATAGGCTCTTGGACAGATGAAGTTGTTCTTGAGTAACGTGTTCAGGGCTAAACCTAATATAAGATTCCCCCTCCAGCTTTCCCCATGGGATTCAGATTTTATTTTATTTATTGTTCATGGTGCCCTGAAAGAAACTCAGAAGCGAAGGCCTTATTAGCCTTTGTTGCCTCCTGCCCACAGGGACCATCTATGCTTGCTTAGATTCCAAACCTCTGCATGTCAGGCCTGTTACTTTTTTTAGTACTTTCTTATTTCATCAGCATCACCCAGGGCTTATGTTCCAGACTCAGAGTTAAGCCTGCACAACACACATCAGCAGCTGCATTTTCTGTTCCAGAAAGCTTACAGTTTCTGCAGCCAAGGAGAATCTGCATTTACAAAGTTAACTGAAAGGAGAGTGGCAAACTGAAATACTGTGCTGACCCAGCCCCAACGTTCACAGCTGCATGCAGTGTTTTCTTCAAAGACATCAGGTATTTTTCCTTTCTTATCTGAGAAGGAGCAAGAACAACTTACATGTAGGCTTTTGTAAAAATGGGTGATTAGCTGTTAGTTTCAGAAGAAACCTACCATCACGTTTAAAATAATTGAGAAGTTTTAGGGACATCCCAGTTAGAAAGCAAGTGCATCATACGGGTTTTATGGTAGCTGTGGGGCTGACAGAGCACATAGATAGCATAATAGAGGCAGAATGAACCTCAAAACTCTCTTGAGCCAATTTTCAGAGCTGCTACACATCTTACTTAGAAGCAATGGCATCCAGCAAATCTTTGTGCCTTTGAAACACAGGCATTTTCATAGAAGTGTAAGAGTTGGAAGGGATGCACAAGTGTCATGGAGTCCAGCTCCTGGCTCCACACAGGACCACCAAAATTCAAACCATATTTCTGAGAGTGTTGTCTAAATGCTTCTTGAACTCTGGCAGCTTGGAGCTGTGTCCACTGCCCTGGGGATCCTTTTCCATTGCCCAACCATCCTCTGGTGAAGAACCTTTTCTCAATACCCAATCTGACTCTCCTCTGACACAGCTCCATGCTGTTCCCTCGGGTCCTGTCGCTGTCACCAAAGAGCAGAGATCAGTGCCTGCCCCTCTGCTACCCTCATGAGGAAGCTGTAGGCCACCATGAGGCCTCTCCTCAGCCCTTCTCTGGGCTGAAGAAACCAAGGGATCTCAGCCACTCCTCACGTCTTGCCCTCCAGACCTTTCACCATCTTCGTAGCCCTGCTCTGGATAGGCCCTATTAGGTTTATGTCCTTCCTATATTGTGGCACCCAAACCTGCACACAGTACTCAAGGTGAAGCCAAATCCCATACCAGTGCAGAGTGGGGTTTACTTTTCAAAACCTCATTGACAATCATGAACGTGCAGTAGCACTGAAGTGATGATTGAAGTGGATTACCATTCAGATCCATTCCTCTACACGCCGCACAAATAGTAAGAAAAAGCCTCAGACCTGCCCAGCTTAGAAAATCCAGCAAGGGTGTGGAAGATGTTGAGGGCAAACATCTCGTAGTGCAGTGAAGAGATTCACAGGGTGTTGAAAAGAAAGTTGTTTCCTCTTTGCTCCTCAACTCTCTCCCCCTTACAGTTCTTTCTTTGGGACCGATGTTAAACTCTGTACAGGCTAATAATAATAATCTTCTCTCCCCTCCCATCTCCTCCTCCCTCCAAAAAAAAGCCAGCAAAACAAAAAAAGACACAACAACAACAAAACAACCACAGACCAATAAAATAAATAAATAAAGCAGCCAACCAAATAAGTAGTCTCTGAAAAAAAAGATTCATGATCCAGCCTACTGAGAAACACAGACTCCCACCTTATTGAAGTTAAACTGCAACTAACTACTCTATAATTCAGTCAAAAAATAAGTCAACATAATCTGATATTTTTGCAGAAGCAGAAGTTCTGGACTAAAACATGTACGTGTTAAAGAGAAGACACTCCCATCTATAGAGAAAGGAACAGAAGTAAGAGAAGAAATAAATAAATGGCAGTTTGCAATAGTGCCCTGGTAACATTTTGGAGACCAGTACAGTAAAATATATGATTTGGAGGGAAAATCCTATCTTCTGTTTCATCAAAACAAGTCACAGTACTTGCAAACTCACTCTGAAACAGACACATATTTTGATGTGTATATAAGGAATGGCTTGTCATCCAGACTTCTTCACTGAATTCACTGGGTAATAAGTTATTTATGTTGGCTGTTTGGGTTACAAACATGGAACATATGAGTATATCCTATGTAGTTAACTTTTGTCAATATGTATGTGAAGATGAATATTAAGATTCTGCCTAATCTTAATGTCTGCAGGGAGAAGGGAGCATTTTCTCCTGGCACTCTGATGGATCCAGACTGGGCTGTACAAACCTGCACTCCCAAGTACCTATGGGAGTGAAAAGGACTCTGTTATGGACTTCTGTGTCTTCTAGAGGAAACTCTTTTCCTCCCTTCCTTTTCACAAAACAGAAACACCAGAGTTTAAGAATATCAGCTTTAGCAACGAAAGTGGGGTAAACTCTATCGACTAAGGTAGGCTTAATCATACCATAGGTTAAGCTAGTTAGCTCTAGTTAACTGGAGAAAAGGAAAACTTCACCCTTTGTCAAGCACTTTCATTAATTCAGGCTCTTTGTATTGCCATGAAAAGTTCTGTAATGCCTAACTGTATGAGGTAGCGCTGCAGGTGCATTGCTACCAAGCTGCTCCTAAGTATTAAGTCAAAAGTTTGGGGATGTTCATCACATTTGACAACTAAAAGCTAAAAAGTGTTTTAGTTTCTTTGTAGGGAGCAGCTGACTAAAATGCTGCAGTTCTCTAGACCCAGACCAAGTCATATGTATACCACTACAGCATTTGCAACTGCAAATCTATCAGGGATTTGATGCAACGGATAGAGGAACATAGAAAGTCTGGGTAGAGGTGAGTGTTGGAGAATTAAAAAGTCATGCAGAGTAGAAGTAAGAAATTGATTCCAACGTCTGAACTTTCAGAGAAAACTGAGTTATGTTGTCCAGAAGTCATAATGTTGTGACAAACGAACGTGATTATTTGTGGTGTTTCTGAAACTGGGAAGTGGGAACATACCGGATTCTTTTAGCTAAATAGAATTAGATCAAAGATGTCTATTTCATCACAATTTATTTCAACATGACCCACGTGCAAGAATTTATTGATGTTGAAATAGTTTTATAAGTTCTATGTTGTTCATATTTGCTCAAAAAAAGAAAACAAATCTTTATTGTCTCCTATGAAGTTTGTACACCTGTTTTAGGAGAGATTTAGCTGATAAGTGTGAAGAATTTACAGATTTCTCAGGTAATTACTATAATTCTTTGAGCCTTTGGGAAAACAAATAGATCAATGTGGTTCCTTGTCTTCTGAAAAAGAAAACACTTTTTTTTTTCTTCTAAGTAATTGTGTGCTGTCTGTAGCAAGATCACAGGAAGCACAGAAGGTAGCTGTTCTGCATTCTGCTGAAGACCTTATATGCCTTAAATGGGAAAACTTCATATTTTATCAGAATGGTCACTTAGCCTGATAAAGACCTATAGAGATAGTTCACAGGACTAAATGTCAAGATACACAACTTTTCAGAAAGAAAGGGAGAAAAGAAAGGGAATATATATTCTGAGGCTTTCCCTACATCAAAAGAAAGACAAAGCTTTGGTTTTGGTCCATCAGACCAGGAAAACTAGGAAGACAACGTTTAGTTAAAGAAAAGGATTAAAGAGACCACTGCATGCCTAGACAGCTGTTGGGCAACACATACAAGAGGAAAAAAAAATAAAAAGCCTCTCAAATTCTTGAAATATTACAGGAACAGAATTTTCAAGATATCAGAAAATTAACACGAGATGGGTTTATCTATGTTTCATCCTGAGAAGCAGAATGTGATTGAGGAACAAAATTTAGATGAAAGTGATGGTAAGATGATGAAAATTATTAATTTTTAAAAGATAGAGGATTGACAACAGAGTAAAGAAAACAAATTGCAGTAAAGGAAGATTATTGTTGAAAGGCAAAGGGGATAAAAATTGTTGGCAATTAGTACAAAATTGTTATGGACTTGAAACACAAATAAAAGGCCATTCATGCAGAAGCACAGAATACTATCTTCGTTTAGGAATAATCTATCAATAAGTAGAGGTTGGGAATGACGTTGTGGACAGTTTTTCTGCAGAATAGCATTTAGGAGATACCCTGGATGGAGCAATAAACCAATAAAGAAGCCAACAGTATCAAACTGCTGCGAAAAAAGAATAATTCACAAAAACACAGAAGAGTCTGATGTGAAACACATGGAGCAGTGTTCGCTCTGGTTAGCACTGTGAAGTCCTCAAATGGAGTGCTGTGTCTAATTTTAGTTATTTCAAGAAAATGTGGGTGAAAGAAGTTATGGAAGAAAGCAAAATTGAAGGACTGTAGAAGACATGGACTGTGGGAAAAGATGGATTGGGGTTTGGTGTAGTGGAAGACACGCAAGTACTTAAAAAAAGTATGAAAATCTGCTGCAAAAACAACATAATACGGTATCTTCCCTATCTTCCATGGCACTGAATTACAGTAAGAAAGGCAAGAGGTATTTTCTATGAAAATGTCATTAAGTCTCTGTATAGTTAAGCACTGGACAGATTACTGAGAGAGGTGATAGAATCTGGATTATTGATTTTTCTTTTCAGGCCAAGTCAAGCAATTATCTACAAGGGAAAATTTGATATGAAAGATTTTGCCTTAAGACTCGGGGAAAGATTAGATCATCTTTCAAGATCCTCATCAGCTGTATTTTCTCTGATGTGCTGATAAACATAATGAAGGACAAAATGGAACAAAGCTGGTACATCTTGTATTTTGGTAAAGGATGCAAGGTCAAGCACAAACTGAGTCTGTGGAACAACATGCAACAGTCTTGGCAAACATTTCTGCTGCTGAGAAATGGGAAATGGCACAAATGAACAAATGACAGAGCACTTAGTGAAAGTGTTGATATGGTGAACTCCTATTCTCAGAGGACGTGCCACTGGTGGCTTTCAAGGACAGATTCATAACATCCTTCTGTGGCTTCTTCCAGGCTGCGTCCTGCAGGTGCCATCTCAACCACAGTTAAATGACCTAGCTTCCTAGTCCATAACCTGGGGAGGCTCATTGATATGACATATTAATTAACTTCCAGGCTCCTTTTTGAAGCAAATCAATTAGTTTTCAGATGAAGGTGGGTTTGAGAATAGTTTTCTGACTGTGCTCTCAAAAACTAATTTATATAGCACAACTTCAGTTCTTTTTATCTTCTGCAGTCCTTAGATATGGTCTTTGTGTCCTCATCTCTGCACGCTGTCGTGCTATATCCTGGAGCATGTGTCACACTTCCTTCATTTTGGACTCTAAAAATAGCTCTCCGTGATTTTGCTTTCTGTGTAACATCATTGTGACACAATTCAACACTTGTGCACACTGTGCACCGTTAAAACCCAAAAAGTAATTAATATGTCTTAGGTGCAACACATGAAGCACAAAGTAAAATTAGATTCAGTCGTAGACCATAGAAATGTGGCCAGTTCACTCCAGAGGGGTTATTTCTGAGCAAAGTGCATAAAAGCTGCTAAAACCTGAGATGTGAGGGCCTCTCTGGGAGTTGAATACTTTTATCAGTGTAGACATAACTACTGAAATGGCTTGTTCACTAGCAGGACTTCATAGTGTCTTTTTAACACAAACCTGGGTGAATGAAGCCCTGTGGGTAGAAACCACATGTTCTGTTTCTGAAAGGTCTTTTTCAGGCATTTGGTCCTGTCTCACATCAAAAAGTTGGGTAATGCTGAGTTTACATATGAAAAGGTGAATCCCAGATGCCTTTACTGCAAGTTCTGCACTATTGAAGCCTCTTACTTTGGCCTAAACATTTTGAATGTGCCAAACAGCCCTGGCCAGGGTGTGGGCAACACAGAGAATTTTGACTCATTTATTGTTTAGTCCCAGACTCTCAGAGGGAGTTACCAAATGACAATTCCTTTTCTTTAAATACTTGTAGTTCTCAACAGAAAACTTGTGAAAGCTTAAGAGCAATAACATCTTTCTTTTACTCTTTTCTCTCCATCTTTAATAATCTACAATTCTGTAGATTATGTGTATTCATATATATATATAAATAACGTAACTGAATCAAGTAGGTGCTTTTCTTACAAGTAAAGCATGTTTATGACTGGATGATGTTCTGATAATGTTTACGTGCTCCCAGGGATTCTTTTCTTTTCATCTAAGCCAGTGTAGCAGTTTCTACTCACCAAGGTTATTCCTGTGCACCTCATGACCCTTATGAGTACATCAACAAATGTTTCCTTTACCAAGGCAGACCACGGTGAAAGTGGAAATCCAATTTCAAATAAAACTATTAAGAAGACAAATAAAAATGAGCTCCCTATTTAAATAACATATTTGGATGCCTTGAGCTTTAGGAGCACAACTGCTCCTTAAATCATCTCCTGCAGCCCCCTCCCTATCCATGCTCCACATTACGGTCATCCCCTCTCCTGAGAGCTGCAGCACCTGCCTGTGCAGCTGATAGCACCACTTCCCCCACTCCGAAACCATATTTTTCCTTTGTTTAGAAATTCCCAATCCTTATTCCTTGCCTTGGATATCCTAACTATTCCCTGACAATATACCTCATTTCTACCTCAAATTTATATGGTCACTAAAAGCATGAACAGGGAAGGATAACCTAGGATTAATTAGGAATTATCTTCAAACTAGAGAAAAGGATCAAATTTCTGAAAGTAGCTGCCTTGTGCGCCGATGCACAAAGTACTATGGATGAACAGAAGAAATTACCCTAGTTGTAAACCTGGCTTAAATCTCTTGGGTCAGAGAAGTTGTTGCTTCTGCTCATAAATTGCATTATGTGACCACAATATTGTTTTCCCTTGAGGTAGCTGGATTTTTCCATGGCAGGCCATTCAGATGTACTTGGCCTTGTTCTCTTCTGAGGAAAAATGTTTTGGCGCTTCAGACAACAGCAGTAGGATTCCTGCCAATCTGCTGTTTGTGCATTTCAGATTGCCGTGTTTGTGGTGGTTAACACTGGAATTCATGGAACAAAGCGGACTGGCAGGGCTGAGGGGAGGATCAAAGCACTGTGTTTTTCTGACATGCAGATAGCTTGTGAGGAGAGGAAGATAGAGAATGTTGTGTCCCAAAGCAGAGTTGTTCAAACCCCTGTGCTCAAAATGAAGACACAGGCATCTCCTAAATATCCATCCCCTTAGGGTACTATGTGATAGACTCTCAATTATCACTACAGTCTCCTTTTTCTATTTTATCCTCCTTTCATTTGAAGAGTAACAGTATTGTCTGACTTTCGTTGCTGATGCTTTCTGCATGCTGTGCAGATTGGGATCCAATGCTATTTCTTTTTCCCATAAGTTCATGATCCAGTCCTTCAGCTGAGAGGTAAGAAGAGTTTAGGGGCAGGTTTCGTCCAGTGTGGCCTTACATGCATCAGTAACAATCTACAATCACAGGAGTGAAATAAACCCTTTACATGGGCTGGGGATTGCTCAGGCAACTCAGGAGGCTAGTACAGATCCTGGTTTTTGTCCTGTTGATGTAAAGTCTAGATAAGGACTGTCTGTGCTATTTTCAAGCAGTGTTGAACTTTTAGCTCTGTGTTTGCAATATTAAACAAGTTATGTAACTTGGCATTTTTGTATGCATCACTGCACAGTCATGCTTAGGCTTTTACAAAACTTTCCTTCTGTTGTACTACTTTGTAAACAGATATCAAGAACTCTAATGAACTTCTGGTTGTACCTAAATGAACATTAGCTTCAAAAAGGTCCAGTGAAGGGTATTTCCTTTTAAAGGGGACTTAGTATTTTCAAGGTACGCACAAGACTACACCTGAATAACTGTTAAAGACTTAGGAAGCAACTGGGCATTTCTATTGAGCAATAACCTGCTAAAAAAGATTAGACTACAACATACCAGCCTTCAAAATATATTGGTCTTCCCTTATGTGCCTGTAATTATGAGAGAAAGCATGGAACACTGAAAAATAAATATAATTGGTGACATGTATTTTTTAATTCTTCTTTATTCTTTACAAAAAGATGCCGTGTTATCTGGACTACAAGACCAAAATCTGTCTGAAGATCATGAATGGTCTCATAATTGTTTTCAGGTATCTTTAGCTGCATTACAGAATGCTGGTAAAATAGACATTGTAAAAATAACCATTTGGCATTGGTTGCAAAAATATAAGCTCAAAGAAAATGAAGCAATCTAATTTTAATAGTATTGTTACTCAAATTTTATTTTGATTTATTATTTGATACAAATATTTTTTTTAGATCAATGAAAAAGGAGGGGGAAAAAAGATATTTTTCTTCCCCACTGTCATAGAACAGTCTATGTCATTCACTAGGATCTAGTTGTACCATTCTGATGAACTGATACTTATGGAAATAATTAGAAGATCCCAGCTGCACTACTCATTACTAGATATCCTTGAAGTTAATTATACACTGTGTTTCCCTTTCTGATGTTGTTCAAAAAAGCTTTTAATGAATTACAAGTAAATTCATACCATATGTCCAAAAAAGCAATCAGTATAACTTTCAGACAGTATCACTGTATTNTTATCAGCCATGTTTTTCTTTCTAGAACCAAAACACAGCTTTGTAGCAGACACTGAGAGAAAGTTTCAGTTAGAAACTAAGACATGGGATTTTTTAAGAACTATGTTTATGTTGGATGCTACCCTATACCCAATAGGAAGACACAGTCTGAACATTTATCATTCACTTTATGCCTCAAACCCATTCATATTGTAATGTTGTAGAACAGCAACATTCTGCAATGTTTCCCTACCTATAAACTTGGTTAAAACACATCTAGGCTCAGAACACAAGCATTTTCCTTCAAAGCTGGGAGATTTATTTGGTTTTTAATCAAGAAATCTTTTCTTGTCTCTCTTCCAGCCCCAGATCCTACTGTGAGCTCATGATAGCTTTCACCAGAATCCACAAGGGAAAAATCCTTCACTCCCCAAAATCGTATAAGAATCCTGCCACGGAACAGGACAAAGCCAAGATTCACTCAGGTGCTAAAAAAGATAGAGAAGGAGAGAAGACCTTTTCTGTTTTTAGCTCAGAATTCAAAGCACCTCGACTCTGTGGAACATACGACTTGCACATTCATGCTCTGCTGGATGTAGGTCTGGGTCTAGGGCCCCTTGCAGCAAGAGAGAGGAGATGAGATCTTGCTGCTGGGATGCCCCGTGGCTGGCAGGGTCCTTTGAGTTCTGATTTTTTTTCAATTAGTGCTGAGTTATGCACACAGCATTTACAGGCAAGATTAGACACCTGGTGATTAACAAATTCTGCTTGTTAGTGGAAGAAGATTAAAACTCTCTTTGGAAAATTATTGGACTTCATGGGGCTCTTCTACAGCCTCCACAGGGAATGAGATTCAGCTGACAGACTCAGATATCAACTTTTTCACTGTGTTAGTACTTGCATATCAGCGATGTATCCAAATTCCCACTGCAGACAATGAAAGTCCAGCCAATGTTGAAGGTATCTACTTTAGGGTGAGCTGATCAGGTTTCTGCAATCTGAATATCTTGCTTACCACATAGGCATCCTTACTGACAGCACTATGAGCTCGACCTCTTCTTTACACCCAGATATCTAAAGTGTGTTTCAGTGTAGGAAATACTGTGTCCCACCTTGAATGTAAAGGGTACAATGGCATTTTTTGCAAATGTCAGCCTTCTTTTTTCCCAAGTGAAAACCTCTAAAAATTGCTCAGGACAATCAAAACTTTCAGTATGTTCCTTGTTTAAATAAACCAAATCCAGAATCCATTCAGCTCTAGCACCCTCTTGAAAGAATGCAGAAGAGATGCCTTAGTCTTCATCAACATTATTATGGAGACCAAAAAATTAGGTTAACTTCAGGATAACTGTGCTTCTTGCTGTCTGGGACTCAGTACATAAGGATCGATGATTCAAAAAAAAAAAAAAGTATCTGAAATGGTAAAACTTTGCATTGTAAAAACCTGTGCATGCATTTTTTTCCTTCTAATGATTTTCATTTCACTTGACAATGTGTGTTTTGAAAATATGAGAAGAGTTTACAGTGAACTATAATGCTGAAGAAGAGTGATGACTGGTAAATATTCTGTACTTGCATTTAACAAATTGAGTCTTTACAAGCAGAAAAAATCATGTATTTTGTTGTGTCAGTGGTCACACACCACGGTCACTTTATATATGTTGAAAGCCAGGGATGTTACTGCAGTGGATAACATTCTGCTTTTTCTGAAGTCCTCATTAAAATGTCTTCATTGAAGAAGAAATACTGCAGTATCATAGGCAAGACTTAACCTACTCACTGAGGCCCACTTAATACAAGAAAATAAAAGTAATGATGTAATGTATTTATACCAATGTAGCATAATAATACCACATTAACTAGCAAGAAAGAGTTAAAAGTTGAACAAAAAGTCAGGGAAAGACATCTTGCTTTCCTTTGCTTTATTTCTCATATGCATCACAGTGACGGTAGAAAGGATATGTTATATTTTTCAAATTCCATATGTATGAATAACAGGAGGGAGATACCATGAAGTATTTCTAAAATACTGATGTTAGGACAGCTTCAGTGTTTCTATGGTGGTGAATAGAGCTGAGGTTATTTAGTAGTGGTTGTTACTTCTCTGAAGAAGAAATCTCTTCCCATGGACATCAGTAGAAAGAGCACCTGACATTAAATGTTGCATTCATGGAAGTTTTCAAAAGCATTTAAAATTGTTTTGCGATCAAATTAATTTTTAAATAGTTATGAAGTAATAATGACTTTTCATATATAGTTTTGTTAAATAGTATTCTCAAGAGAGCTAGATTATTTTCATACTCTTCAAACTATCACACTCCAAGAGCTTTCCTTAAAATATTGTAAAATGAAGGCTTAAAGTAGCTTCCTTAACATAATGTTTGAAGCTTTAAGTACAGAGGAAACATTATAAGAAACTTAAGGTGTGTTATTTTACTACCATCAGCTGTTCTTATACGTGTATGCAGGACTAAACCAAACTGAAATTCTTTCACCAGAAGCCAGAGGTCTTGTGAGAGGCAAATCAGGCACCAAAGAGGTTGTTTCAACCTTCATTCAAATAAGTGAATATTGGGAATTAAACTAATATTTGACACAAAATTTTCCTTACATTATATCCTTTATTATGTTACTGCAGTTATGTCACGCCCATAGGGTTATAACAATAGAAATTTTGTTATGAATGGTTAGATTTCTATTCGGCCTTTCAGAAAACAAATGTTAGAGATGAGATGATCTAAAAAGTTAGGATTTGTTTTTTTTTTATAACTTAGGTTTTTAACTCTCATCACTAACATGAATGATCTTAGACAGATCATTTTCACCCCCCGTTTATTTAGGAAGAAAAGAAAGTATTTCACTGGAATTATTAAATAGTTGTCTATTTATGAAAATAAATTTATGAAACACACCTTTCTGATCCACAGAGCGCTGTGATAATACAAAAAAAGTGTATGTCATAACCAAGTTGCTCAGACAGGAAAGTCTGATGTGTACCTGATGCTAAAAAAATCATCAGGATTCTAAGGACAATTGCTTTGAAGACTACAAAGCCGCATTCAAGAAAAGAAAAATGTAGTAAAAAATCCAGTAAAGTTTTCTTCTCAGGTGGCAAATGTGAGGGTTAAAGGTCTGAAATAAAAATTTTTAATTGGGAATGGCAGCTCACCACAAGAGATAATCCAGCATTTCTGTGGTGTTAGTAGACATGTTAAAGCCAAAGTTCTTTCTCACAGAGCAGAAGAGCTTGTTAACGTGTTGCATTTGTTCAGATCTTGCTGATGTTACAGTGTATGAAATAAGCTGCTGGTCTCTTCCAAGACAGCACAAACCCATAAGCTGGCAGGCCAGGAAAACCCTGAGAAATGTAGAAGGCTACAGCAGGACATATTTTCTTTTAAAGTCTAGGTGTTTTGTAAGTCTTTTTGTATATTGTAGACTGTGGAAGAGTGTGTATTACCTTTTTTGGAAAAGTTGCTTTCTGTCCTTCATGTGCTCTCTTGTGTGTTGAATTATTTGTTTAGAAGAAAGGGAAAAGATCACAGCAGCTGAAGCCGAAAGCATTTCTACCTTAGTAATAACAATGCCACAATGCTGAATCAGTAAAGATACAGCAGCGCAAACACTGTAAGAAAGAAAATGAGCAAGGTGGTGAATGCAAGGACACAGGCACTTAAGAGCTCACTCAGCCTGACTTTGCAGCAGCCAGAATTTGCAGCCTGGTCTGTAGCTGAAACATGATACCAATGTTAAGGGTAACCTAATTAAAAAAAAACTGAAGTGTTTCAAGGTCTTTCCTGTTTATCTCCCACTATAAAAGACCTGCCCTTCTGTTGGGAGTTATATAGCAATAAACAACACTATAGAAAGGCACTGTGGCCATCCGGAGACCTCGTGCTCTAATTCCTGTGACTGTTCTCTCTCCCTTCCATCATTCTCAGCCTCAGGTACCTACAGCTACAAGACCATTAAAATCTGGAAAGTTAGAGTAAAACTATAATCTGAAATAGAAAAGCAAAATTTTGGGGTGTCATGCTCACCACAAGGCCCTTGAAGGTTATGGGCTAGTGTGGAATATGCAGGTGAGACACATTTGGTGAGCTGTTTGACCAAGGTTCCACCTGAACTTTGCTACTAAGTCACATCTATATTTAATGCTCTAGATATTACCAAAATCAAATTACTTAAATTACTTAAAGCTTCTGATAACAAACTGCTATCAAATAGACTGGAAGTTTTTACATTAGCTGACAGATAGCTGGATAGAACCTTGAAAACAGAGGTCCAAACAAGGCATAGTTCTCATCCCTTCTTATTTAGAATTCACAATTATTGCACAGGATGCATTGTACCTCACATCTACGTTCAGCTCCTTTTATTCTCTCTCCTGTAGACCAGTTTTGTACAGACAGAGCAGGAATTTTCCACACATTAGAGAGAAAAGTTGAAGTCAGGTTTCTCAAGTGTCTTGTCTTTTCTATGACTCCCTTGCAAAATGCACTATCTCTGCTTATCAGAGGGTGGTTTTTGTTTGTTTAAATATTTCCAAGAGATAAAGAGGTTATGAACCAGGAAGCTGCCCCTGATATTCATATGAGATGACAGAAACAAGAAGGAATGGAGGTGTTAATTTCAGCCTTACATGTTGTACTGTAATGAACAGGTCATAACAAAGAACTGTAATGAGAGAGTAAGACTCTTCCCTTTCTTGTGTAAACTCACTGAACTAAACAAACATAATTGGCATAGAATCTAGGTAAACATCTGTGCAGAAGGTAAAAGTCATCGTAGCGTACAAGACCAATCTATAAGCTGGTATTTACTGGGTGAAATTCAGCAGATCTTTTCTTGTACATCCATTGTGATGTATACTTACAGACAGAAAACTCAAAGAATGGTTTTCACATTGCATTGAATTTTTCTGTACTGTAAGTCAGCTGTGTATTTTGTGTACCATGGGGAAGTACACGTACAGACTTGTAAGAACAGGCTTATTAAAACACAAAAAGATTTCCTAAAAGAATTTGCTGTGGCAAAAGAATGTCATAAACTGAGACGTTTAAGATCATCTGTCCCAATTATTTTCTCTCTAAAAACACTTCTCTAAATTTCTGCTTGTGCTAGGCCACAGTTTTAACTGACACAGGCATACTCTTGTCCAGAAACAAATACAGGGAAGTACTTTGGGGGGTGGGCAAATCAATATTTCAGTTTTAAATTTTTCAAAGTTGTCTAATTTGTCAAAAGTTTTTTAAAATAAATAAAGTTCTCACCTGTAAGACAGTGATGTTGACCTTACTGTCAAAACAACTCTAAAATGACACTGCTGATAGACAAAGGGTTTCTGATATGCATGCTGCTTCTTGAAAAATCAGATATCAACAAAGGTATGTTTATTATTTTCACTTCATAAAACACAATGAGATCTGTCTGAAGTTCATGGCTTTTCTTGATTAGACCACTGATTTCTTATGTGAGGAAGATGTGTTTGCTCTAGAGTACCTCTCATCCATTACTGCATTTGCTAAGGGTCTGCGTGGAGAAATACAAGTCAAACTGAAGCAGGTGCAGATTTGCACAAATATTGTGAAACAATAACTGGGCAAGAAAAGGGGATTAGTATGAGGTCTTCTTGGAACAAAAAATTTGCTGGACTAATGGAAGTAGCCTTGATGTGTGAATGACACAGAGTGGTCAAACTTTTAAAAGATGGGTGCCCAACCTTTTGGCTTGCCTGAGCTGCAACGAGTGAAGAGTGAAGAGGAATTGTCTTGGGCTGCATATAAAATACATAATATAGTTAATGTATTTAAGTAACAAAACCTTTTATTTTTTAAAATATTTTTATTAAAACATAAAAAAGAGGGCAACAAAAACATAACACTAGTGGGTTGGACATGTATATTTTAAAACAGGGCGAAAATTCACATATTTTGTCTTTAAGCAGAAAAAGACTGTACGCCTTTTTTTTCCCCATGCATGCAGTTTGCCTAATGTTTGTCCATTAGCTTCATATGCCATTATGTTCATAATTGGCATTAGTGTATTCGTCATTTTCAGCATACCAACCAAAAATAACAAAATATTAATTTACCCTTGGGAAAACAGAGCAGAACCATTCATATAAAGCATTAAAACATGCTTTGCTCCATTTACCGTGTGCAGTTCCTGTCTCGTGGAACATTTGTTTCTTAGCATTTAATGCACTACTCAGCAGGTTAGTCACATGAGACCTCACTGGCACTGCAAAAACCATAGACCTTTCTGACTTTGTATTTATTGCATGTTTAATATCTGAAAAAAGATAAAAAACATGGAAAATAGACTCCACTGTGTAAGTCACATGAAGGGGAGAATTCCAATTCAGAGAACTTGCAAACACACTGCACACTTCCAGGAAACTAATAAAAACCTTATGTAATTGCAGGAAGAAAAGTAAAAATAAAAAATCAAAACCAATGGTCCAGAAATATTAAAGCAGATAGTGTTTTTCCTTAAAGTTAACTATTTACTGCCCTTCACCAGAATGTTGATTCTTTTTCTGATGCACCATTCAAATGTCGGATAATTGAACAAGTTGACATAAAAGAATGCATTTGGGTTTGTCTAAAACTCAGCATCCAGTATTTTTGGAGGTTTGCTCAAGTTGGCTCGCTTCTTAACAATGTTTATTTTTCTTATCTGCTTATCTCAGAATTGAAGGACCCAGCTGGGACTGCAAGTAGAAAAGCCAAAATGCTGTCAAAAATATTATGCTCATAGTATTCCATAATCAAGGAGCATGTTAAATCTCTAAAGAAAGATTGCTTTGGAAAAAGTATAGCCTCCATTTGTAATCTGAAGATATCCAATAAGAAGTGTTTTCCAGCTTGCGCTGCAGTTCACAATACAATTTCACAACTATATTATTTAGGAAGGATTTTTCTTTATGTTGACAACAACTGAAAGGGAACAGAAGAAAAATATGGAACATTCTTAAAAAAAAAAGGTCTTCCTTATTTAAATAATCCAAGCCATTCAATTCAAGCTTCTGAAGTGTGTGTTGGTGTGCTGTTAAAAGGGCCTCAGTAGCTCAGTCTAGCAATCTTGCAACTGAAACTGCATCTAAAGAGACAACTGCATCCAAGCCACAACATTTTATTTTTATTTTTATTTTTTAATTACTTTGAAGTAAAAAATTCAATAGCAGAGTGTGTTTTAGCCAGATACCAGTGTCTCCTATGTTTCTGTTGAAAAATGCTAAACGTGTTCCTGCAGAGTGGTCTGGCTGACAATGATAGAGACATTAAAGGATGCTGTACTTTACATGATTAATGATAGATGCTGAGGTTATTAATACTGTGGAAAATATTTTGTTAGGCAGTGAGCATTTATGAAAACTTTGCACGTACTTTGTCATATTTGGGCAGATGCTTCTGTAAATTTTTGTTTGTTTTTAAGAGAAACCACAAAACCCAACAAGTACGCAGGGAGCTAGTACTATGACTAGTCATCATTACAAATGAACGGGAGAGGAGAGGGACATTGCCACTTGCAGACAGCAGAGCTACACAGTTTCCAGGATCATGGCAGGAGGTTGGTGTGGCACCTGAGTTGGGGCTGCCTTGTCAAGTTAGGCATTTTGTTTTGGAGACAGAGGGATGCTTTAACTTGGTTTGCATAGCTTAAGCCTTTCCAAATACACACTTACATATTTCATTACATTTTTTAGAGATCATTAAATTGACAAAAAAAATTTGCAAAATACTGTGACCTGATGTCCTCCATACCTTGCTCAGCTTCCGATAATACTTAGTCCATGCTATCTGATCTGATACAGAACTTAATAAGGAAACAAACATAGTGGCTGCTTTTAATTAATCTTTAAAGTATGGACAAATTTAAAGAAAGAAGCTATCCTTTGATCAAATTGGTCGGTCTAGTACCTACTGAAAGGCTTTTGAGGGATATTTGGAAATAAAGCGGGCAAAAGAAGGGTTGCCATAAAAGAAGGCTTATCTCTTCTTTTTAAGAACTCAAGAATTACATGTATCGCGTAAAAAAACATGGATTGCATAAAACATGTATTGCGTAAAAACACCCTAGAATTAACTAGAATCACATTGACTGGACCTTAAACTGTGAAAATTTATCATGTAATTCACTGAAAAAGCATACAGAGTATATGCAGAAATAGCCAGGCTTTCTAATGTAGCTTGTGGTAGATGAATAAAATGGAAAAAAAGTGGAAGCTCTAGGGAGAAACTGTCCAGTATACTCACTGCAGAAAGTTCAGAAAACAAACATATTTTCAGTCAGGATTTCCACAACTTTGAGTAAACTCACTGCAATACCTAGTCACTGACTTGAAAATACGAAAAGGACTACATTTGAAAAGGATCAACTCAAAATCAAATCCAGCTTTTTATCCACTGTGGTAATTTGTACTTTTGTATTGATTGAGTATCCATGGCACGAAGCCTGGCGTTCTCCCAAAGCTTCCATTTCCTCCAGTCCATGCCAGGACTTGCTCCCTGATTAATTTGGTTCAAAAGCAAATAACACAGCGGATAAGTGAGAGGAACATGCCTTGAGCTGTCTCTCCAAGGTTAAGACTGGGTTCCAGGTGGCACTGAAATCCTGGAGCCCTGTCACCGCTCCAGTCTCTTCCTATCTTTCATCTATTGATTGAGCTTAAAATACAAACACAGAGCTGAAAGTAGAGGATAGCTTCCATGGCTGCTGTCCTACATATCCTGGAGGTGTAGCTGGAGATACCAGAAAGTTGTAGCTCACTCATTCCTCTTACCAGCAAGGCTGGCCAGGCAGATCCCCAAGCTGTGAGCTGATTCACATCGGAAACAACCTTTCCCTTCCAGGGAAAAATGCAGCTCCCCATTGGCCAAAAAGATTAGAAAACTTTTCACACATCCTATGCGTGTTTTTTTTTGGCCAAGAAAGAAAGAAAAAGAAAGAAAAGAACATTAAAAAGAAGAAGAAAAGGAAAGGGAAATGGAATGAAGTCGATTAATTGTTGAATAAGGCACTCAGGGAGGAAGAAGAGCTTCTGGGCGATGAACATTTGAAAACCTGACTTTGTATTTAGGAGCAGACACATCTGTCAGCATTGTCATTAATACCTGCAAATGCATTTTATATAGGCTCTTCTGTCTGGTATGAATTTCTGAAGGTTTCTTTAGAATTCTTAAATTCATTGTTGGTGGGGGAGCAGGGGAGTGCTTGTTGCATGGTAGGTCTTCCAGTCCTACAAAGTGAAGCACCTTTGTTTCTGGAAATATCTGCGATAAGAAGCTGCAGTGATGTTGGAAGAAGGTCTACATTCACTCACACTCAGCATATAACCTGCCTCGAGGCAGGAGCCTATCTCGTCACTGCCAACAAAGCCACGTCCATGCAGCTAACCCTAGACAAGAGAAAATTCTTGGGTACAACTTAATTGCTTGAGCCACAACTTCATTGCTGCCTTGCCTTATTTTCCTTATATTCTCTCCCTAAAATTAAGCACTTCCTTTTCCTACCCTTTGTTGATAGATTTAAGTCATACAGCTTCATGTATTGCATCTGACATAAAAGGCCGGATGTCAGCTAAGGCCTCTTGGTGCCACTTGAAACAAAATAAAGAAAACACAGTAACACAATTTCATTGTCCTCACCAAAAGACAACTGGATTGCTGAGCAGCAGCAGCAGTTGATCTGGTGCCACCAGTTTCCAGAGGCTGCCAGCAACCACTCAGCAGAAGCCTCTGTTCTAGTTTTTGGAAAGAAATTAAGGCAGCCTGTTAAAAATAATAAAAAAAGTAAGTGATGACCAATTAAAGCACTACAAATTTTTAAGCCTGAGATTTTATCTTGGAAAAAGCTGCCAGTGGTTCTATGCATACTTTATTTTGCAAAAAGAATTTGAAATTAAAAATTCCTCTAGAATTCGCAAAATTTTTGCAGTTAGCAAACTTTCAGCCAAATTTTGTGCAACCTACTTGTGCACACATTTTGTTCATGCTAGCAGCTCCAAGAGATGACAAGCACGCTGAGCCCTCAATGCTGCTCTGCCCTGAAGTTTTGCTTTCACATCCTGATGCTGACCAGATGATCAGGTCTAGCACTTCAAGTGCTATCAATGTTAATTTATAGCGTCAGAGCAAAATGTCTCCCAGTGACTTGGAAGGGAATTGCAGACAGAAAGTGGGGCCCCTCTTCCCAGCCAGCCATCTAGCTGGCATAGACACTATCTGGCTCCATGCTTGCTGGCATGTGCCCGTGCACATCTGTCCCACAGCTAAGCTCTGTCCTGGCACAGACTATGCCTCTTGCCTGTGGCTTTTCCAGTCTTTGGTGCTCACCAAAGCACGAAAGTGCTCACTCACCATTTGTCAAACTGCCATTATCATGCTCCTTGACCTTTGTTCGTTCTTGATTTTACTTCCCAAACTCTCAGGGGAAAGAGGATGCAAAGTACATGCTTATTTACATGTTGTCACATCCACTTTAACAGGGTACAGCCCTACAGCTCATCTGAGGATTGCTACTTAGGAAGAAAGTGATACCAGCTCCTCTCTGTCACCAGACACTAACCAGGGGAAAGCATTCCCTCCCCACCTCGATTCTGAGCACCCAGTTGCCTTGCAGCTGACGCCTTTGCTGCCCACAGCTCAGACACTCAGTTCACTGAGCACATGGTTCTGCGCCTGGGTGACCACAGGGAACCTTGCGGAGGGTCATCCTCAAATGGCACAATGTATTCCCACAAAGCTCTCCCATGGAAGTCATATGAAATCGTAGAAACTCCCTTAGAATAAAAGGCAAGTCAAACCCACCCAGATCAATAGCTATTAAATAAATCAACCAAATTCAGGCTGAAAGGAAGCATGGGAGCTTTCAACTAGAGAAATTCTTTTAGGAGACATGAGAGCAACAGCGGTGTCGGAGCTACTTTGATCGGTAAGTTACACAATATGTAGTTATTATTAACATTGACTGATGATCTCTTCCAATTAGACTTTACACCTCTTGCAACCGTTCATAATCAGTTACCCATTAGTAACTCCACCTGTAGCCAAACAATGTGTGTCTATGACTCATCATGGTTGGATATGTACAAAAGACACACCCTGAGTCAACACACTGCACAGGTTATCAGGGACAGAGGAACGGTTTTGAGGAAAATCATTTTAAAATCTTCTCATGCCAGAAGACAGTCAACGACAGAGGTAGTGGGCCGAAGTCCATACCTTTCAATGCTATTAATGCTTTAACAATCTGCACAGTCTGTTAAATTGCTCTGCTTCCTCCCTGGAAGGCTGGTGAAGCTGCAGATGGGGCTGAAGACAAAGAGGGAGTGAATATTAAGCTGCAGAAGCAGCTTCAGGAAAGATTATGACCAGGTCGCCTCTTACAAATTAGGAGTATCCTGCAGATAGTCTGCTTCTCTTCATGGCTACATTGCATGATAAATTAGCAATCATAGTGAGAGAAATTCTTTTAAGACAACCGGAACATTAGAAAGAATTTGAGGAACTACTGCATCTGTGAGAGTCCAGACCAGCACTGAAAGTGGGCAGTAAATGCTGACTGGCTCCTGAGCTTTTATTGGAACATATCACTGAAGACATTTAAAATAAAACCATAATTTTCCTAAAAATGAACATGAATTCCCATGACAAAAGAGTCAGACATGAAAAGTCCACTGGAAAGCACAGTGGGAAAATGAAACACGGATCACAGTACTACAAAGGAGAAAAAAGTCTGTTTACCGTAACCTGAAGTGGTGAGAAAAGATGAATTAACACTGGTTACCAAGTAGCTGTAGATCTGAATGTGGACGTGAAGCAGCACAGCTAAACTTGTTGCTGAGTTCCAGTAGTTTATCCCTGATGCTGCCGTTGTGTCTGAAA
Organism: Penelope pileata; assembly: GCA_013396635.1. Classification (NCBI taxonomy): domain Eukaryota; kingdom Metazoa; phylum Chordata; class Aves; order Galliformes; family Cracidae; genus Penelope; species Penelope pileata. The sequence goes on along the minus strand of WBMW01000149.1, from coordinate 293,211 downwards.
TTTTAGAAATTAGAGCTGCAATTTGTACACATGCCCATTACTTGTGACTAATGAGAAAGCAGAAAAGAAGGTTGTGCACCCTCCCCTGGGTGGTAACCACTCAGGCTGTGAAAGAAATTAATTATCAAGAGCAATTTTTGTCAGGGTAGCTCACAAATACTACTGCTGTAGAAGAATTTGTAGCCAGGGTACAGAGATCTGCCTCTGACGATTCTTTTGACAGAGTTTTCCTTACAAACTTGATTTCATGGTGATTGCTTCTTACAATAAATGAAAAAGATCATTTATCACTGTGGAAATAAAAGTGTCCTAAGAAAAGGTCAGGCGAAGCTGTTATCTTTTGCTACAGATAAGCCATTAGTGGGGTAAATATACAGTGCTATAAAGCATGAGTATGACATCATGTTTCTGATTTTACAGAGCAGATCTCCAAAGATGGCCTGGTCATATAAAACTATCAATCAGAGTTTAGTTTTAATTTCAACAGGAGTTCATGCCTGCATGGCCCAGAGTGCCCTGGGCACTGCAGAGGGACTGCAGGGGACACATGATCTCTGAACTGACAGCTACCATAAGTGCCATTGCCCCAAACCCAGCTCTGTGAGCTCGGGCTGCAGTGTGGCAGGTCATGGTGTGTTCTTTCTTTGGAAAGCACTGGGTTTCTGGGGTGTGGGTGGCTTGTTTCTGTGAAGTGAAGCAGAAGACTTACCACAGCTGCTTTGAAATCACCAGGACTTCACCAGTGTTAAGGAACTTTGATGAACGAGCTGCTCTGGAGGAGTAAGGTTTTGAAAACCACTATCACTGAGGGACCAGCTCTGAGTTTCTTCTGGTTACCAGATGCCATGGGAAAGTTTCCAAAACTCCCAAACCCTTCATGTGCCTTTGCAAAATATCTCCTCCCTGAATCTACTGCTCGGGAGTTCATGTCAAATAGTCATGGCCTGGTTTTCTTCCTGCTTGGATTTGCCTTGAAAAGCTGTGATAACACTCCCAGCAATACAGCACATGAGAACTGAAAATCCCTACTAACACTTTTCCTCATTTGGCTCATTAGTAATTACATGGCCAGGGTATTACCATTTCTAAGCACTGCGTGTTAAAACTCTAATACTGCTTTCTTCTCTTAGTGCTAAATATGTGGACTGCAGTTTACTATAAATGCAGAAACTATTTACGTAGGCTGTAAGAGTTAAGCTTTCCCAGACCACATTAGGTCATCTATCCAGTAAAAATTCTTCAGTAAAAATTCAATAATGTTTTTCCAGCTGAACACTTCTCCTTCAGTTGGAACTATGGCCATCTCAGCAATGCTGATCTTAGCCACAAATCTGGCTGGCCCCCACTTCAGCTGCATTTGATCAGCATGACAGGAGGACTGGCAGAGATCTGCCCAGCAGATATACTCTCAGTGGGAGTGAAATAGTGATGATGGTCAGCACTTTCCTTCTTCAAAGGACCTCAGGACAGTGAATTCATCTGCCTTGGGAGCCTGGGTCTTGCTTTTGGGGAGGAATCTTTTGTCACAAGTCTTCAAAACTGCCATTTGGGCTCCTCAAGATAGAGTTTTGCCATGAGGAGGTGAGAGAAATGTGGCTTGGGATGTTCTTGCTTCTCTGTCCCTCTTGATCTCTTGGTGCTAGGCTTTGTATGTTTGCTTCGTTTAGAAATGCATTAGTTTTTTGTTACATAATTTAGAAAAGAAAGAAATCAACTAACAGAGACTTTCTGCACTGAGTACTAATTCATTTCTATTCTGAGAATAGATTTTATATGTAATAAATATAACAATACATAATAAAATGTAATACAACATAATAATACATTAATATATATATAATATTTGGTATGTAATAAGATAATCTACATAGAGAGTTTCTGAAGAGGTAATGATACCTCAGTGAAATCAATAGTATGGATGTTCTTTCCAGGTAAGAAGGAATGGTGTGAGCAAACAATTTTGTAAATGTGGGATTTGTGCATTGGGTACAAAATGTCTCAAACATTTTCAAAAGCGGGCAGTGATTTGCTGCCTTGTTGTTAAGCACCCTGGAAAATGATGGATTTTTGTCAAGTGAAAAGTTAAGTGCCTCTTGGATTGCTCCCTATGAATGCAGACACTTTATTAATCTCTAACCATCTTCCAAACTTCAGGCCAAGATACGATTTAGTTTAGATTGAAGAATTTCCTTATGGAAGAGCCTTTCTGTGTCTCTGTAGCAAAAGAACTATAAGCATGTTAGCCGGTGTCCCATATCACATCATGATGGAGCACACAAGGCAATGATCTGTGGCAATTCACCTCCCTGAAAGGCGGTACAAAATTGCACAAGGATTTCCCTGGAAGTCTTACTTGGCACAGAGGAAGCTGCTTGTGTTCAAGAAAATATGTATTCAATTGCTTGGGAAATACTTAGTCCTTGTGGAATAGTGCTGGCATACAGTCAGTCACACCTATGCTGGGAACGTGGGGGAGGTGGGAGACAGCCCAGAATGGGAGCTGCACTGGTTGCCCTGCCTGCAGTTGGGTGCTCTGTGTGGGGTCACCGCACATGGCTGTGCTGCTCCCTGGAGGATCCTGTGGCCAGGCTTTGTGCAGAGCATAAGAAGCTGAAAAGCTGTAATTAAACCTGAGCGAAAATAAACAGACAGAGCTTCTGTTAAGACTGAGGCGGCTGGGTATTCCCCTCTCACTCGCTGCCAGGTCTATGAGAACGCAGGGTTCTTGTACAATAACCATGCCATGCTGAATGCTGGGACTGTGCAATTCCCTCCATGAGCCATACTCGCAGCACAAGACCCCCAGTATGTTTTAATGAGGAGCTTTTCCCCCAGATGACAGTTCGTGGGACGCAGAACTTCATCTGCACCTGTTAGTGTTTCACAGAATCACACAGAATCACACAGAATCACAGAATCACAGAATCATAAGGATTGAAGTGACTTTTGGGGATTGTCTAGTCCAACCCCCTGCTAAAGAAGGTTCCCTACAGCATGTTGCACAGGAGAGTGTCCAGATGGGTCTTGAATATCTCTGAAGGAGACTCCACAACATCTCTGGGCAGCCTGTTCCAAGGCTCTGTCACCCTCACAGTAAAGAAGTTCTTTCTCATGTTCGTATGGACTTTCCCATGTTCCAGTTTGTGCCCACTGTCCCTTGTTCTGTTGCTGGGCACCACTAGAAAGAGCCTGGCCCCATCCACTTGACACTCACCTTTTAGATATTGATAAGCATTCATAAGATTCGCTCTCTGTTTTCTCCATGCTGAACAGTCCCAAGTCTCTCAGCCTTTCTTCATAAGGGAGATGCTCCAGGCTTTTCATCATCTTTTGAGGGCAGTGGAAGTTCTCAAACCACAGAAGTAGACAAAAGAGCTAGAATAATGCAAATTAGTTTCCTTTCTTCAAAACTGGATTTTAGTAAGTGTATTGTGCATGTCTGGGCCTCTTCTCTTGCACTTCCTCTCCACTGAGCACCTTCTGTTTGTATTTTCTGTCTCCATGTTGCTTTTGTCTGAATTGGAGGCTTCGTGTGTCTTCCAGAAATTTAATCTGTGCAGTGAGTCTTTTCCCCAAAACATGCTTGTAATAAAATAAATAAATAACCAATAAAATGTTGCTACCTGGAAAATGCTTCTTCCTCAGAAGTGATCACTGTAGACTTAAGTCTGGAGGTGAGGAGACTTTTTCAAGCTATGGTTCTGGGCCATATTTCCTGTTCTGCTCAGTACAGACTCGGGTGATGAAGACCAGGTCTCACCTTGTGCTCTGGAGCATTGCTTTAGGAATTATGGTGGTGAAATGAGTGAGACAGATTATACAAAAAAGTAATTGCACCATATTATTTTTTTCTAATTATTCAGTTCATCCCCTCTGACATTTTTTTTTTCCTAACAGTCACAGAGAAGTTTCACAGACTGATTTTTAAACATAATCCCTGTTGTCATTACACAGAGCTATATCAGGGACACTTCATCAAATGCACTGCCAGTGGTTCAAGCAGGCAAACTGAGATCAAGGGCTATGTTTTTCTTGTGTGCTGTTGTCAATGGTCCCATGGAAACAGGAACAGAAGTCAGCTAAGTGTTAAAATTAAAGCTGGAAGCAGTCCGGCATCTGTTGTAAAATAATTACCTAGGGTCATTGCTTCAAAGAGATCTGAACAGCTCATTGGTGGTATGACATTTGCTGATGGGATGTGAAATAACCTCTAACTTATCTGTAATTGATCCATAAAGATCTATGAAAAATCTTTCTTCTCTTTTGGGCCTCCAGTTTGAGTACAATATTAGGAAAACATTGTGAGCAATATTAACGTTTTTATTACATATATTAATGGAATACAGTAATTGAATAAATACTTCATATCACAGTAATTGTATATTCTTCAATAAAAACCAAAAAGTACCCAAATGACCACATAGGAGAAAAGATGAGTTAGCCTAGCTAGCCACTGGATGGCACAATTGCTCTATTTAACTATTGCAAAACTGGATTGTTTTTTTCCTACAGAGGCAAGTGAATAAACAAATCAGTCTGGATGCAAAGTAGTTATCTCATATACAATGTAATAAACACAGGTAAGCAAAGTTTTACAGCAACTAGGAAATACAGTTTGTTATTGTGCAATTTACGGTGTCCCTCAAACACTGCTGCTTTAATAGATCAAACAACTAACACAACTATTGGAGCAATTGCCACAATACTGAACTTTGCTTTCATTCCTGTTTATGTAGCTCCACTGTCCTTAGATTCATTAAAAAAAAAAAAGCACAACAACAACAACAACAAACAACTGAGAAAGTAGAAATATAAAGGTCTAGCAAAATGAAATTAGGCTACTTGAGCAAATGTTTGCAGTTTTAAAAATTAGTAATAGTCCAAACATTTACATTTCAGAAGTCTCCATAATTTCCGAATTGAGTTTTTCAGAATCCGGTTGCCTAATTTGCTTCAAGGCCTCTCATACATTGCATCAAGTATACTTTAATTTCTTGATTTATTTATTTTTTCTGATGTACTTTAGCATCCACACTTTTTGTCTCTCCTTGGGGTAAATTGAGAAAGATTTACATGCCACAGCCCAGAAGGCTCCAATGAGATGCTAGTTATGCAAGTAGAATTTCAAGGAAATAGCAGTCATAAAAGACGGATGTACAACCTTGGTAATGCCATAATAATACCATAATACACAGCAACAGCAGCAGAATCCTTTTCATAGGCTTTACTGGCAGAGTGTTGCTCATAAGTGACCTCTGCTCAATACTCAGTGTTTGGCTGTGATTTTGACTGTCTTTTCATGGGCAGATATATACCCAGTGACAGCTGCAATGTGGGTGGCCACCGTTGTTTGCCCAAAGTAACTAAGGAAGAAAGCTTACAAATTGCTGATTTTTTAACGTGGTTTCCTAAAAAACAACAATAGTAAAAACACAAACAAACAAAAACAGAGGGAGAGAGATTTGCACAATCACATTGTTTTTCAGCTGACCACTTGCCTTTGATAACATTTGAAAGATGGCAGCAGCCTGCAGTTCTTAAACATAGAAATTTCTCCCAGTTTTCAGTTGGACTAAGATGGTACATTGGTTGCTACACAAGACATGGAAAAAGCAGTGTCTAGTTGCCCCTTCAAAAGCCGTCTGAATGCTTGTTGGGGTACCAGCCTGCAGATCTGCACACGCATTACTTCAGCCTGTGGTCTGCCAATGAGCCAAACAGGGCCATGAGACAGGGTAATGGGATTGATGGGGAAGAGTAGGGAGGCTTGAGGTGACTGGAGAACAATAGTTTGTAGGCCAACAGGCTTCATCAAACCCACAAATACTGCTTTTTCTGAAAGGTGCAATCAGATGCTTTGTTTCAGACATACATCAAAACAAAAAAAAAAAGGGAAGAACTATGTAGGTCATTCTGAAAACAATGCCTCCTATTTTATTCCATGGAAACTACAACAGATACAAGGAGCACAGTAACACTAATTGATAGGGCAAATCCTCAGCTACAAAACATTATTTTTCATCACAGTCAACACCATTAGTTATGCATTTTGGCCAGCAATGAACAAGAGCCTGCTTGTCACACTTGTAAAAATCTGCACCAGAGGAGGTGACACACTGTTTTACAGCTGCTATGATGTTGCCATTGCTAGGAAAATGTTGCCCATGCAGCCCATCTTTCATCAGCCCAAACAGATGGAAGTCAGAAGGTGCCAAATCTGAACTATACAGTGGGTGTGGTAGGACAGTCCAACTAAGTTTGGCAATGTGGTTCATGGTCTTCAAACTGGTATGGGGCCTTGTCTTACCATGTTGCAAGGGACAGGTTGTCTTATTCTCCAGCCTCACTCTGGAAGTTCGAACCTTCAGCTTAGTCAGTGTTGTGATGTAGTGGTCAGAGTTGATGGTTTGTCTGGGTTCCAGGAAATCCAGACGGATCACCCCTTTCCTATCCCAAAAGACAGCGCACATAACCTTACTCACTGAGTACTGCATCTCGAACTTTTTCTTTAATGGGAAATTCACATTACCATTTCATGGACTCACTTTGCCTCTGGCTTGTAGTGGTGACACCATGTCTCACCACCGGTGATGATGCGATCAAGGAAACTGTCACCTTCAGCCTCATATTGGTTCAATAGGTGCTGACAAACTTGCACGTGGTGTTCCTTCTGTTCCTGTGCGAGCATTCATGGGATCTATCTGGCACAAACTTTGCAATATTCCAACATTGCCATGATTATTTCCAGTGCATTGAAGGTGATAGTCAGCTCTGTACACAGTTCCCTGGCCCTAATCTGATTTGCATGGATGAGTTGATTGAGACACTATTCATTTTGTGGTGTGACAGCTGTCACACATACAGAATATGGCTTGTCTTTCACATTGCCGTTGCCACTGCTGAAATGCACCACTTATCACCTCACTATGCTCACATCCACTGTTTGGTCTCCAGAAACATTCATCAAGTGTCGACGAATGTCAATGGGTGGCATTTTTTCTTCACGGAGGAATTCAGTTCTGCACCATTGTTTCATCCACACTTCCATGACAGATTCCATTGTGTCAGACTGCCCCTCTGCTGTCATTTGTTGCACAGTAACAAAATGGAACGGAATATTTGTGGAAGGTTCAACCTCTACTGCCAAACTACCAACATCTGTTTCTGATGTTGGACCAACATAATAAAATAGGAGGTATTACTTTTGGAGCATCCCTTGTAAATAAATAATGATACCCATGAAGGCTGTAGAAGCCCAAAGCCATGATGAAGAGGCTGAGAGTATCTCCAAGGATTTGCATGTGGAAACAGTGGCACAAGGCCAGTACTGAATCCCAGAGACGCCGCTCTCACAACAAGGCAAATTCTTTAATAGGCATAATTCAAAACCAGAGGAATAAACAGTTTTTGTATGAATAGCTGACCAGTTCATGCATGGAGGAGGAATCCCCTTGATGAGGAAAAGTAGTAGTACCCTTGAGACCTAAAACCACTGGATAAAACTGAAAAAATGCATGTACTGAGTATTACCAAAGACTCCTACACACACCCGAGGCATGAGCACAAAGGAAGAGCTTGTTTTTCTGTAAGGAGATGAGAAGACCTGGCACACCACTGGTAACTACAGTGAGCAAGTTAGATCTCCTATAGAAAGCAAGCCAGGGATCCTTTTAGGTGTTGAAAAAGAGGTGAAGAAGAGCATGATCAGAACAGAGAGGACAGTGCCTGAGCCACATGGTCCCACTTCCATGATCAGAGAGGCCATGATACTGCAGCACTGGGTGCAGTGCCCAAATCCTGAGCTGTGGCTGAGCTTCTTCTGAGCTGGCCCCGCTGGCCCTAGACCCAGGTCTGATGACCCCCCATAAGAGTATGGGGCCAAAGTTATTGAACAGCCATTTACAGAAGGTGGAGAGGAAAGCAAGGTAGGGCTGGTGTTTGGCTGAATGGGTCCTATTCATCCTCTAACTTTCTGCCCCTCTCTGACCCACTCCATCACCCTGGGGTCACCTCATCACTCCCTAAATGCCCCCAAACCGACAGCTCCTCCTGTTCACAGCATCCCAGATGGATCACCCTGACTTCAACAGATGCCATGTTGAGGAAGCATACAAAACATGAGTGGGTCTTGCCTTTCCTGCAGCACAATGGGTGAGCAATCATGGACTGCTCCTGCAGGGTGCCAAATAACTCAGTTTTGAACCTAGTTACAGATACATGTGGAATCACTAGGACATATTGAATCTGCAGGCAAAATCAGAAGTTTTTTGGTGGCTCTGAAATTAGAGCTTTGAGGATAAAAGCCCTCCATTCTGTACATTTAGTGCTTATTTCTCATAAAGAATGTAAAGCAATTGTCAAGAGACTAAAGCACATAGAATAAATATACTGTGGGCCTTCATTTATCCTCAGAGCTTTACCGATGCCACAAAACCACAAACAGCAACAGATCCCTTTGTGTGAATTAAAGCTCATATTCGGTTACAACAATCTGTTCACAACACATAGTTTTGAGGTCTGATTCATTATGGCATAACACCAATATTGTAAATGGCATTTATGTTAGAGTAACATTATAAAAATGCTTGGATGAATCTGGCTTTTAAATGTTTTAATAGTTTGTTTTTCTTTAACTATCAGCCTTATAACCTGTTGGAAAAGTAACAGTTGAATGTAGCTTTCACTGCTATGACTCCACTAGAAGAAATGTACTGCAGGTCTCCTGAACTGTCTAAGGAAAGGACTGTGACTATGGACTAAGAGTTGGACTATGTTATAAAATAGAAGTGTGCTGATCTGTCCCACGAAAACTTAACTGTGCGATAGCTTTGTGGGATATAAACACAGCATATGTGGGAAATTGATGTGTGCATCTCTATTGGCAAACTGGTGTCTTTCACATATTCTTCTGCGGCCACCCAAAGGACACATGCCCATCTAAAACAAGCCAAGGGGCTCCCCAGGAAGGAAAACAGAGCCTTTTTTGAGGTACACTGTTTTTGAGCTTCCTGCAGCACCAAAAAGTTAGGTCTGTGCTACACATTTTTTGTGCAAAGCCATGTCTCGTACTGAAGAACAAAGGGCTCTTCTGACATGGACAACAAAGCAGTGCAAAGGAAACCGGTATGAACCGTCCTTAAGGTGGCTGCCTTCCTGGGTTGCAACATTGATCAGGTTTCTTCTAACCCTGATGAAAGCACAGTGTTATTGACATAAGCAATCTGCTGTTGACTTAAGTCCTTCCAGATTTTGCCTATCTTCTTTCTTATTCTGATGCAAAGTGCACAATGCAAATAGAAGAACCTGGACCTTGCTAATGCAAAGAATGCAGGAATAGTTTGCATCCATTGGGCCCAGGCTAGTACATAACTTACTGCAGGATGAAGTCATAAGAAAAAAGAGTAAAAAGCTTTTTTTTTTTTTTTTTTAAGAAATACCATCTCCAATACCTTCTGCAATCTTAGATTTCCAAGTATTTTCACCTTAATTAAAGCAAACAAATATCATACAGTGCAAGCAAATGGTCTGCCAACATTGTGAGCTGCTGGTGAAGATGTAGGTCATTGATCACCCTTCTAATTCTCATACTTGTGGATCTTGCCCAAGAAAATGCTCATTGACCCATTAGCCAGGAGCAAAAGAGACTGAGTTCTCTTTGCAAAGAGGCTGAGTTCTTTCAGATGTTGCACTCATGCTTAAGATTGTGGGAAAATATAAGACAGTAAATTATTAATATGCTTCTATAAATGTATAATCCATAAAGTAACTGAAAGTAGTTTGGTTTAACTTAAAATGTTGCAATGTTAATTGGCACTATGTTGCTTTGCTGGATCCAGCTCCTGAGGTATATGCTGTGATACACCTTGAATTTCAAGGAAGATTAAATTATTCTGCTTTGTTTTAGAATTTCTTTTAAAGAACATTTTATCAGAGCCATTGAAATGTATCCATTACTAATCAAGCTAATGTATATTTTTGGAACATATTCAGCTTGTGTCTTAATCTTGGATTTCTACCTTTTTCCTTGTTTATTCAACAAGTTAAAAAGCAATCTCAAACCATCAGAGAAGGCAGAGATGCAAAAACTAAGTTAAACTCAGAAGTACTTTTCTTCAGGCTCATTTTTGATATTTTTAGTACATAAAATGAGAAATTGTCATCAGATGAGCAATTTTCATCCTTTTTTTTTTTATCTCCAGTATATCAAAACTAGTGCAGTCTCACTTTAGGCTGTCAATCAGCTTATTTTTTGGGCAGGAAAAGAACAACATTAATGAAAATACATGCATAACTAATGCTTTTACTTTTTTTTTTCCCCCTATGATATCAATCTACTTGCACTGTTGCAGTATCAGAGTGTTTGTTATATTCCTTTGTTTAATATTTAAAATAGCTTGTAGCCTACAGTTTGATTCTGAAATGCAATGAAATATTTGACAGTGGATTAAGCTTTCTCATAATCATACTTTTCCCTGCCAAAATCTATTTTTTTTTTAAATGATCAGTCAGCAGTTAAGGACTCAATTCTCTCCCTTGGTTATAGCTCTCCATGCAGTCGTTTTCACCTCAAAAAATTATGAGAAGGATTTTACTCTTAGGATTCCAGTTTAATAAGAAAAATGTTACTGCTGCATCACAATAGTTTAGGCAATATTATAGAAGCCAAGAGGGAGAAAACCAAACCAAACAAAAAAGAGCAGAAAAGCTTTCTGCATGACCTTGAGCAACATGCATACCCAGTTTATGGTTTATATTGTGTTGGTTCAAGGTTTTTGCATGAAAAAATAAACAGTTTTTAACTACTCTGCTTGTGGCCATACAATTCTGGGCTATGTTCTCATGGTACCTTACTGGTGCCATGTCTGCTCCATGTCTCAGTGTGAAACTTCCATGGCAAGTGAGGATCTGGGAGGAGGTAGCCCTGGGGTTGCTGGCAGCCTCATCCCATCCTTGGCAGAGCAGCAGGGAGAGCGCAGAGGGGACACGGACCAAGGACTTGCTGGTGCCTTGCCCTCTGCTCAGCTGTTACATTGCCATGTCCCCATTACTTCAGCCTATGTTGCTATATTCTCACTAGTTAAATCCTCGCAGCCATTCACCCAGGGAAGTCCGTCTTCACAGAATCCTCACCTGAAGTGCAGCAGGGTGTGAATGGCTGCACTGGGCAGTTGAGATATTTTGGGATGAACGTGGCAGTGCTCAGCCAGCGGGGATGATCACACTTTGGAAAAGGCCTGACACCTGCCTTGCTGTTCTTGTGCTGAAGGCAGCACATGGCTTAACAGGAAGTTCCTGTACTTGGCCTTGAGCACTGGAATCAGAACAGATCCCAGGAATGTGCAAGGCTGTCTTTGGGAAAGTCACAGGAGCGACTGTGTCTGTGGAGCTGGCCCCAGCTAGGTAAGGCCTGAGCATATTTTGTCCTCTGCTGTTATTTTCTTATGCTTTGTGACAGTCCCCACTTCTGGCCAGTGCTGACACCACATAGAACATTTTCCAGTCTGGTACTGACATATGGTGGACATCAGCCTGTTGCAATGTTTCTCATACATGTGCAGTAAATCTCCTTTAAATTCCTCATGAATTAAAATAGCCTGCACAGTATTTCTGAATTACAGGGAATGATGTTCTGTTCTGCAGATTTGTGGACGTGATTACCCTGGTGTGATGGACAAACTTTAGCTTAATAGGGAAAGAAGACTATGAGAAGAGACATTTTCCATAGGAAATGTGAATATAAACTATTTGAGGAACATTTGGCAATTCTCTGATATGTCATATAAGTTCCACACGCTTTTTGAACCTAATTCATGAGTGGGAAGAGAGCACGGATTTCAGAAAAATTGCGTAATATTGGGTCTAATATTGTTGCATGACAGTTTTGGCCTGAAGTGATCTTGTGATTTTGTATTTCAGATTACCCATGTTCTTTCTCAAGAAATCTAATTAGACTTCAAAGATGTCCCCACTGAAGTAAATGAACTCTATAATTGCAGCAAGAGGAATGACATCAGAACCTTTGGAGAAGAAAAAGATAAATACTACAAGAAAAGAAAAATACAGGAAAAAAGCTTTTAGGAGAATATTGACCATGAGCCAAACCATGCCCTCAGCTATGTATATGCAATTCCCATTGAAGCTAAGCGGATTTGTATATGCCTCAGAGCATGATATGGTCCCTTGGTTTAGATAGCAAAACTCTTCCATGGACAGATGAGAAATATGCATTCAAAAATCAATGTATGCTACAAATTTCGTTGTACTGAATTTCCTTATACAGCTGTTTCTTCAGTGAAGAAGATCTGTCTGCTTTGTAAAGGAGTTTGAAAATAGCAGCTTTCCCTTTCCAACAGATTCTTAGTAAACCATTGCTACCAGTATCATTCATAACTTGCATACAGCAGGCCTTTGGAGAAAACACAGGTAATAAGGAAGGAAGAACAATGTCTTTTTGAGGAATAGCCAGGCTTCATATTTATCACAGACTCACAGACCTATTCAGGTTGGAAGGGGCTTTTGAGGCATCTAGCCCAGCCTCTTGCTCAAAGGAGGGTCAACACTATATCACATTGGACTTCTCAGAACTTTGTCCATCTGGATTTTGAAAACACAGAAGACAGACCCTACAGCCTCTTTGATCAACCTCTTCCAATGCTTAACCACCCTCAGAATGAACATTTTCCCTTATATACAGCCTCAACCTCTTATTTCAACTTATGTCCCTGGTCTCACCATGCACCGTGGAGAAAAGCCTGACTCTGTCTTCTTGATAACCTCCCCCTAGGCCCTGGCAGGTTGCTTTTGAGCCCTCAGAAGCCTCCTCCAAGCTGAACAAGCCCAGCTTCCTCAGCCTCTCCTTGCTAGGCAAGTGCTCCAGCCCCAACCATCTTGGTGGCCCTTCACTGAACTTGCTCCATGTTATCAGTCTTTCTACTGAGGCCCCAAAATTGGATTCATTATCCAGATGTAGTCAAATGAGTGCCAAGAAGGACAAACATTTTTCTAACTACACTCCTGTTAGTACAGCCCAGGATGTGCTGGCTCACAGCTGGCTCACTTCCACCTTGTATCCACCAGGAATCCCAGTTCCTTTCCAGCAGAGTTGCTCCCCAACCAGGTGGACCCTGGCCTGGGGCAGTGCAAGGGGTCAGCTGGCCCCAGGTGCAGGACTTGGCATTTGTCCTTGCTGAAATTCACAAGGTTCCTGTTGGCCCATTCCTCCAGCCTGTTAAGATGTCCACCTTAATCCAAATACTCACTCCACTTGGAAAAACCTTAGAGATTCATCCTGTGGAAAATATCTTAATAGAATTTTGCCATGCTGAGTCTTACTTTCAGAGCTATCCCCATAGTCTTGTCATATTTTTACATTTTCCACTTCTTGGGATTCAACAAACGTAGGAGTGCACTTGAGCCTGTGCTGTGCCAAAAGGAATCTCTGCCAAAATTTTTAAGTTTAGAACTTTAGCCTTTGAACAAAGCCTAGGAATAATATCATGATTTCCTACCCTAAAAGACCATCTTTAAGGTGATGCTCACTTCAGCAGAGGACATGATAATCTTTGTTACAATTTTTTTCAGAGGCACTCTTGCTCCTGTCTTAATTTAATGTTTAGATACAATCCTTTTCTTTGTCATAGCGGTTTCTAGTTAAAAATTCAGCTTGTAATTCTGGGTGCCCCATCTACCAAGTGACCTGGTTATCAGATGGAACAATTGACAGCAGGACAGTCTAGGGACTATATATAAAAGCTTTGTCATCTATATGACTTGGGCATGCTCCCTTAATCTGACCCCCAAAACTGGGAAAACTCCTCCGATTTCTAGGCACTTTCTAAGTTAGCCAACCACCAAGTAGGGTGTTCTTTTTTCCTCTTAAAAAATACTTTTTCAGAAGTTCCAAAGATAGGAAGGTATAGAGACCAAAAGGAACAGAAATAATTCATAGGAAACCAGGCTTAGATGCTGAAGGAACTGTGTTGTGAAGCAGAGGGAATGGATAGAGATTCAACCAGGAGGCGGCAGATTTGCTGGGATGCTCAAAGTACCTTCCCCACTACGGGAAGCTGTAAACTAGTCAGAAGGCAGAAAAGCTAAAATGAAGTAGTAGGCTGTCCTCGGAGCTAAAGAACTTAGTTCTATTATAGAAAAATTAAACGTATTACAGCCCTTTCAATTGTAAATTTTACTGTCTCCTTAAATCAATATTTGTTTCTATACCCTTCCTATTACTCAGCAGGTTACAGGACTAATTCAATATCCCCTTTACAAAATTTTCCCTTTTCTAGAACAGTCTGTATAGAGCCAAGATGCAAACCAGCCAATCAAGTACCCAACCAAGGGCATTCAAGGACAACAACCCATCTGGGAAGAATTTAGGGTGGGACAAGTAGGAGGAGGCCAGCCAGCCACAGGTATAAAGCCAGAGGCCAGGGGAAAATGACTTCATTGGGGCTGGTTCTAGCATGGAGTGAGTAGGAGTCTAGAAGTAGCTGGACAAGGTTTATTTATTTATTTTTATTTATTTATTTTTTTGCGCTATTGCAGAGGGATGGGAGTGGAAGTGGTTGGTAACAGTTTTTATGCTTTTGGTTGTGTGCGTGCACTTAATGGAAGAAAGCTGGCAAAAGGGACTGCTTCAGGAATTGCTCTTGCAGCTATTCAAGAAGATGAAAGGAAGAAAGAACTCCAGAAGCAATTTCCTTGAGAGGAGAGAGACTTATGAGTCCCTGTGGGCATCTACTGTCTGCGTGTATGGCTGTCATGGTAGAATAGCTGACCCAGAGGAAAGTGGGCTAATGGAGATGTTCATTGAGGACACCTTACGCTGCTGAACAGTTTAGTCTTCATAAAATCAACCTACTTCTACAGAGAACTAAGCTGACAGAGAAGATATCCCAGAACATAATGCTAACAAGTGAAAGGAAACAAGACTACAGTATCAGGTTTCTCTCAGCTGGTTTACATGTGCCTTCTCTTAATGAGGATGTTGTTCTGTGAGTGGGATGCCCAGCAAGAAGGGAGGAGGGGGAAGGTGCTCTCATCCAGCATGACAAACATACAATTTGCCTACTTGGTTCAAAGTTGATAAATCTTAGAAGCAGTGGGCAACATGTAACTATTATTCAGGTAAGCATCAACAACATGGAGAAGAGGTAATGTAGGAAGTTCTGGAGGCAAAAACTTTTTGCTCTGAAGAAAAGCTGGACACTGGGACTCCGGTGGGAACTTTCTCTGAAGTATTCACTGTATCCTGTACAGGACTGGAGAGAAGGCAGAGTTGTAATGACAGGAGGATATCTGCAAACTAAATAGAAGCTACAAAGAAAAGAGATTGCTGCAAGGGACATCTCAAAGGGATTCAAACATTCAGAAAAAGTCTCTGCTTTAATAACCTCTAATTATCAAGGTTTCAGGTATGCTAAACTTCAGGAGTAGCTACATAAAGTTTAACTATAAATTTCATATCCAATAAAACTGCAATAATACAGGTGTTGTAAGCATAGTGAAGTTATAACATTGTCAACTTTTCCAAGCTTGATTAGAAAAACAGTTTCCTTTCCTCGCTAGTTTAAAGGACATTGCAGGCTTCACTTTGTTGGCAAGCACCTGCATTGGCCTAGAGAAGCAGGAGTAACTGGGCAAAAAGCAAGTAGGGAGTAAAATTTGGCAGGATAAAAGCACACAAATTCCATACAAACTAGGTCACCAAATGTATAAAATAGCTTAAATGATAGCAATTACACTCAGTAACGCATTTTCCTTCAAGATATTTTAAGCTATGTTGACAGTCATTTGATAAACTTTTTTTCCTCCACAGAATATCAGAGTACATTTTTGATTAACACACTTGCTGAAATGCCAGCTAACCAGGCAAGCAAAATTCCTGGGTAGCACAGTGAAGTCTACATTGCATCATTTTCAGGTAGTTCACATACAAGCTAATTTTTCAGTGAGTGAAAAGGGTATAAATAGAAAATGTAAAATACTCTGCAATAGTTGCTTGCACAAATCCTTTGTGATTCAGGAGGGAACATCAGCTAAGACAAACAAGCTTCTTATGTTCTGTCTCACCAAACAGGTACCATAAGATCACCGGTTTTTGAAGGAGACAGACAACACATTACAAACATTAGCTTTCCTAATATGTTATACCTGATATCAAAGGGAAGCTTAAGGAGTCAATATTGAAGAATGCTCAGCACGTTCGATTCTATCACATTCTTCAGCTGAACCACAAGGATCCAGCAGTTTCATGGCATTGAACTTCCGACAAAACTCCTGAAACACTTTTTTTTTTTTGGTAGGGGAAATGGGAAAGGGAAATTAAGGTAATTGGTTTTCATTTTAGACACCAAAAAACATTCTCTGACATACGACAGTTTTCCTTCTGAGAATTTTATTTGTTTTTGTTTGAAAGATCACCTGATGTTATCTTTTCTTTTCTTTGATCTAGTGACTCTTTCCTTGCTGGAAACCAAGATCTTACTCTTGCAGGCATGGAGAATAAACTGCCTGAAGAGATATTTGTTCCTTATTCATAATGCCATGACTAGAATCAGTCATGAACCAAGAATCCACTGTGCAGGGTGCTGCGTTTGTCTTCCATGATTAAGGTATAACATGAAGGATAGCAGCCAGAAAAGATAAACAGGAAAGTGCAAAGGCTCAAGGAGATGAATATTGGGGATCACTTGAAGTCGTGATTTCAACATGATAGCAGCCAAGCCACCATGAGAATCTTGGACAAATACAGGAATTTTTAAAGGAAGATCTTGCTATGCATGAGAAAGTATGGGAGAAATCCCATTTTAAATATATGTATATAAAGAAGTATATGAGACTGTATCTGTATATATAGTACCTATTAGTATATACATATATATAGCTTGGTCTGACAGGTTTTCAGGGATTAGAGATGGGTTTCTTGACGCTGAAGAAAAGTTAATTTGGATGGAATATGCAAACATAAAGATATACATGAAGAAATATTTACAAGTAGTAAGAATTGTCATCAGAGTGGCAACATGTGAAAGGAAATGTCTTTGGGTTTTGTGTGTTGCATATACCTTGCAGAAGCCGTGAAGGTGTCAGATTTAAAGTTTAGGACTGGCTAGCTCACTAAGGAATAGACCTGACTCCCTAACACTGGAAAGGAGAAGAGGAGTATGATTGCATCTGACCAGGTTGGGAGGTGCTCTGTTTAGCTTTGCTCTACAGATATGGACTTGTTCCTGTCTGCTCCCCACCCCGAATAAAATTCTCCTGATGATAAATCAGCTGTTCACTGATGAAGTGCTCTGACTCAGTGCCTCCAATTTTCAAGGAAAGCAAAATTTCAGATAGCACAAATTTGAGGGAAATACGGGAAGTACTTATTTTTGCCCTTTTTTTTTCTCTTTTTCCCCACATAGGAGCCCTGCCACAGATGCAGAATGTGCATCTGTGGACGGAAGGACAGAAGACAAACAAAAGCTGTAGAGAGCAACATGTTTAAGTTGTAGAAGTCTTTAAAAATCCTCTTTTGTCTAAAGCAGAATAAAGGAAATGTGTCTAAAAATTCCACTGAAAACCTATTCACTGACTTGTCCTGTCTGTGTTGCAGTTAAACCACCCATCTTGCACCCTCAGTGATGCCTTCAAAATGGATGTGTTAAGGCTGTGGTCAAAGACTAAAGAGTCAGAAGGGGATTTGAGGAAAAGGCTGCTCCTGTGAGCAGTTCTGGGAGCCCAGGAATCCCTGTCAGGAACAGGTCCTGGGCTCTCCAGACTGCTGAGGCATAAACAGAGGCTTAGGATGAAGTGTTGGTTAGGGGCTCGAAAAGGGAACTTGGCAAGCTGCAAAGCTGAAAGAAGTACATCACATGCCCTGATTTCAATATGCATAATGTGACATAACTTGGCAACATTATATTTTTGTGGTTAATCATTTAGCTTTATCAGCTTGCATTCACGTCGTCTTATTAAACAGTAACTGTCCTTCATGAATCATCAAGTTCAAGGCCAAGAAAACAGCTAGAGGCCTCTGGGCTGAGCAGATGATGAATGGTTTGCAAGCAGGAACGTTGCTTTCTGCCACCCATCATTGTTTCCCTGGGATAAAGCGCCGGGAGATGATAATGTTGAGCCTCTAGAACTAATAAATCAGACTTTCAGCCTATGTCTAGGCAACATGAATTCTGAACAGGCAGAATTTGGACCAACCCAGGGCTCCCAAGCAGAAAATAAGCAGTCAGGCCTACGCGCTGCACTGAGGATACCTGTGCTCTAAACACAGCTCCAGACCATTTGGGTTTCTGTAAAGCTAGATTTTCTGTTTAATTCATACAGTACATTTAAAATATTTGGTTTCAAACCCAGGGTAGCAGAAGTGTGTTTCCAAGGTTCTTGTCTTTGCTGTAGACCTGGAAGGAGAAAAAAACACCCATTTTTCAGATTAACTCCTTCCTAGTTAAAACCGGTCTGTTAACAAAGCTTTTATTCGCAATTCTAATTGCCTTCTGGCTGTCACCATGCGTATTCCGATCTTTACTCAAACAGCTGTGCTGAGCAGATAACTTACATGCAGCAGCCCCCTAATGCCAAACTTTTGTCTTCCCATCCTCTCTATATATCAGGACAAATTCTGCACCTACCACAATGGGAATCATGCAGGGAGAGAAATTCTGTAACAGTGTGCACATACATGACTGGTGTCAAAAAAGTGGCTGAAATCAGGATTCCTTTCCTCCTCCGGCTTTAGAGGCTGTAACTTAGATTTCTTTCCTCTTTGGAGAGCTTGAGCAGCAAGCCTTTTTCTGGTCAATGGTATCTGCAATAAAATAGCATTTGTGTTACATTGACATCAAGTTAGAGCACTGTTGTGCCCTCACTGACAACTTCATGGATGTGAATGGAAACAGGCTAAATATAATGCTGCCAGTGTCAAGTTGTACTGCTACCTGGATATTTTAAGGTATATAGGTGTGTTTTAACTACTGGATTTCAGGACATAGGAAGGACAGAAGGCTTCATACAGATCACTTACCATCATTCCACAACATACAGGGTATGCAACGCTGCTTGGTGGCAGTCTGTCAGAGACTTAAGGTTAGTGTTAATGCTGACTTTGAGATTACAAATCAAGTGGCAAAAAACAGCCCTGTGTCTGTAGCTCAAGCTATATGCTTGAACTGTGTGTCTGATATAGGCTGATGTTTACTCAGAGTTGCTGACAACATTAATGTTCCCTCCACACAGGGAACATTGTGGAAAATATGTTTTTTCTCAGTTTGTGGGACTGGTTGCACGTGCTTGCTCTGCATGTTAGTGAATGCTTATGTATCTTCTGCCTCCGCAAAAGGAAATTCCTCAGCCTCTGTCTCATCAGGCTCATATTGGGATTAAATTCCTTGATTTGACAGAAAAAGCAACAAAGATGTATGGACTGCTATCGTGATAGTGATGTATTTTTTCTTTCTAGGTTTGCAGTACCCCTTTTCCCAGTATTTTACTGCTGTATTTTTCTGTTATACTGTTAAGACTTGAACACAATTTGGCATAATTACTGGGCATGTATCAGTCATCATTTGATTCTACCTCTCTCCTACCCTCTGAGCAAAACCTGGATCTTAGAAACATGGGATTACTTATTTTTGCCCAAAGCTCCTGCTCTGCAGGAGCAAAGTCCATCCGTTACTTTTACCAGTGATTTCTGTGAGACATGTCATAGTGTTCTGCAAAGCATATGCTATTAGCAATTCTGCAGTTGAACAGAGGCATCTCAATCTACTGATGCGTTTTCACGAAAACTCATAAAGCAAGCTGGGTCTGCTGCGAGCGGCACAGAAGAGGCATCTGCAAGAAACTGACCCATCCCTAGGGCAGGAGCTCCTCTGCCATGAAAGCAGAGCAAAGTAGAAAGATATTGTAACCATTTATTAACATATAGATTATATTTCTGCAGGAAGTATTTTCTTGTCCCCATCTTGAATGCGCGTTCATCTGTTTGCTTACATCTGATGAGCAGGGTATCCCTTGTATTTAGCTTGATCTCTCCTGACATGATATTACACCATTCAAAAAGCATCTGCTTCCTTTTTTCGGACAAATCTACACATCCTAAAGAAAACATTTCACTTTTTTAAGAAGTGAGCATCTCTTCTGTAGCTTACCGCAGATATCTTAGGCATTAAAAATATGAAAATTCCATACAGATTAAATATTGATTTTATTTTTTTAGAGAGCAAGTACAATGATGTTGCATTAAAATAATGCTATGTCATAGTTGTTACAGCTCTGATAGAAAAATAAACATCTCAATATACTACACTGTCAACTCATTAATAAATATCAAAATAGAAGTTAGTAGTCAACTGAAATTAATAAACAGCCATAAAAGTATACTATTTTAAATAATAAAAAATTTAGTATATTTCCAGACAAACAAAAGTAGTGATTTAAAAGTATCATTTAAAATGGAAAATGTAAGAAGTTACCGATGTATTTAAACCCTCTTCCCTTCCTAACATTCTCTATGCATAAAATCTAGAGAAACATTATTTATCTGTATATAATTTTTTTACAAAAGGTAGCATATGTTAAATAGAAAGTTAAAAACCGTAGTATTATTAATAGTTGTCACATCATTGCTAAATAAGACACTTTGAAGTAGCTTTATTTTTAGAAGCAGCAGTAGGTAAAAGTGAAGATGCTAGCACAGTGAATTCTTCCAAAACAAATGCCTTCCTAAATGAATCTTTCATCATTCAGCCTCTCCGTTCAAAATATAACTGGAACAGTTCAAATACAATATAGGCATCGCAATGAAAAGTTAGCATTTGAGTAGAAGCTATTGTTTTAACAAATGTCAGATTTTTTTAAAAAAATTATAAGTAGGTACCTTTTTTTAACAGTGTGTGCAGAAAAGAAAACAAAGAGAAAATATATTCCAGAGCAGCACTTCTAAAACTTAAGTATCTACTATTTTTTTTTAATAACTTTTTTTTTTTTTTACCCCCAGAAATACCAATCATTCTGAGCTGGCTTGCACTCAGTGAAATCCCACTGATTTGGCTCACTATAGAAATGCATTCACACTAGCTACTTTTAAACTTTTTTCCTCTCCATGATTTTCAGTTCTCTGTAATATCCATGAAACGTCTGTGCATCGAGCAGTGATAAGATTACTATGCAAAAGTAGTGTCATTCTTAACTACTGCTCCACTCCTGCTCACCAAATAGATCTTACTCTTCTATTTCAAAGGGACAGCAAGAACACTGGCACTATATTTCATCCATAGAGCAGAGTAAATGTCACACAGCACTCATTCAGTATTAACGTCTTAATAAGAAGTGCCCTTCCCAGCTATAGAAAACTCTCCTCAAGGCTGGTCAGTGCAGATCCTGGGGCTGGGGAGGTCATCAGACAGATGCTCAAAGATTTCTCATAAAGTCTCAAGAAGGTCTGCAGTGCTCAGGCTTACAGTACCTTGGCAGGTTATATGCAAGCATTTTTTCGATGAGTAAAGATGCAAAAAGACTGCAATGTTGACGACTGTGGACTGCACGTCGTCACGCATCTCTAATGTGCGGCCAAGCACCTCGGACAACCTGCTCTGAAGAGGCCTCCTGCCCTGACAAATAGAGAAATATGGTCCCAGAGCGCCATCTCTGTCGGGATGAGGAATTGCGAGGGGCATTGTGCCTGCTTGGGAGCCCCTGCGTCCCTCTGCCCTGGGCATCGCTTTTCCTTATGGCCACCTCCAGGAGTGAGGGCTGCCTGAAGCTGCTTCACACGTTCCCTCCCACAGTTTGCCACACGTGCATTTAAGCATGCAAACTAAGCAGAAAACAAATGTATGACTAGACTGGGAAAATATTTTTTTCCGCTGCAGTCTGAAAGAATGCTTTACATAGCAAATTTTCATGACATCATAGAAAGGAAAAAATAAATCCAGTTGATTATAATGGATAACATGTAAACTATGCCTATACAAACGTCCTTCCTTTTTAAGGTCCACTTGCAACATTGCTTGTGAACATAAGGGAATTTCAGCTGGGCACAATGAAAATTTCTCACATACCATCTGCACATTTTCTGGATGAAACTGCTATTTTCCCACACACTTCTATAGTGATGTTATTAACATGCTCATGATGCTTGGAAATAATCAACTCATAGTATTTCTTCATCTCAGAGTCTTTAAAAAATCTGAAGATGCATGTGTTTTAATTGTATGAATGTACCACTTCTGAAATGTTACATAGTTAATAAAAGATAAAATTTATGTGGGATTAGAACTGAAAATTACACACATAGATTTTAACATTTACAGATCTGCTGTGAAGAGTCATGAAGATGCTCTGTTTCTAGCAGAAAATCTAGAATCAACCCCGCAAACCAGCAACGAGGTGCCACAGTATCTGTCAGTGTATGTTTGGGTTTAGGCATGCGGTCAAATCATTTGACCTTTTTTCATTTTTTTGTAGCCTACTATACAAAGTCTTATTTAGAAAGTTTGAAACATGCTATTCTGAGGCTAGATATTTCCCCCCTATTTTTATGAGCATCTTTGATGCACAATCCATTGAAAACTAATCTGAACTAATTTGCCTGTGATATCTCCCATACTAAGCACTGTAGGAAGCACAGTCCTTCTGCGATTGCTGAGGAAATTCCTTGTGAATTACAGGCTGCTTTCTCATTTAAGGTCATGTGCTGAGGGAACACAGCTCCCTAAATAGTGAGGCTTTTGTTGGGCTATTCATCTCCTGCAGCAGCTCTTCTGAAAAACATGGTGAAAGGCAGAGGGAAACAAGCACTGAGTAAAGCCAGAGTTTCTCATGGATGGATTCCATCCTCAGAAACAAAGCTTCCTCCCAAGGATCCTGCTCTATATAGGCTCCCCATGGGCCTTCTAAAAGCCTTGACCTGTCACATTAGCAGCAGCTTATTCTTTTTCACTAGCTCCCTCTACAATACAGCAAAAAAATGAGTGAGATGCAAGCAAAAAAAGCCGTAAATTTTTTTTTTTTTTTTCGTTTTTTAATCTTAAAGACAGCAAGCAGGTAAGACTGCAATTTGTCCTGCAAGCCTGCTCTGCTTGACTAGAGCACATCACACACTCAGGCAGGTGTCTGATAGGGAAATACTGGCTGTGCCCCTGCACAGGCAGCACTGCAATGCCAACAAAGTGCTACAGGAGAAAAGCGGCAGCAATGGGAAGTGTCTGGATGATGGGTGTTACAGATCATATTTTTCTCCCACAAAGATCCCAGCTGCATTGTCCCCTACCCATGTGATTTAACTCCCTCTAACAGTGAAAAAATAATTTCTAGAGAAAAAACAATAGCTGTCACTTCAGTAAGTGGCTTAAGGGCTGTTATGAGAAACACATTCTGAGGAATCTTTTCTGTTCAAAAAATTGTATTGCATTGTTTAAAGAACATAATCATAGCTTTTGTTAAACGCTCAGATATTCTCCAGTGAGGTTTTATTTCTTTGTTTAATTTTGCTATGTGAAATAGATGACCAGAGACTTTTTTTCCTACACAAAAATACTGTGACAAGGGCAATAGTAAGCAAACTGTAGTACATTTTTTATCTTAATCCCACTGAAGCCAATGTTTCAAAGTCTGTTAATTTACATAGGAAGAAAATGGTTCTGTGCATTTTAAAAAGAAAAGGAAAGTTCAAGGTATCCCTGATACTTTACAGAGCAATTCTTCAGACAGAATTAATCTGTTGCTAATATTACAATGAAGTTATCAGTAAAATCAGGGTAAGCGTAAGGCAACCACCTTTACTTTAACTGAGACACTTTTACCTGAATGGTGGAAAGTTAATGGACTGCTTTGAAGACTGCCTCAGAAACAACTAAGACCCCAGTTTACAACTTTTCTTTCTTTCTTTCTTTCTTCCCTTTTTTTTCTTTTAAAAGTCCTAAAATTCAAAGCTTTTGTGACAATTTAATGGAAAGACCACTGCCTCTTTTTATTTTTCCCAATCCCTCACTTGATGCATAAACCAAAAAATCCATTGTGAGCACTCACATAACACTTATCTGTTCTGCATCTTGCCCTCCTTTCACCTGTATACTCCTCAGATTTCAGTGGGAATTTACAGAAGAAATATTGAATAGAAAATTCTACCATATACTATTGCTACCAAATTGCATATAAACTGGTCCTGCTTTGTTTCTGTAACTCTTGTCTGTGGCAATTACAGATCAATATTTAGTGCTAGTAATTAAAATTGCTAAAATGACACACTGCATAATGTCTTACTAAATTCTTTCTTTCTTTCTTTTTTTTTTTTTTTCCACCAGCAAGGTTTTGGTGCATATTTCACGGACACTGATCAGAATTTCTTAGGATCTTGGCAACATAAAGTATGTAAATGAGCCTGTTGGTTGATTCTTCCAATTAGTGTACAGCAATACCATGCCTTCTACCACTATAACCAGTTTCAAGGGTGAGAAAACGCTTCTGCTTGAACTTGTAGCTCAAATTCTGCTCTCAGATGAGCTTATATTGGTCCCACTGTGTTTAGAAGTCTTGCTCACTTCTGAAGGCAGAACTTGATCCTGCATTTATGAAGTCAGTTAATGAGTTCTCTTGGGAAAACAACTTCTATTTTCCTCACCTTCCTTCAAACTGAAGATCCTTTGTGACATCACACCAGACACATTTCTCAATGTACAGCCACAGAAATTGAAGTGGTAAAGTAAGGATTCAGGAAAATGAATCCTGCCTACTAATTCACAGAGAAAAAAAGAGCACACATGTAAAATCAGACTGACGTCTGCCATACAAAAAGAATAAGCCCTTATTTGGTAAAACACTGGCATGTAGCTAGCAGACCAAACACATCTCTGGTGCAGTTTATCTGATTGGAGGTAATGCTGCTGACTCCAGAGGCCAGTCAGCTGGCAGTGGTTACAATGTAGGTGATGCTGGTGGACAGAGGAACTCATTTTCTGCAGCTGCTCAGTTTTTCAAATATCTTATAATTCATATAAAGGTTTTATACTGAAAAAAGTAAAAAAGCTAAAAATTATTCTTTATCAGATATAAATTATCTTTAAGTGATATAACATAAAAAACTATATATGTCTGTGTGTGTGTGCATGTGTGTGTGTCTATACACACACCCATACACCCACACCAGTAACTAAGCACTCATTCGATCCAGTCACTTTTATTAAGTAATGAGGAAAAGCTACGAGGCTAAAGCAGACAAATCAGTGGAATTTAGTCAACTGAGAGAACAATAAAAGTACCATTTACTCCATTTAAGAGCATTTGAATAGTCTCACCTATTGCTATAATATACAGCAATGTTAACATTTCAGTCACAGTTTTTGTCCATTCCCACAGAGCACATCAGTACTAGCTACAAGAAGAGTGAGATCAGTGCTTTGTCAGACCTGTTCATATCTACATTCTATGCCAGAACTAAATAAATTAGAATACATTAAAGTGCTACATCAACACTAATATTCCTGAACAGTAGTAACGCACATTCCTCTTTCAAAAAAATAAAAATTAAAATACAGCAGCTATAGTTTCAGACACAGTCACATTATGTGAATACGCTTACATGTCACTTTGTTACAGTATCCAACAAAATGCATGACACAAAACAAACAGCAACAGTCCAGATGCTGACAGAGTGGTAACTTTTAAAAAGTAGAGAATGATGGAAATAGACATTTGCAGAAAACACACAGTCTTCAGAATTCACACTTGAAAGTTTCGTTTAATCGTAACTTGCTGATGTCGATATTTATTTCCTCTGGTTTGTCACGTCTGTATGTTACTGTTCTTGTACAAACAGTAGGCAAAAACATCTTATCCTTGAAGGAGAAGATACAATTTTTATCAACAATTAGCTAACTTTTATATGCAAGAAATAAATTACTGAAAATGATGGCTCTGAAATCAATTACCTTCTTTGTTGAAGACACTCTGTAATCAGCTGAAGATTTAACTTTATTGCTATTCCCCTGCAGAATTATCTGCCTGATGATAAGTACAACAAGCAACCCAATCAGAAATGTAACTATAAAGATTATGGAAAACACTCTAAAGTAGCTTCGTCCAGAGAAACATTCTGTAACGAAAGGAAAACACAAGCGTAAAGCCTAACATAGGGAATAAGCACATCCTTCAAGTACATTTACATTTACCACTGCATATTAATGGAGCATAAATGTAACACAAGCCTGATAAATGTTAAGGGAAATTAACTCTTGTTGCCATACACAAGCTTTTAAACATTAAGAACTCTGTTTAAGATCAAGCATAGAAAAATGATCAAATTCCTTTAATCTACAGAAGTAAGACTAAGGCTTCACTGTACTGGCCACCATAAATTCTCTGCAAACCAATGAGTTTACAGCTGAAGGAGAGAAGATGAATTGTTGGAGATGTTCAGGGCCAAGGCAGTTAAATTTTCATGAGATTACAGCACAGACCACTGGCAAAATATGAAAGAAATCATGGTTTCTGGATTCCTTGTCCAGTACTCCCTTCACTGGCCAACCTCTCTCACACAATAGCTTTCCTCTAATTAATAAGGCCATGAGAAAAATATTCTTGATTAGTTTTCTCATTCATTAACTTCATCAAGAGAAAGACAATAGTGTGAAGTGACAAAAGGTAACCATCTATATCCACTTTTGATGCAGTGTGGACTAATTAACCTTTATGATATTTTGTAAAAAAAAAATATTCTTCCAAAGTGCTCAGAATTATAGGGTTTTTTTTTTTTTGTATTTGCAGAGAGTATTTAAACATAACTGGAAGTGAGGTAAGCATTCTATTTCAACCTTCTTCGTTTCTGGTAATGTCAAATAATGTAAACATATCCAAAGTAATAAAACATATAAATGTCATAATGGACTTTGATAAAGATTTATTTAAGCATCACTCAGGCAGGACTCATTATTATTAGATGTGACTTCTCAAAAGAATGGGAAATCTATTTAGCAATGCTTGCCAATTACATTTCCTGTTACTATTTATCTTTTACTTTCCCTGAAGCTAGGAGTACTTTCTCCATTTTTTCCTGCTTTTCTTCTTTCTTAGTGCAATAATACTGACACACTTTTGAAAGACCTTGTAACAGCGGTGATTTCAAACATTAATCTGGACAGATTTTCATCTCTCATCAAAATTACCCAGAAAATTTCACATACCTGAAGTTTGGTCGATGTAATGCAACAAGTAAGCACATGAGGTTTTACACTGCTCAAGTTTAGCTTGAGATGCATTGTTAGAATGATGGCACTGAACACAATTCCTGTAAAAGAGACATTTAATTAAAAACCCATGTCTTTCTCAGCACTCCCCTTACAGAGATTGTATCAACAAGCTGATGTGTCACTTGCACGTAATGTTTTCCTGTTGTTAGTAAAAACATTGCGACATTTATTTTTTTCTGAAATGTGATGACTTCCTCAGCGTTTCATCCCTGTGATACTTCTCAGAGCTGACAAGTCAGAATTACTAAGTAAAACATCTCTTTGGCTTCAATCCCCTTCATCCAGCCCCTGCTCTCCACTCTGTGATGTGTGCTCCTCAGTGGTCTTGCACCATCTCTTCCACTGTCAGCCCTTCGTACACTCTTAGTTTTCCTTGTCTATCAGTCTCATTGGGATACATGCTGTGATTGCTAAGAACTTTTTGGATGCTTTGTTAAAAGAAAATACATAAGTTCTCAGCACTGGGCAGCTCACACAGGCTATCAGTGTGGTAGCAGTCTCACTATTTTCACTTGACAGCTTTGCAAAGGATGGACATCACAAGTGATACTGGAAAAGCCTTGACTATTTTTTTATTTAAGGCATGCCATCTTCTGAATGTATTAAAGACACACACTTCACAATGACTTTGAACAAGTTTAAGCCAGCACGGCTAACTGCATTTTATCTAGTGAAACTCTTCTCAGTCACCTTTCCAGATGTGGCCCAGCTTGTCTCCACAGTGTATTCACCAGCTGAGCTATATTCAAATGAGAATAAATAATCAACACTTCTGTTTCTATTGCATTTTTCTTTTCAACTAAATGCTGATCTATCACCTTTTTTTCCACACTGGAATGAGAGAGGCTGTATGTTTCATGATACAGGAGTGGCAGAAGAACCGTGCCCAGGGACATGGTTTTGTTTACTCTGCCTTAAAAACCAGCCCCAGGCTGTGTCACCAAGGGGTTGGTCTAACTTCTCTCGTTCTCTGGCTGCTGATTTTGACCTCCACACTGCCCCTTCCCT
Organism: Penelope pileata; assembly: GCA_013396635.1. NCBI lineage: Eukaryota > Metazoa > Chordata > Aves > Galliformes > Cracidae > Penelope > Penelope pileata. The sequence goes on along the minus strand of WBMW01000149.1, from coordinate 264,955 downwards.
ACACGGGTAAGGAAAAAGGACATGCTTTAGAACTAGCACAGCAAAGCCAAAGTGGTTTAAAACTGACTAATGGAGAGTGCTGTTCTCTAGATGAAACCAGCTGTGCTCTGCTGACTGATGGCGGTGGCAGAGCACGGGTACTGCTCTTGTTCATATCTCCTCTCTTCAGCCGGGAGCCACAAGGAGTGTGTGGGAACAAATTCAGGGAATACTACTGGACTTGGTGACATTCAAGAGTACGACCTACTGTTCACTTTTAAAATTTGTAATTATGGGTATTATTCCCTACTCAGAAGATTTTACATGAAGAACCATTCCTTAATCTATATGAAGAAACTATAGTCATAGGACACACCTCCTATGACTTCCAAAGCAGAAAGCTTGGTGTACACAGATATGGACATTCAGCTGTTTTATTTGGCAGTGTGAACCCCTCAACTACATAGAAAGAGGCCTCGAGTAGGAATTGTTTCAGTTTCCTACAATCTAAACATCTAAGGAAAATAGCACAGATCTAGCCAAGAAGAAATATTTCTACTTACTTCAACACTACAGTGTTAAACATGAAGAGCAGCACAAGAAACGTACCAGTTTTCTTCACAGGCTTTGTTACAAGCAGGGCAGTATTCACACAAACGGCCAAAGCTTCTTGGGTCAGTGCACTCACACTTTCCACATACACAATTTCCTCTTCCACTGCAAATCTGGCCCTTTGAATTCAGGCACTGTTTTGCTGATTGTAATGAACACTGGCAATGGTCACCTTCCCAGCCAGCAAAGCATTTACATTCACCAGCTTCACATTCACCATTACCTACAACATCAGATAATCTGAAGTCACATGCTTTCACAAAAACACATAAAATCAATTTTTATATGTGCATGTTTGTATTGCTGGTGCCTTATACTAAATAGCTAATGTAGACCTTGGCTTGCTGATAAGCTTTTTAAGTTAACAATTCAGGCTGAAATTATCACCATGATACAGATTTATGGCTGCTCCTTGTCGCTAATTTGAGCAAAAGCTGCTACCTTGATCTCATCCTAGAATGCTTTACCAGAATTTTCCCTGTTGCCTTAGATCAAAGCAACAGAGATTAAAAATTACACAACTTTCAGGAAAACAGTCTTCAGGCAAAATAAATGAGCTTCTATGTAGCAATAAAGCATTCAGTTCAAATAAATGGTAAGATGTTGAGAGGAAGGAGTTTCCAAGTTCATGTGCGCAAGCCATTTTTTTTCTTTTCAGAAGCATGCATTACAACAATGCTTTTCTGCCTTTCTAAGGGATAGATGACAGAAGGTGAGGTGGGTGCACTGTATTTATGAACTGTGGGTTGTGTAATAAGAACTTAAAATGCACACCCTCAAGGACTCAAAGATTACAGAGAATCTCTGTTGTCCTTTATAATTTTCCAGGCAAAGCAGTGGGAACTTTAGGGCAAAATGCAGATGTTTTTCACATTGCAGTACATTTAGGCAGGCGTACAATTGATGTGCTGGTAATGTTTAGCCACAGTTTTACAGCGTGGGAAAACACCTTTAGTAAATATAGAAACAGAGAGCACATTAAGCACTTGAAGCTCTAGCAGATCTCGTGAGACCTCCTCAGCTATGCCTCAGCAATACCTAAATTCCACATGCACTGTGATGGCTTTTCTTGTGCTCCAGGGACCTGCAGAGCAGCTGCAGACAGTCCCACCTAAGAGATCGGAACCCCTACAGTAGTGAGGCCGAAGTACAGGCTGCCCCTTCTTCTGCCAGGGCTCTGTGCTGTAAAACATGCCACTAAGGGGCACACTGCTCAGCCATGGCCCAGTGCTGTGGGCTGTCCTTGGACAGGAGACTCCATCAATGTGAGAACCTGCAGCATCTCTTAGACAAAGATTTCCCTATATCCTCTTCCACTGCACCTCAGGCTTTGGGACATGGCAAATTGGAAAGGTCTGCTTAGGTTAAGACAAACTTAATTCATAGACTTTGTTTGGGCTAGAGAAGAAGACTGAGAACATGAACCATAATTCTTTGTGTTGGAATGAAGTATTTAAAGAATTAGATGACACTATTTCTCTCAATTTTAGGTAAAATTCACAGTCACAAACAGAGCAAAACAGAAGTAACTTTGCCAGAAGCCCCACGTATTGCTTTCAATTTATCCTTCTGTAGCTGAAAAAATTGGTCCCTCAGTTCACTCATTGGTCAGCACAGAGTGAAATGAAAGGATGCAGAACAGCAGTACAGATTTTCAAATACTTTAAATCTTACATCTGAGGGAAAAAAATATTCTGGTAGAGATAGCAATACTGATGAAAATCTATTTTTCCTTAATAACATTAACTTAAAAGTACTTGTTTTTTACTCAGTTCATATACAATTTTCATTTGTATGCTTTCTTTGAAAACATAAAGTAGGCCACAAAAAAAGAAAAAAAGAGGATTTCTACCAACTTTCCCTGATTATGTTTTGCTTACTCTCTCCTTTACTTGTAGTAGGTGCTCTGAAAAGTGTTTGTCTATATATCTACCAGAAACCAAACTGTTTCTCTGCTCTGACAAGACTGACTTAGGGTGTTAGAAAATCATCTAGAAGTTATGGCTCCTTCCATACTCACAGTATCTCATATATACATCCCAATTCTGCACACACAATTCTTGTACTTGACATCCTTATATCTTTGTTTTCAGCTGTATAATGTAGGTAAGTTTCAGACAACAAAGCACAAGAAAAGAAAAACAAAGCACAGATTTAAGTTCTGCAACTTACCAGAACATAAATGTCCCTGGTGATATGGGCAGGAAAAATCATCCATTTCACAGTACTTGCCATACACCTTGCCAAGCTTGGTCTTGTAGCAGAAACACTTTCCATCTATGCAATCTCCTTGGCCACTGCAGATGGGCTGATCCTGGTGTTGCCTGCAGCCCTCTGAAGGAAACGTCTCTCTGCTGGAGCTGCATCTGCTGTCACTGCAATGGGGCTGTTTGCCATCGGGAAAGGTTTCATCAGCCCACACTTTCCTGTGCTTTGCACTGTCTCCACTCTGGCAGGCACAGCTTTTCTGTACATTAATAATGGTGGTTTCATTGAAACCAATAGGCTTAAGTATCACATATTTTCTTCCGCTGGTTGTATCACATCCTTTCATTGTGACTGATACATTGAAAAGTACCTAGGAAGAAATAAAGACATATTTTGCATTGTTTGTATTTCCTACAAATTAGCTATAATTTTTAACACGCAAACAAAGCAGAATCTCACATTAGGTATGAATGCGCACTAGCTGGTAATAGTGCACAGTGGCCATTTGTGAAGTATACCAGCAAACATAAGTATCACAAACACAATTAAACCCTAACAATACAAGACTGGTGGCAGTCTGCTTTCCATGTTAAGAAAGCATAGCTACAGAAAATGAGTTCACAAGTTAAATATTCAGAATTACTATTATCCTCCTCCTTTCATTTAATACATTAATCCTGTGTATATTATAGACACACTCAGATCAGAATTGATTGAGCAAGACAAACATAAACAGAAGCAGAGATACCCATCATAAAAACAATCTACAATACATGTTCTTGTTGCAGAAAGAGACTGCAGAAACATAAAATACACAGGTTTTTTTTGGAAAGCCCTATCTACTCCTGTTATAACCCAGAAATTGCTCAAACCTTAGCAGCAGCTTATTTTTGCCTGTGATGAAGATGGAGCAGGGGAGTGCTGCTGCTCTGGCTGTGGCCCTACCTTGGGGTGGGCCCCACACTCACTCCTGGGCCACGGCCTGGCCACCAGCACCATGCCCTGGGTCCTGGCCCTTGGCTGTGCTCGTGGCAGCAGTCCCTGTGGCTTTCCACAGCCCTGGCACCAGATCATGGCTCTTTTAGGGGTTAGGTGACTGCCATGGAGTTGGCATCGGTGACTATCAAAGCTCTTTGACAGCTTTGATATCTGTGACAGTTTCACCACAGCAATCTATTGTTTTGTTGGTTTTTGCTTTTTTGAGTGGTGGGACTCTGGCAGAGTATTCTCACTAAGGTTACGCAGTTTTCTGACTATGAACAGTTCTTCCAAGCCTCTTGGCAGAGGAAATATCATCAAGAAGAAAAGGTGAGAAAGGAGCCCCATGGATTCAAGGGCCTTTACTTTTTATCACCAACAGGAACAAAGATTTCCAAAAAAACGTAAGAAAGAGGTTACGTGGGAGGCTGAAACTCCCCACAAAGACTGCGGCATTCATTCCCTATGACGGTCTCCCCCTCCCTGGCTCCACAAAGGCAGCTTTGTGACAAGCCAGGCTGCGGCTGCCTACACCAGCAGGAGAAGAATGCAGCACAGAGCATGCACTCCTTAACCATCCCATCGAGAGTGCACAAAGGCTTTGTCCCTCTCTTTGCTTTTCTTCTTCTTGTTTTTCAAGTGCTCTACTGCATGCGTAACCCCCAGCTGCCTACAGGCTCTGTGCTTGAGACTTCATCCATTAGGAAGCGTGGACATGCACTAATAATTCATACAGCAGGTGCACGTCACGAGGGGAGGAAAGGCTGCAGCTAGAGAACTCTAGCTCTAGCTAGCAGCTAGAGCTAGCTAGCTCTGAACACAGAGCCCTCCTAGAAAATGCCATCTTCACATGCAATACTGCTGGGAGATGGGAGGGAAGGGCAAAGAATATCTTGCCTACAAGTCATGAAACATGATGGGTAGCAGCAGAAAGATTAAACTTATTGCAGCTAAATAATTATGACACCATGAATACTGATACACACTAATAGCCAGTTAGTTGTGCACCATGAAGAGGCCATATGATTTTTCCAGAATATAATGCACTTTTGTGTTTTTGTTAAAAAAAAAAACAAAGGAAGAAGGATAAGACAATGAAAGGAATGTGAGAATTAAGAAAAACCATTTTGCCTGTAAACAAACACTGAAAGAAGGATTTACGGTTAAAAATAAATTAATCTCTTGAAGATGGCTCATTTTCAACCACAATAAGCTGTAGGACTACATGCAATCTTTTACAATCAACTGGCTCGGCTTTTTATTAAAAAGAACCAGATATAAATATTTTTCTTTTCATTAAACAGAACAAATTCCAATCCTATTTCTTATGACATAAACAGGGAACAACATTGTAGAACAGATGAATTAAGAAGAAAAACATATCTACCTTAAAGTGTAGCAGCTAATCAGCAGAAATTACGCAGACAAAATACAGAAGAGTATAAAATACATTTAAATGAACATATTTTAAATTCACACATTTAATCTACTGTTCTGTTTTGCTATTTCTGTGCACAAACACAATCAGATCCCATCAGCTGAGCTGTGTGTATACCGCAAGGAAAGAACTCCTTGACCTCGCTCTCCAGAAACACAAACCTCTTCCTGGCAAGCTCCAGGAATTACTCTACTGGTCCAAGCAATCAAATAAATATATCAACATACAGAGAAGTTGTTCTGGGAAGAAAACCATGTTCTTTATATTAGCCAGACATCTTCCCCCACATTTTCACGATACTCCAAGTTTTATGATCCATTTCATTCATTAGATGGCAATGATCCAAATGGGGATAAATCACTTTATTAATTTTGATTTATAAAGTAAACTAATTATCCACGATTTCGAGTGTGCATGAGGGCTACTAGAGCAAAGAGAGGGAAAGGTGACATCTTATACAGATCCAAGTAGCACAAATTCCAATGACTCTTTTCCACTGAGTGATTATCTTTCAACCTCTCTAAGTACAAATTTCATCACAATGAACACAGCCATTGTGTCCAGTGAAGGACAAAGGAGGACAGTTTTAATGGACATTAGCTTTCAGGAAAAGCTTTGAGCTTGAATCCCATGAGATTAGTGAGAATTAAAATAAGATTCAGGAAAAATAAAACCAGAGAACAACAGAGAGTCTGTAATCATTAATCACTAAAACCCATTTTCAGTTTGAGTAAATCCCTAGAAGATTTCACAGCATTGAAACCCAACCAAACAGAAAAACAAGTATTCCAGTTCCTTGAAGAAAGAAAACTATCAACATACTTCTTCATTATATCCCACGTTTTTACAACCTTCCATGCCAGTTTTTTTACTTCCATCAGGACAGATTGCAGTGATATTGAAATTAAGATCCTGGATCTGGTTATCCACTTGAATTTTTACTTCAGAGATTAGTTTCTGTAACCAGAAAACAACTTTTAGTTGCATTGCATCTCAACATGTAATGTGCATTAGCGACTAATACCAAATACTGCTACTATGACTGACTAAAAATGAAGAAAGCTTGTCTGTGTGAATAAAGGAATGAATTAAAGCATTGTGTCCCATATAAAGAACCGATTACATTCAAAATATACACAAACAGTGAACTGGTAATTCTGATAAAGAGGATTACATCTTCCAGATAAAAATGTTTTCAGCATTTCTAAAATGATTTTGAGGCCGTATTTTTGGAATTTGAAAATCTATTCCCACAATCATGTAACAAAAATTACTTACCGTTTGAGAGACTACACTATCTTTTAGCCACACATTTAAAATAAAACAGTAAACATACATACAACTACTGTCATTCAGCAGAAAAGGTTACTAATTGAATCAATGCTTTAAACTTCTTGTATCTTGCATCTGTCTTGGAAAAGTTTCCACTGAGCAAACTTTAGGGTGATATAAAGGCTACCGGGATTACCCTTCCTGATTTATTTGGGTCAGATAGGACTATGTAAGTCAAGAACTGGTTGATTCCCATTAGGGCTTTTTACAACACACAATAAGGAAAAAGCCAGCTTTGTAACCAGTATTTTCTGTGTTCTCTAAAATCCTTTTTAGTCATTATAAAAGGAATATTACTTTGCCTTTCACAAACATATTAGAGCTCTGTAGAAATCTATGAGCTGAAAATTGCACAAAGAGATTATTAAAATTCCTTGCATTTTACTATTTTTAAAACTAGTTTTGTGGGACCTTTTTACTGTTACAAATGGAAATTTAATTACATGAATCTGAACACATGTTTATCTAAGTGACTTTTTGAAAATTAGTGAGTCATCTTTGGCTTTTTAAACAGGGAATTTCAGCCAGGGTTTTCCACAACTAAGCCTAAGGCTTCCCTGCTTAGAATAAGAGAGCAAGAGGCCCACTGTCATCAAACAACAACACTAAATGCATTTTCCTATGTAAATACTTTTGCTATCACGAAAGCAAAACATTCAAGCCCTGTTCACTGTGTTGTTTGTAAATTATAAGAAACCAAAACCATGACAAAAATACTCAGAAGTATCAAATCCTGTGTAGTTTAGGATGGGGAAGAAGATGCTGTCCAAAAAAAAGAAAATAAGGCAAAAGCAATTGGGGGTGGCTGGAGCAGGAAAGTCCCACAGAATCTTCCATTTAACTAAAATGATTATTTTGTAAATTTTTATTTTCTCTCCTTGAACGTTTGCCCTGCATTATCCTGTAAAAACAGGGATATGATTTAGAGTGGGCAGTATAAAAGTGGCATGCAGAAGAATCATGATCTTCAAATATATTTTTTGCCTGCAGTATTTTACAATTTCCTGCAAACGTCTATAATCAAAATGAGATTTCTTGACTTTATAAGAGAAAATATAACACCAGAGAGAACTTCTCTGCAATTTGATAATACTTCCTCTGTTTTTGAGTGCCTTTGGTTTCTGCACAATGTTTCCAACATGACAACGTGAAAATGTGCACAAACCCACTCCACTGCTAGTAACAGACATGGGACTTGTCTCACCATTAGAGCCAATTTGTTAAGAGAAACTGAAGAGCCTAATTTAGACGGCTAATCTAGTACAAAGGACAATTTTATTCTTTCATCTCCAAATAACAAAAGTAATGTGAGGCACATGGACACCTTACATACAGTCTTGTAACCGAGTTTTCAATGTTTGAACCTTGCACTTTTATGTAACTTGCACACCTTGACAGCATTCAACTATCTAACCCATTACTTTTATTTTTCTCCTGCTCTATGGGCTCCCTTTGCTCTATTAGATCAAATGTGTACTATATAGCTTCATTTTCAAAGCTGTTTGTCCCCCCTCCCACTCACTATCAAGATGACAGTCTCTACTTAAAAGCTGACATTCCTTGCCAATCACTTGTGAAAAATGCTTTTTCACATACTACTACTTCCCATTGAGAACTCTATGCAGAAGCTCAGAGAGCTATTTCCATTTCAAATCCCTATCAAAACTCTTCTTCACTGCAATGCATTAAAACTTTGAGTCATGACGCAGTTTTGTGCAATGTAAATGTTGTTTTCCAAAATACCCACTGTTGTCAAACTGCTTCCTTGTAAATTCCCACCTGTTGTCCATTTTCTAAGAATTATTCTGTAAAACCTTCTAGACATTGCAGTGTCCTTTTGCTCTGAATTTATGTGGTACCTAGATAGTAGTGTTTGATACGTAGCCAAACATCTGAGATGCCAAAATACAAATCAAACAGACATTTCTTTTGAAGTAACGTGGCAAAAGGTGCAAAGAATCAAACACTGTATTAAGGAGCATCCTTAGTATAAAAAAAGTATTAGCTTTTGATTTTGAGATGCCAGCAGCCTGGGAATTTGAGAGCTATTGTGGGATAGTGTCACCCATCAACATGGACGTTCAGAAAAGTAGGAAACTGATCCTTGTGGACTTCAGATAGGAGCCAAAATCTTGAAATTCCAACTTTGGGCTCTAGACCATGAAAAGTGAAAAAATTCTGTACAAATACACCATCCAGAACAGTCATTCTGATCATACCTGATAGGCTTCTACCACCAAATCATTGAGATTTGCTGCTTGTGATTCTATCTGCCTTGCAATAGTACCAGGCAACAGTGGTAGCAGATCCTATGAAAAATACAATAATTTATGCACATTTTTAATATTTAATATAAATATTGTGTTTTCAAGTTTGGAAAAAGAATCAGGTTTCTAACCTACTTTATACCAATGGAACTGGCTTCCTTGGACTGCAAAAATGACATTGATGTTATTGTCAATCAATTTTTCAGAGAGTTGCCCAAGAGATGGATGCTCCTGCAAAATAAAACAGAGAGGACTGCAGTTTAGTAAGGGAAAACCTTACATTTTATATATGACACAATACAGGACTCCAAAGCCACTCCAGTCCTTATTTCTAAATGTACAGATAAATGCTAGGCTTACATCCAAAAGAACATGGGGCTGACTGAATAAACCAACCTTGACAAAAAAAAGAAAAAATCAGTATATCAGGAAGATTGCAACAGGTTTGTGTTGTCAGCTATGCAGTTGTGCTGCAGAGCAGTAGGACTAAGTGACCTCTTCATGCAGTACCTTTTTGTTGGAGTCTGCTGCTCATGGAACAGCCACTGGATATGGTGTTGTCCATGGTCTGTCTAGAAGAACAACAGGATTCCTGAGAACAATAGGTGGGTTCTTGCGCAAAAGTCAAGGACAAGGAATGCTGTGAGGGCACTGAGGTGAGGTGTGTTTTGGGGAGTGGCAAGGTGAGTCATTAAGTTTGTTTCTCAGAAAGGTATTTTGGCACCAGGGATCAGACAATCAGCTAAACGAAATGACTGGGTCAGGTTCTAGAAATGTCAATATTCTATACATATCTTACAGCTGACAGCTTTCTCCAAGACTTGCCTTAGGAGCGATGCCTCCAGTCATCACTGCAATGGCCTGCTACAGTTTCTGAACCATACTTGTGCTTCAGGAATGATTTGAGTGCTTGAGGAATGATTTGAGTTCTATACATATCTTACAGCTGACAGCTTTCTCCAAGACTTGCCTTAGGAGTGATGCCTCCAGTCATCACTGCAATGGCCTGCTACAGTTTCTGAACCATACTTGTGCTTGAGGAATGATTTGTTTCACTTCTCTCTACACTTCCGTCACTGTTGACATTGCTCTGCTTGGTGAAGGGCCTATGAGGGCAAGTCCTGTGCTGTGACCTGCACTTCTTGCTGCAAGATCTGATACAGGTTTGGGAACAGAGGCATGTTGCTATCCCTTTATCCAAGATATGGGGAAGAAAAGGTGTCTGCGTGATCACAATGGGCTACGTGGGATTCCTTCAGTTCCAGTACTCCAAAGCAAACTGTATCTGAAAGTCACTGTTGATTTACAATGTGTCTGGGAATACTTCCTAGGAAGTAAATTCAACATTTAAAATTCATGACTAAACACAGCAGTTACCGGGGCTTTTGCCTTGCTTTCCCTTTCCAGACATTTCCTCATGACACCTATACACGTCAAGTCCTTCAGCCTCTTTCCCCCATGTACTTCTGCTGTCTTTCTCTTCCTGACGTTTTTCATCATCATTCGTACCATATTCTTGTTCCCCTCCTCTCTCCTACACAAGCATGCTCTCACTGTTTTCCAGCACAATTCATTACTCCTCAGAGTGCCACTTGTTATTCAAGGCACCCTGCAAGTCAAATGCTATCCTAACAGCAATTTGAAAGCCAGAACAGCAGAGACAAAGTTATGCAAGGGGGTAAAATCCATTTTCCACCACATTGCACTATTATAAATAGCCTTGTACAGAAAGAACAAAGGAGTTCCTCGCTTCAGTTTGATCTTAGCTGGGACCTCAACTAATTTATCCTTTGTTAAGAGATTATATTCTTTAAGATAAGTGATGAATGTTAGGTAACACACCAATAAACAGGCCTTCTTACAGCTGCAGTGTGCCATACATGACAGCCCAGAAAGCTGCATTCCTGGTATGCAGCACACTTAAGAGTGAAGTGCAGCAGCAGAGGCTTTGTTGCACTCTCACAACACAGTACTAAGGCATTCTCCCTTCTCCACGACCACAGACCACAGTGACAGGGCCTCCTTGGCCTGCACAAGCCTATGCTGACTGGCAGATCACACATGCACCAAGTGCTCCCAGGACATGGGCTAGTGAAGCTAGATGTTCTACAAACACCTCCTGCACTCCGAATGTGGGGCAGTGGTGAGGGATCATCAGAAGGCACTCAAACAAGTCAGTCTCCCGCTCAACATATGACATCAGACATGTCCAAATTCCAGTGAAGTGACCCTTCAACTTCTCTGCAACTAATGGCAAAAGTTAGAGACTGGTGGTAGCTGAAATAGGTTTCCATGAAACAAAAGCTTATTCAGGTGGAGCTTATCAAAGTCAAGAGATTACATACATAGATATGCAAGAGTTGTAGGGACTGGATCCCCAAACTAATAGTCTGCTTGCAAGTAAAACTAAACTTCCATCTACTTGTCAGTTCTAACTCATTACAGCGTCCATTTTGGCTAATAGTACAGTCAAGTCTCACTTCAGATTAGAAAGGCTGAATTCCTTATTATTAGAATGGAGATTTTTTAAAAAAAGCACCAACAGAACCACACTATCATTTTCATTTTAAGCACATAAGGAGATGACATAAGGGACTGTTGGTCACTTAAGGAGCCTCATTCTGCTTGCTGTAAAAACCTTGGTGTACTCTATGTATTTTTATCTTATCTACTCCCACTACTGTTTCAGAGAATATATTCTCGTTTTAGATCTTCTTTCTTGTTCCAATTACATCATTCATTTTATTATTTTAACCTACTGTGTTAAGCTGAGAAGATAACTAAAACAGACGTTAAATATTTCAGAAAGAGAGTGAACCGAGCACGGATCTAATAAAAATGGACTGGATTTCTTTCCTGTCTAATGCTTTTTGCTGATCTGTGCACGACTACTTAACAGAAGTTAGAAAGAAACAAGTAGAAAAGTGAATAACTGGAAACATTTCTGATTTAAAGTTTAAGCTTATGCAAATAAATACAGGTCTTCTTAACTGGAACAAGAAAAAAATCAAAGTATGCCAGAATTCAATCTTCTCTAGACTACCAGGCACTAGGAATGAAAGCAGGAGCACAATATTATTACAGATGGCTCTTTAATTTAATGTAGCACATCAAAATTGCACTGACGAGGAAAAAAAATGCAAAACTATGTTTCTCCTTTACAATGTAATTTTTTAAAAATTGACAGACTTCCATGACATCACATTTAAATATTAGTTGCATAGATTTTCTTTTTCTTGGTTTTACTTGTTCATTCGAAGCTTCTTTCTGCTTCTTTACAGATCTCCACCTAACGAGAATATGACTGAAACAATCACAGGCTACACACTACTGTGAAGAAAAAAAGTAGGAAACCAGTACACCTACCCCTTTAGACACTGCTGTGTTATCTTGACAAATCTGCATCAGAACATGTCTGATACTGAGAAAGATTTCCATTCTACATTTGTTCTGTTACTAAACTTTACATGCAGGCATGCAAGAATTAGCCAGTGGCTGAAAAAAATATGGACCAGCAGCCAGACAATACATGGCCCAAAATGTGCCAATTTAAGTACCCTTCAAGCTCATTTTATCTGGGAGGCCAGAAAGACTACCTAATATGGGACAATAAAAACATGATTCTTTGGCTCAGAATCCAAAAAAAAAAATCATTTTAAACTCTTTGTTTAGTCAGCCATCAATCTGTCGTCGAAAGAGACTAACTAATTTTGTCTGTAAATGGATTTTTGTTTGTATCTTATATTGGTGAGGTTTTCCAGCTGAAAGAGAAGTTCATTTCTGAAGGTGGATAGATTTTTTTTTTGTCTTCTGAAACTGATAATATCTTTATGATCAAAGAAATCCTTAATCTCAGAGACAGATTTGTATCTATAGCAATTGTTTAACAAAGCAGAGGAAAAAAACAGAGACAGGGACATCATAACCTTTAAGTATGCTCTGCTTTGGGAAAGGAAAGTTTCTGGATTCTTTGCTTTAAGCAGAATAAAGGAAGACATTGTTTTTATCACAGGGACACTAAAAATACCAAAACTGAACAGACTAACTAGAGGGAAATAAATAATCCTGACATCAGTGAGGGAATATCCAAAAGGTGGCAGAGAGAGTGCGTTAGTGAAAGAACATCAGATAATCGGAAATCCAGATGACCTTCCTGTCAGCGCACGCTCAACTGCCTCCTCTTCTCAGCAAGGTCCCAAACACCCCCTATTACTGGAAACCTCCGGTATTTCATTATCATCTCTTGCTGCCTCCCCATCCCGGTAAGCGCCCATGCTGGGACTCAGTTCAGGGCCAGCCTGCACACAGCCCTTACTGATTTCCCAGCTGGCCTGGGCTGAATGTGGGCTGGATGCTTCAATTAAATCCAGTGAGCACTAAGACAAAAACACTAATGTGCTCTAATGATACACACTTCATATTTTCATTTTCTGGTGATTGCACAGCAATTAAGTAATGATTCACATTTCTTTGAAAGCTAAAAATATCTGCTGAAGGCTTATTATCTTGTTACAGTGGATTTGAAGCAATTTTTTACACAGGTACGTATTACCAAACATTGGTTTTATACCGTGAGATTCAAATTTATTTAATGCTACATTAACACAGCAAAGCTTTGCGGTACATAAGCATTTTCTAGTCCATCAAGGTTGGATTAGCTCATTACCGTTGCACATCTTCTGTTTTACTCCCACGAAGTCTTTTCAATTAATGCAACTATGCATCTTCTGACCATAAAGCATATGTAAGTCTTACATATTACCAGCCTCTTCTGCAGAATATCACAGCTTCCTACTTATGCTTTATACAGAATGTGTGTCAATTCTTGTGAGATGGTAATAGCAAACACATTAAAAAACAGTCATATATTCTCCTCCACTCTGAACTGTTGACTCAGACTGCACAATACTTTATCTCAGATAAAAAAGACGTTAGTATTGCCATGCAATTGATTCTTCATTACGCATCTTGCCTACCTGGGAAAATATTATTTTAATGATTGAATTAAAAGCATTGCTTTGTCACCGGTCTAAAAACCTCAGTTACACCATCTCCCTGAAGGCAGAATGCATGACATATACCTTACCATACTCGTGGCTTTGACGTACACATTATCTTTCAAGTGACAGTTTCCATCATGGGGAATTACAATCCCTGCTAATTTACTGTCAAGGGCCAGATGAGAAGTTTGATCTGTCATCACAAGAAGTAGTCGCTTGGCTTCTTTGCGCCATCCGATGTGGCTCTGAAAAGGAAACAAAATTGAACATAAGAAAGCAATAACTACCTACTTTATAAAATAATAAATAACAAAATTAATGATAAATGTAGAAGTCTGCTTCCAGGTATTAGAGTACTTAGAAGCACTGAGTTTAGACCAGGATATTTAAAGCATTCTTTCCTTTTTTTGCACGGAAACATTTTTCACATCCTACATCAGAAAACTATTCTGAGATTCAGCGATCCACTTAGCACTGGCTTTCGTTTTTGAAGGAAGATTCCTCAAAATACAAAAAGTTATGCATTATAGAGCGAACACAAATATAGCTGCCATGTTGTTATTACATACAAAGGCATATATATAACGTTTGTATAATTCTCTAGGATCCCAAAAGCATTACAACCAACAAATATGCATTCTTCGGTAGCAGTACTTGGTGCCTTCTTTTATTTTTATTTTCTATTTATTTACTTGACATTCTAGTCATTCTGTAATTTCCTTTCCCTACACAGCTTTCTACAAAGGACTTTTGCATATGATCATCCATCCAGTCAGTAAACTAAAGCTTGTGTGTCTTCATGCCCCTGCAAATTGAGAAAATTCTCATTATCCACCAAAATACTACAAGCATTAACCAACCTAAGGGATTAATAGCAAACTGGCATCTGCAAAGATGAATCCAATGTGCTTCAGGAATTCAGTGATGTGAAGGACGTGGCAGGGCAAGCTTATATCTACACTGGGTTGGGTGCCAGTCTGTATTTCCAGAACATTTATTTCCCTTCAAAGAATGACTGCTTTAAATGAAACTTTGAAGAGGAAGACATGAACCACCTCATATTCCTTCTCATCGTCCCTCTCTATTATTCCATCTCCTACACCATTCATCATCCTTTCATCCATTTTTTCTTCCTTTTTCCTCCTTCCTTGCTCCTCCTTCCTACAACTCTGTCTCACCTCTGCCAGGTACTGTCTGTCTCATCCAAAACCTATCTGCAACACAGTCTGTGCGCTCAGCCAGGGTTCATGATTTATTCTCTCTCTTTCCTTTCTCTGCTTCACAGAGAGGGATTTAGCTCCCTTCTCAGACTCATTTCCTGCTAGCTCTGAATAGCGAATGTGTCTGTAATAACAGCAGGGATAATAAGTGCAGACGGGTGTGCTGTATTTTCTAGTTTATGTGCTAGGCACCAGCCTCACTCAGACAATCCTAGCAGCATTTCCCTAAACAAATAGTATTAGGTTTTATTCACAAGCAGCTTACTTAAAAAAAATCCCAATTTCTCCTCCAGTAGCTTAGAACTTCTGTGCTTCTCAGATCCATCACTTTGTTAGCTCAAGACATCTACCTTCATATGTCTCAGCAACTAAAAATTCAAAGTAGCTTCATGTTCTAACCTGATCCTGCTTGCAATAGGGATGTATTGGTTAAAGCAAGTTGGAGCAAGCTATAAAGTTTCTTTGTAGGCAAAAGGAGCACACATTAATATGAATTATAGTTCATGATGGTAGTTATGAATTACACATTGTTCTCATCCATTTTGGTTCACAATTCAATTTGCATGAAAGCCTCCTCATTCTCATGAATGTTTTCATTCTATTGTTTTTGGAAGCACAGATTATTCTAAAACTCACATGTCATAAGCGTGGAATGTATCCAGTGAGAAACACTAAATTATACAGAATTTTTCCAAAGCTTCAGAATAATTTTTTCTAACTGCTGTGATCACAGCGTCTGAGAAAAGTGGCTTTTATTTACCTGTGTTACAGCTCATCAAAACTGAAAATAAAATTGGAGTCAAACTATTCCTTTTTAACATAGTTTGGAATCCTTATCGGCCTTGACTCTTCTTCTACTGCTCCAAAAAGAATGTGAAAATGCAGAAGATAAAAGAAATACCATGACATCATCCCAAGAGACAAGAACTGCACTAGAAACCTGTGGTTTGGATGGGAGGAGAATTACTTTCTGTAAGAGGACCAGAAAGAGTTATCCTACAGAGCACTAGTAAACCAAAGAATCAGGAAACTGAATTTCAAAGAAAATAACATGCAAAAGAGCCTTTAAGAGCAAACAAATTACTGCTATTTAATAGACTTACAGCTTAAGAACTACTGATGCAGACCTTTTTCATGTCTTTCTGCATGGGAGAGATGGTGATGCAATTTTATCAATATACAAAAGCTAATTTTTAGTTGATTTGTATATTTTCAAGTATTAATTCCTTAAAAGTTGAGATAACAAGTGTAACTGATCCTTCAGTTTTCAGATATGTTCTTAAGTAGAAATGCCAAATGGTATGCCTTTCATTGGGAACACAGGAGGCCTTCAATGATTTTTAACTCTGATTTTGTAATTGACTGAAAGTAATTCACGTGTCTGTTCAAGCAGGAAGCAGTGGATTTCAATGTCCACCCTATGTTGGCTAGGCTGGGTAAAGCTGGACTTATAGAACACCATTAGCTAATGCTGAAAAATATTTCCTTATGCTATCCTTTCTCACTTTCATTTGGAAACAGAAATGTATAGCTTAAAGGGAACTAACGAAAAAGGAGGAAGAAATCCTCCTATTTTCTGACCTAAGACTGACAGATTGAATTCAGCAACACTGAGCACAGTTGTATCAATATATATTACCCATGTCTGAACTATCACTTGGTCTTTTGTTCATATTCTCCTTACCTGGCACACAGCTGCTTGGAGCATTGCATCAAAACCCCCTTCAGGTGTATCAATATTCCCAGAAATTTTTTGTTTATTCACTGCATTTCTGAATTCTGCTATGTTGTCAGTCAGCGATAGCACGTGAATATAACCATGAGGAGGCATACAATCTAAATTATAATCACTGTACAAAAACAAAATACAATTTAGAAAAAAGTCTATCACAGTCTACATTTTCCATTTGAAAGAGATTTAAGTATTCCCTATGAACCCAGACAAAATCCTGTTACAAATGAAAATGTATATATGGACAGTAAAAGAAATTCCTAAAGAGAAAAAAATAACTCCATGACATTAAGGTCAATGGAAACAATGACACCAGAAGAGAAGTCCTAGGTTAGAAAGTATAAACCTCTGCACTGAATGTAGGCAACACATATCCAAATTCACTGAGAAAACAACAGTGGGCTATAAAGTTAAATGCAAAATATATTCAAATATGCTAAAGAAGGCTTGTTTTTATAAATAAAATATTGCACATTTTTTTCTGATGCAGTAACAAACTTTCTAAAAATAATTCACCAGATATTTCAGAAGTAATCATTGTATAATAATTCTCAGTATTTTATTAAGACCTTTGCTGGAGACCTGTAGTATAATGAAACAGACAGACTCTGAAGAGCTTTTAAAATACATATGCATAATGCCTATTTGTGCAATTCAATAATTTCTTGTTCTACAGTAAGTATCAAAAGATTACATACCTGCATTGGTTATGGATTCTACCTGGGTGAATGCTAATATAGGGTGACACAGTTTTATCCACATAGGATCCAAATCCAAGTCGAAAATCAAGAGAAATATTCTCCATCTTTTTAGATAAAGCAAACCCAACGGAATTTAGTTTCTCTATATTGTTGTGCATAGAAGCTGAGACATCAACTAAATAGTAAAGGTCCACAGGGTACTTCTCCAGAGGACGAACTTTCAATATAAAGTTTGCTTCGCTTCCTGATTCAAAGGAAATAAATAACTTTACTTACTATTTTTGAATGGATACTCTTAAAAACGTATTATCTATGCAGCAACCTCAGCAGAAAGTTGTTTGTGTCAGCAAATAGAAAAATAAGCAAATAAGAAAACCTCCCAGGAGTAAATGAAACCTTGAAACATTAGTTCAAAAATAAGCCATAAAAGAGCTCTTTGTAGAAAATCTTGCTGCTCTTTCTTGTAGCGTATTGTGAAAATCTGACTTCTCCCCATTTTCTTTTAACTTCTGAGTTATGCAATCCCTTTGACGCTGCACCAAAAAGCGGTTATGACTCAAAAAGGATAGAAATTTGCATACAAATTGTGACCAGTCACTTCAGGGCTGACACTTGGAAGTATATTAATGTATCCTGTAGACAGTCTATTATGTGTGTCCGAAACTACACGTTTCATAACAAGAGCATAGCCTGAAAAACTCATGTAAGTTAGGCATCAAGCTTATACTAATTTGCTTCCAAAGATTTGATGAGAAAACATGATAGGAATATAATAAAAGTAAACCAAACAGGTTTGAATACTAAAAAAATTAGAAAAAAACAGACCTCTCCTTTTATTGCAAGATAATAAATGCCTGTATTTCCTGCAAAACCACATCATATTCTCATATGGAAAAAAAAGTTGACGTTTTGGAAGCCTCTAAAAAACAGTCTCCACATTTTCCCTTGCCTATTTTCTGTGATTTTATGTGATTATTCTGTGATTTTGCAGTGCCAGCAAAGCGAGATGGAACTCCTGGAGTACAAGCACTGTAGGTACAGTAATGCATGACTTCAAATTATTCATTATTTTATGACACTCAAAGTGAGAAATATCTTAGAAAAGAAATAAGAAAGTTGGACCTTTGCATTATGAGTGGAGAATACAATACATTGTAACACAATGAAGATAGAGCAAAGGACAGGAGGAAATGACGCATTACAGAAGAATTACATATCTTTTCCCTAAAAGCTGTCTAAACATTCTGAAAGAGACTCAGTAAGAAAATAACTGAAATGTCACTTATCTGTTCATGCTATTAACTACTGTATATCACATTGCTAGATAGCATAATGAAAGTATGTGTAAGAGAACTGTGTCAAATTCTATCAAAGATCTGACCCAGAAATGTTAAACATGCAAAGAACTTTTTAAACAGGCTAACTAAATATTTTTTTCCCAGCATTCTTCAAACATAATCCATCTGGATACTTCAGGATTTGTCTTTATCAGGTCTCACATGAAGAAAATAATTTCAGTGTGCCACAACTTGTTTCCTCTTTGCCAACGTAAACTGAACTATTTTTGGTAAGTGACCAGGTTGCATACAGTGAGTGCAGGTTGTACTTTCTGCCAGGTAAATCATGGCAGTTGGGATTCTCATAAAGAGTGATGAAAAAATAGAATCAAAACAAAACCATCTTTGTTTTGCATGACTGCATTGTCACAAATTTATGTTTGTCTCACTATCACTGTATATCAGTGTATTTCCCTGGAAAATAAAATACAGGCAGAATATCCACGTATCTAAAGTTATTCTTCTGGAGTTCTAGGAATTTCAGTCTTCTGCTTCCTTCAAGCAGAAGCTTCAGCACAGAACATGGAACCCTGAACTTAATTTTACTACTGGCAAAACAGTTAATTAAGCCAAAGTTTAGAAACCAAAGTGTATGTTTTAGGTGTAAATACCATTTCTCAATGCAAAGCAGACTATCAGTCACTTATTTGAAAGGAGAGGGGGGAAAGGAGAGGAAATGGTGATGCTGCTTTTACAGTTTTATTATTATAAAGATGGAAAACCAGAGTTACTTAGTGCTTTACAGTCCTGCAATTCCTTTATTTTTCCTTGTAAATGACAGAAAATACTTTTATACCAAGAATAATCTTTTATGCAGAGAAGATCAGCAAGATACTACAGTAATTCAGACTTTTCTTATTCACTGAATATTTTTCTACCAACAATAGATCAGTTCAGAAGAGGGCAAATAGAGGTATACTAAAAAGCCTCAGATCCATAAAGAGACGTAGATTCTGTTAGGGCCAGGTGTCTCACATGTTACAAATGAAATGTTAGGCACTGAATACCTAAGTTTTCTTTATGAATCCAGTCCTTTCTTTCATATTGGCTGTGGTGTCTTCACAGTTGTCTAGTCAATGCACTTAAGAATAAGCAAACAATCAAGAATTTTACCAAATGATGAATTTAGAAATTAGAAATTTTAGCCCAATTTACTTGCAGTACGGAATATATTTTATATACATGTAAGGGAAAACTGTTTTTGACAAGAAAAAGAAGCACAAAATTATGACAGAAAACAAAAAAGACTACCTAAATTCCCCCTTCCACTTACTAACTGCATTATTTTGATCTTCAGCTGTGTTTGACAGAAACACTTCTTGCCGAAGACTGCACATGAATATGGGAGCAACACCATCACAGTCCTACAATGTAATGTTATAACATCATTCTTCAAAACAGTGATTTCAGCAACTTTTTTGCAAAAGATGTGTATTGAAATATTATTGTATTTTAAATTACTTTACTATAATAGCAATCTATTAGAGACAACTCAACCTGGATGCAGTTGGACTGAAACTCTCCCTGGTGTCACTTGTGTATTTGTTTCTTGGTCACTGGGTATTGTTACATGAACTGTGGGATTTTCGACAAAATCTGATTGGCAGCCTCTTTTCAGTAAGTTGAAAACAGTGTCACAGCGTCCCTTCTGGGTTGCATCGGCCATGAAATCCTGTTTTATAAGATAAAAAGTACAAAACAAAACAATGTGAGCTGAAAAAAACCAACTGTATGATCTTCAAAGGAAAGAGAAAAACAAACAATAAAACAATAAAGTATGTTACTGTAATTGCATAAATTGTAGAAGTCCTTTATGGAAGCCATATGTTTTTAATAAGTGCAATGACAAAGTATTTAAATTAGATGTTAACCTAATTGCTACAATGATCATTTTTTTACATAGGACAAAATTTCTGTGGGAGAATGAAGATCTTGCACAAACAGAACAAGATAACTTTGGAGGAAAGGAAACTATGTACTGTCACTGTCACGAAAAAAAGTTCTGTGCTATGCTATGAATTAGTTCTACCAAGAAAATGTCATTCACATGATTTCTAAACATGTTTATTGTCAGAGAAATCCTAGGCTAGAATTTAAAAGTAAAAGCAGCTTCAGATTTCTCTGACCTGAATTTGTCCATCACAGATGTTTAAGCTTTACTCCATAGCCTGCACAAACATCCAAGATCAGCTGGATGATATAATTTCAATCCCCAGAAAGAGGAGTCTATGTACTAAAGGACTGGTGAGTTTAAGATGCTATCAAAGAAGCGTCTCTAAGCCTCTCTAACAACAGAAAAATGATTAGTAGTAGGATGATCTCAGAAGCAGCACGTCCTTTGTTGCAGTGAAAGGGCAAAATCATCAAGATTGTGACAACTTGACCCAGTGCAAAATTTCTTCCTGACCACAAACCTGATGATTAGCATGATCCTGATCATGCAAGGAACAAAAAAGCTTGACAAGATCCTTTGTGCTCTTTGAAGCCATTAATCCATTGCAGCCACAGCTGGAGACCAAACAATGGACAATCTCTGATATTGCAGAGGCAGATGGGGAAAATAAACAATCAAAAATGCATACAGCCCACTGTGTAATAGCGAATAAATAGTCATCCAGACCCAGAAAAGACTAGAGAAAGCCTCTAAAGACTGAGACTTGTCAGTCATGTATCTTATTTTCTAAGTTCCTACTCATTTTTGTAGTCTACCTCTGATACTGTTTTTCCACAATCTTCTTTAACATAGACCGGAGAGACTACATTTTTAGGTCACTGCTATTTATACACCTTTTTTCATTTGTATAAATTTCAAAAAGGTAGATTTTTAAATATATGAAGAACTTATTTAATCTCATTCTTATCACTGGCGATGGACAGATATGTAGCATTTTCTGAAGTTCACTGTGTGGGGGTGTAAAATCAAAGCATCGGATGCATTCTTTACGGCTGCTTTTATTATTAAAACATAGCACAGATGAAGCAGCCACACTAAGTTGAAAATTGCTCCTGTAACTTTACTCCAGAAAATTTCTATCTGAATTAGTATCAGTTTTGCCATTCCAAACACATGGACGATGCATAGGTGAACTGGCTGTCAAAGCATGGTACAAGGGGGTTTGAGAAATCCCTGCCTTCCACAAACAGCTGTTAGGATTGACATGAGAAGTGAGGCAAGAGAAGCAGAGAAGTCAAACCCAGTCAGATCTGAGCATCTGGTTAGAAGGAAACCTACCACAGCTCCGTAGCACTAGAAGGCTAAGAAGAACTATTCCGTCACAAATACGGACATTGTAGGATAAGATTGTGTTTTTTGTAAGTAAGGACATCACGTGACTCTAAAGGACCACTCCACATTACAATCCATTGTGCCAAGTACGTATGCCCTAGAACTCTTGGACAACAAGTTCTCCTTGCCCCTATTTATCCTTGCATTACTTACACTTGTTTCAGATTAAGCTATCATTTCAAGACACAGTATCTCAGATAAAGTTATGCTAGCGCCTTACACACTTTATCTCTTTTATGCATGCCCTAGGAATTTATCTACATTCAATTCTAACCTGAAAGCTACAAGAAATAATTTGCATATGACCTTCAAGAGCATATCAGCCTGCAATTACCAGTTATATTCTTAAAAAACTTGCTCCTCTGAACTGCTTAAAATGGTCCAACCTAACTCAAAATCACATAATCATTTTTTTCTCTCAAACAAAACCAGAAAATCCCATATTCTCACAGTTGTCAAAGAAACACCAATTTCAGCATAATTCTTCCTGTCTAAGATTCATCTTCTACGACAAGTCTCAGAACTGATAGTTTCAAATGTCAAAATAGAAAGGCGTCATTTTTTCCATTTGCGACAGAGGCCATAAAATATGGTGAAGTCAAAACTAACTCTACTGTTAGTAAAACCTTTTGCTAAATACAATCAATATTTTTGTATTGACTTGCTCTGATAGATAAGAGGACTTAATACAAATCACTGATAAGTAATTTTACTTTTGAAGCCAAAAACTGCTAACTCTCAAAGTTACTACAAATCTGCCAAACCTGTCTACAAAGCAGATGGAACACATTAAAAAGTTCTCACTTTATTTAAAATTACTGCAATTTTCCAAATAAAAGATTGCATTTTCTCCTTTGGAAACTAAATATACCTCACATGATTTCTCAGGTGCTGTGTCCAGAGGACATTAAAAGATTTTCCTGCTATTTCTCACTACAGTTTTAGCAGTTTAAAAGTCTTTTATCTTTATAAAGATCACAGGCAGCTGAAGTTTAAAAGAAAAAATAAATAAGCAAAATGCCATACCTCTTGAGCACACCATCCACACTCTGGACCCAAAGCAAGACAGTTTGTGCATGTTACTGCATTTGAAGTGGCACATCTGTTTTCCGCTGCAATGAAATATAAAACCAAACATTTCATGATTTATGAAGGTATGGGGGAATTGTAAAATAGCTAATTTTAAACCAAGATTTCAAAAATTACTTCACCAGATTAAGAGTGATGACAACGTATCCAAACAGAAGTAAAACAGAACAAAGGCAGCCTGCTGAGGGAATACTTACAGCATTCTTGGTGTCTACAGACTAGAACTATATGTACGGATAGTATAAAACCCATTCTCAAGGCCAAATTTTTAAAATTCTGATTTAGAATAATTTTGAAGTGAACGTCTATCCTTGGAACGTACCTTGCTGATTTACTGCTCAAGAAAAAACATTTACCAGGTAGCTTATCTCTTCATAGACATTTTCATTTTAAGTCATTTACACTTGACTGAGCTATTCATTATTCACTCTGAATCGAACCCAAAATATTTTCTCACCTTCTATAAATATTTCCCCCCTCCCTCCATCTTCTGGAATGAATAGTTTCCCAGAAGAGGCAGATTACTTTTTTTTTTTTTTTTCCAGAAGCCAGCACAAATTTATCCAACATGAAGTGTGTCACAGACTGAAGACATAATTCTGTATTACTGGCAGCAAAAAGCTGTGCCTACAACAGGTCTATCGGCAAAGTCCTTCATACCTCCTTCACATCTGTGTTTTACAGGTCACTGCTCACGTTACTAGTATTTTTATATCTCTGCTATGAAACTCTTGCAGCCAGAATTGAGAAGAGATGTCCTCTTCTTCTGCACAAGACAGAATTGGCCTGCCAGGTGTTATGAGGAAGGTGCAGGATACGACGTGTCAGTGCACAGCAGCACTGTTCCAAACCATTGCTCAGTGGCAAATTCAGCATGGATTATCATATGGCTATACAACATGCTGGAAATAAAATAAAACAAACTGCTGCACACTGGAAAGTCTACATCTCTTAACTGGTCCGTCATGATAATATGTGTATCACCACATCAAAGAGGTTGGAAGACAGCCTTTTCATCTAAAGCTGTGACAAGTGCTGTCTGTCAGATTATTTCCTTCCAACCTGCTGTAATGCAAAACATCTCTCTTTTTAGAGTAGTGAGAGCAACTTCTCACAGAGAAAGGCAGCACTGAGAACATATTTACTAAAAATACCTTTTTGTTTAAGTCTTTGTTTAACCAATTTCAGCTATGGATCCAAAGATGAGATCCCCTACTGAGCTAGTCCTCAGGAGATCCCTCTGAATAACAGATGATTCAAGGAACTAAACACAGCCTGCACATTATTATCATCAGCAACATACACACCATCGTAAGTATTAGCAAGACAGAACAGCTTAATGTAGCATAACGGCAGCATTACACTGATAACAGGCTAGGGGCAATTCCATCCATTTCAAAGGTCAGACCAATATTTCAAATAAAGTGCTGTTTACAATTTCTGCCATGCAGTCAATGCAAGAAAAGAAATGTAAATGAAAGGAAGAAAATTCCTTACAGATATGATCAAAACAAAAACCTGAAAAGCAGCCCAGGAAGGCACTGGAAAACAGAAAAAAATGTTTAAAGAGAGAGGTGGACAAGGATAAATACAGGGGGAGTTGCTAAGGAGAGAGGAAAGAGCAAGACAAAATCCAAAAGGTTTTTGTTTGTTATAAAAACAAACACAGCAAGTTTGACTTGGACGGAAAATGCGAGAAAGCTCATTCGGCACTGACACAAGAAAACTTCTTTGCATGTGTAAGAAGATGGCGACAGCATTGTATGTGCTGGGATCAGAAAGAGTAGAGAAGGAGGCTGTTATAGAGTTCCTGCAGCCGTGGGGGGAGAGGAAGGAAGACCCCAGGTCAGTGCAGCCATGCATGGCGCTGTGGAGCTTAAAACTGACCCGCTCATAGCCACTCCTGATAAGCACAAAGACCAGGTGGACAGTTGTTGAGGGAGTACAACTAACAGGAGTGTAATTGTTCCTGGGTCTGAAGCATTTCTTCCACCCTCAGCTGAATGCCAAGAGAAAGACAGCAAAGGGATGGATTCAGTAGAAGTGGCAAGGAAAGACAGAACTGCTGATCTGCAGCACAGTGGTGGCTAAAGACCAGCATGGGGCAGAACAGAGAGACGATGCCACGAGCTTTGAGGTTACCAACCAAGCAACAGCCACCCTAGGAGAAAGAGCCATTCTGATAAGAATGAACTGTTGACAGGACAAAGTGAGAGACCTCTGTATCTGGCTAAAAAGACAAGGAATACAAATTAATTCCTGGCCGTCACAACCAGTAAACCAAAGGAAACCAAATAATGAGTTTGGCCTAATTCATTTCCTACAATAATTTCTGAGCTTAGAACATACAATACCATCTGCATAACACATGCAATGTACTCTCCCATGTTCTCACACTTCCAAAAACTATTGAAGATGTTACAAGACATTCATGTCTTACTGCAATGCGCACATGATAAGGATAAGTGTCTATGACTGAAACAACTGTGGTATTTCTAGATGCATCAGAAAACTGGTAGAAATACAATTGTCCCAGATTTTTTTCTGTACGGTCAGGTGCTGAATCTTTTCTTTTTCCTGCATAACTTAGGTACTGAATCTATTGAAGTCTGATTTAGTTTATAAATACAGTCTATTTGTTAACATACAAGGTTTCCCTTGTGTCATTCTAAGCTGCTAAGGCAGAAGAAAAAATCTTAAAGTCCAGTTTGAGTTTTCAGTGTGATCATGGAAGATGAAATGCTTTACCAAATGAGGTACACAGTACTGCTGGATGCAAATCTCTCTGCTGATAACTCTCCAGTCTCCAGAGCTCCATTTTCGCAACATGAAGTCACGCATTGGCAATTGACAAGCTTGGTGCCATTGGCTCAAAAAAAATGATTTTTTTTGGAATAAAGAGAAACTTGAAAAAAGTTTATTAGTGCCTGAGACACATTCTGGCTACATCACTCCTGTAGTTCCCAAGTACGCAGTTCCTTAGAGCTGTAACATTTATGGACATGCTTTAATTCACCAAATATTATTTAGTTATAAATGTACTCTAAAATCTTAACTGATTTAGTATAAACTTCCCAGTTTTTTTAAAAAATCATATGCTAGAGCAAGAAACATTTTTTATGAGTTGGCTCAACAAAGAACTGAGATTTTTCCTGCCACTTCACCAAAAACAGAGTCCAGACAAGACTAAGTTACTTTTCAGCCAAAGCTAAGGGCAAGTTTCTGCTGGCTTCACTAGAACTGATGTATGCCAAAAGGTATTTTCAACCAGGGCCAAATTTTGTGCTGGGAACTGCACAGGCATAAGCATATAATAAAAAATGAGTGCTGCAGGTTAACCTGCCCTTTTCCAGCCTCCCCCACAACACACAACTGTGCTCCAGCTACTGAGCGCAGGTGGGGCAAGCCTAAACTTCAGCAACAGGAGGGATCGTGGTGAGACAAGGATCATATATGTTATAATCACATCCTGCCTCCCTATTATGAAAATAACTTTATCATGATCAGAGCTTTTATCTGAGAGATGGAATAATAATAATGTGTGCTAGGGTTGGAGTGAGTGCTAAGCAGGTTTTCAAGCAGCCATCATGCTGTTCACGTACAGCCAGGGATTGGAATGTGTATTGACTTCACTGCAGTTACATGTTTGTGCTGGTTTTGGAGTGTGTACTCCTTTCTTAAATCAGAAAGCCAAAACATAACTAGCAGCTTATACATCCTGATCATGGTTCTCAGACTGCCGAGCACTACAGAGGGCAAGACATATTACCTTGCCTATACATCTTTTTCCCCCTTAAATTCTGCATCCAGTTTCATCCTACATGCACAGAGCCTTGCTTCTGAGGGATGCTGCAGCTCCAACACAGCACCCTGCAGCCACCTCGACCTTCCTGCCCTTCCTCGGGAGCTGCACAAGGCAATTCCTGCATGGAGGACAGAAAGAAATTGCCCCCACTAACACAGATTCTCCACACACTTTGGCTGAATGTGCAGATACAATGAAAAGCATTGTAAAAATGTTGAGTGGGAATTTTTTCCATGATTATTGTGTCTGACACTTTCTTGCTCGGATTACAAGGAAAAAATGAGAGGCTGTGATTTAACTGCCAATCCTAAAACCTAACCCTGGAATTAGGGCTTCCTCCCCCTTTTTCCAAGCAAGCAACAAGTGAAGTCTCTTTACTTCTCATGCACAATGCCATGCTCCAAAAACATGCTTTGTCACCACCCATTTTCCCAAGAGGGTAACAAGGTACTCCTCTGAATATACTTT
Source organism: Penelope pileata (assembly GCA_013396635.1). Lineage (NCBI taxonomy): Eukaryota > Metazoa > Chordata > Aves > Galliformes > Cracidae > Penelope > Penelope pileata. The sequence goes on along the minus strand of WBMW01000149.1, from coordinate 237,503 downwards.
ACCAGGTCCTCTCCCTTGCCCAGAAAAGGTTTCAGTTTGAAAATTGCAACCTATTATACTTCAGAATAAATTTCTAAGATTACTCAAACAAAATTACCAGACTTCTCTGCTTTCTACTCTTTCCTGTTTTTTTCACTGCAGACTTGATTTGTTAAATTGTTTCACTATTGTGGGATTGCCCACTTCAGTTTCACTACTCAGACAGGAGCTAAGCTGTACACTGATTTCAGAACAGTTCACCAAGAGAAGCAGCAGTACTAAACCTGAGCATGTGAGGTGTGTATTTTCTATACAAATGGAGGTGCGCAAAAGAAAGGTGCAAAACATGACTGGCGCTGTTAAATCTTGAGCCCTGGAAGTATACTTCTGTAAACATGGCAAGTAAATAAAGACACCTTTCCATTAAACAATGAATCAATCAACCAACCAACCAAACCTCCTACCTCAGACATTTGTTTTCTACTAGTCATTCAAAAAAATGATAACCAAGAGATACAGAGTTCCTTAAAAGAAAAGTAGAATATACTGACAGATAAAACCATGATGTGGTTATAAAGATAAGAAATATGAGACATAAATAAGAAGTATGCACACATATCTGGATAAATGCTGTGAAAAACATCACTAGTGACCAAGTCCTGTTGATGGCTACTGGCTCCCATTCCTAATTCCGTCAACACCCCAGGACTGTCCTGGGGTTCCTCAGTTACTTCACGTTGCCACAAGAACACATTACTCAATGACCATGAAAGGCATTAATGAAAGCCACACAAGTGATTCAAAAAGCCCTCAAAAAGTCAAGTAATGCAGCAGGCTGCCTTAGTATACCAGAGTTCATGCCTGCATAAATTTTGCAGTGACAAAGTCAACACTTTCCTTTTGTGCATATTGTGCAAGCTGTGAGTGACAATACCTGAGAGCACTGATGCTGGGTATCCGCTGAACAAGGCAAAAGGAGAAGAGAAAAAGGGGAAGACCCTGGGCCACACAGCATCAGGAAAGCTCTGACAGAAAAGGACACTGTGGCTGAGGCTAGGATGTGTAATGCTGAGGCTGGACTTGCTGGTGCTGAACGCTGTGTGATGGCACATGGGATGGAGTTCCCCGGCAGTGTATGTATGGAGCGAAGAAAGGTTGACAGAGCTAGGCTTGTTCAGCTTGGAGAAGAGAAGGATGTGGGGAGACATCATTGCAGCCTTCCGGTACTTGAAGGGAGCTTAAAAATAGGAGGGGGACCAACTTTTTACACAGTCTGATAGTGATTGGACAAGGGGGAATGGCTTTAAACTAAAAGAGGGGAGATTTAAGTTGGATGTGAGGAAGAAATTCTTTACTCTGAGGATGGTGAGGCACTGGCACAGGCTTCCCAGAGAAGTGGATGCCCCATCCCTGGAGGCCTTCAAGGCCAGGATGGATGGGCCCTGGGCAGCCCGATCTGGTGGGTAGCAACCCTGTCCACAGCAGGGGGGTTGGAACTGGCTGATATTTACTGTCTCTTCCAGCTCAAGCCATTCTGATTCTCTGGTGTGCACACTTCCAGAACGAGGGAATGAAGCAAGGCTTCAAGGAGATACTCCTGACACCTCCCTGAGCCCACATTCATCTTCCTTAGCCTTATCTCTCTGGAAGGTTCAATGATGTGAATACAGATTCATATAGATTCAAACAGACTGTTTTTTCAGGGCAATGTATCAGCCTTGAGGATTTCTTCGTTTTGTCAGAAAGCTGCACACAGCATTTTGGAAAAGGTACTGTGCAAAATAGCTACTGGTGTAGCAGTTAGGGCTCACAAACACAACAGCCAAGTTGCAGCCTCAAATACGACCTTGAATGTGGGAGACAGCTATTGACTGCTCCAGACTGACTTTGTTCCCAAGCCACAACACAGAATGAAAACAAGCAATGTAACCTTGAAATTTTTCACAACACACAATTTCTGTTTCTTGCCCAACTCTACTTGCAGCCTCTCCTTTCCATGAAACTTCCTGTTTTTATAGGAGATGGTTAAATTTCGTTGATGCAATCCATGCCTTCAAACAATGAGTGAAAGACTATTTTGTTTCTGAAGCCAATTCATTCTGTCTCTGACAAATAAAAACACACAGGACAATTTATTCTGATTATATCATTAGAAGGGACTCATTTCCCACAGCCATTAGCTTTTACAGCACAGGTTTGATGGCCCTGTTTGCACAGCTTTGCACCAGTAAAATTGCAAAGCATATGGAAGCGGGTTTAAATCCTTTTTTATTAAATCCCTTGATTTAAAGGGAACTTCAGGATGCATGGAGCTGTTAATTTCCTTGTTTCCAAAGACAGAACAAGGACATGGGAATCATTATACTCTGGTCATTTCCAGATGCTAGGATCTCCCTAGGAGTTGGCCAGCTTGGACACAGCCACACTGCTCTAGCAAAGCTTGGAGTGGCTGCTGCTGGACCTCAGGCCTAATTGCACTGCATGTGTGTTAGCAAGCATGACCAGCAAGCAGCACAACAGCAACACAGAATAGCTCAGAGCTACTTCTTCACAAGGAGCACCACCGCAGACTATCTGATCCACAGGTTCTTAGCCCATAGCAATGCAAACAACTCACTTTACTTACTTGTTATCTGTATACCTTGTGGATTGGGACAAGCTTATTCTGTAATTCTCAAAGCTGACTATCTGCAGGAACAAGCCCCTCAATTCTGAAAGCAAAATGATAATCAAATTGTGCTTTGTAGCACAATTGTGCAAAAGCTTCAAACTTCTGTGTGCTTGCATATAAACACAAATAACTGCGAGTATTAGTATAAAAGGAAGACGTGTCAAGGTTAAAAGAAAATGTTGAACACATAATACACAGATTACGCTCATAATTAGAAAACCTCAAGAATACTAAAGGCTGATATCAGAATGTAATCACTTCTCTTCTGGACTTACAGTGTGGAACGCCCAACTTCTGGAGGAAGATGTATTCAGCAGGGGTATTTTACAAATGTTATTACCTTCTGGAATACAAAATGTTAGCTAATTGTTATTTCAGTAATTTGCTTTTTGACAGTTTTGAATCTTCAGATATGGCCATTGGACATGAGAACAACTGAATGTGATAAAAACTTTCTGAGATTTTCCTTTAAATAATTTTTGTTACTTTTATTCTCTTTGAATACAGAAACAGTTATGTCTTACTTAAGATCTTCTACAAGAATGATGAGAAACTAACTTTCTGAAATAGCAGATACGCACATTGTTCACAAACATTAAAAGAAGAAAAAAAGAAAATAGCAACCATACCTGTCTAGGCACTGCCCAACCTCCATTTTAGGTTTATATAAGCCTGTTAGGTTTTTATAATTTGGCCCAAAGACTACATAAAACATGATTGCAGGCTGTAAAATATGCAGACTTGCACAGTAACTCTCCAACTACTGGTGCACATACACTGTTTGAATGCAAGCTTCTGCTTGTGCTTCTGCAAGTAAGTACTCACACGTGTATGTCTTGCAGGTGCAGTTTAAATGCTGTAAGGGACAGCCTCTGAACACGCAGTTTTGAGATTTTAAGCAGGTAGTGATTTATCTCATGTTCTGAAGTCACACTACAACATTTTTGACAGCAAAATGTAATTCAAAGTTTTGCTTACATTGGAAGAGCATGCTTGCTTATGTCACCAGTTTTATTTAGGTCATTTTGCACTGCTCGTGCCAGAGTGTAAGCAGTTTCAAGTTTTCTTATTTCCTGGGAGTCCTGTTTGTACAAAGAGATCTTGTTATGTTTAACCTCCAGCTGTCCAGTAAGAAGCTCCCGTCTCAAAGAAACAAGTTGTCCTCAGCACAGAACTAACCCCTGTCACCATGCAGAGATGAAGTGGACATAAATCATACTCATAATTACAGTACAGCAAGTGGAATTCACTATGCCTAGCTCACTTGAACACTGAGAAGGAAGAGAATTTATTTTGGAAAGAGGAGGTACTGGTTTAATCAGATTTGGATGACTTTTGTGATGCCACCATATATCATGCAGTTCTATTCATAACACAGCTATAACAGCAAAATAAAAAGATAACGAAGTTTTTTAAGACTTGAACTCGATAACACAGTGCTGCTAACAATATCCAAATCAGTGGGTAGAGAACAGGCCTTAGGAAAAATAAAAATCCAGCACCCAGGAGCATTAATCCACCTGCCTGAAGCTACAGAATTTCCCTCCTCCAATAAACACAGTTAAAATCCCTCTCTTAATGTCTTTTGAGAATTATATCAGACTCATTACTGTCATCACAGCTAATAGCAGGCTGAAATTACCGCAGGCATATGACAGTGAAGTCATAGAAAGCATACAAACATACAAAGAAAAAGGTCAATTATAAACTTTACAAACTTCTGAATTTAGGTAAACATAGAAGTTTCTTGGCAGCTTTCTAATGCTGTAAATTCCTATCATCCAGAAACACATTTTTCTCAAGGGGTTATTCTTGTTCTGCCACCAAAACAAGAAGGAATCCTGAATGGCTGGCAAGACGCTTACTCTTCTTCTTGAAGAAAGGTTCCATTACAGTGGACAGTGAACTAATTCATTAGCGCCCTACTTTCCTTCCCAAAACTAAATAGCCTAAATCCATTTATGTAAGTTGCCAAAAAAAAAATGTATATATACATTTGTTAATGAAGTTCAAGTGCCTAGAGAAGAATAACAGACCATATCCTATTTTGTACATCAAAATTTATGCCTATTTAAGCAGATCAAAAAGAAGTATTACCTCTTTTCCTCTGGTTAGACAGAAGCCATCAACTAGCAACGGAGGTTTGAAAATAGATTTTTTTTGGAAAGGAGGACATAAGTATAAACACTGAGGCCTTAAGAATTTTAAGTTTATTAACAGAAAGGAATTGATATTCTTCTCCAAAATTTTGTCTTCTGTACATTCAACTTGAGAAGCTATCTTTATACCAAAATGTCTGTGCTACCAGCTACAGTAGAAGTAGAGAGTTCACATACGTAATTCTTGAAAACAGAACATATGATTTTAGTGTCATTAATGTATTTAAATCACTGCCTAAGATACACCTATCTCAATCATGAAAAAAGCTACATGGTTTTGCTATGGGCAGTTTAATTAGATGCATATTAGTCATAAACAAAACAACTCGTATATAGCACAGATTTTATTTGTACAACAAGGTTAATGTTTCTTACTGTGGGTCTGTTGCAAAGACATGAGATCACTAGCTTCCACTAAGAACTTATGCTCAAATATATTGACGAATATTTCCGAAAAACTCTTGATAAATATCAGCAGCCAATGTCAAATTACACAGTTTGTAAATATGGTATTTTACACCTTCTACTGCAGGTTAGCAATATGAATTGTCCCAACTCCAAGACCCACATAACATGTATATCTCGTGGGTTGTTTTTTTAAGTTTTAAAGCTGTCTTATTTTGGTAACTCTCTGTTGATCTACACTAGCACCTAGAACTGATGTGGTTCGGTCTTCAGGAGTCATTCATGTGAAAAGTTCCTTGATGTTCTTATGACATCAAGCTCTTTTCAGGAACTTGAAAAACATTACTGGCACTTGGTGAACCATATGGGAGATTAAAAGACACACTGATGTTTTAATGTCCTGTTTGTGTATGTTGAACACACAAGCAGATGAAGGTCTATTTGAAAGAGATTTTCTCAGCTTCCATAAAGCTCACATTCTAACATCCTACTGATGCTTCAGAGAGGGAAATCAAACTTAAATTGTACTTCAATTGAAAATCAAATTTATTCATCCAGGTTTCTTGATCAATGGAGTATCATTACTACCTGCTCAGGTGCTATCGCAGCTCTAGCCCAAGGAAGCCCTGCCTCTTCAAACTGCTATGAGGAGTATTCCTGTTGCAAGCAGTCTTCAAGCTGCCTTCTCTACTTCCTTCAGCAACAACATGTCCATAATGACACAGTGCCAACCTTCCTGGTGCACCACGTGCATGCTTATTGCTCCTCTAGTTAGTAAACCCTTCATCTCCTTTCTTTTCTCACAATCACACCATCTCACACATCATTAGCACAGAAACATTGTAAACGCTATACAAGCAACCACCCATTTCATCTGACTTGCAAAAACCAAAAAATAAAGAACTACATAAAACTCCCAAATATATGAAATTGCAACAGATTGTGAGAAGTGTGCAATCTGCAAAGTAAATTTATGCATACCCTTGGCATAATATGCTCCTTAGGCAACATGCAGATAAGGAAACCTCCTCTCTATTCATCAGAAGTGCAACTTACTACCATGTTCATCTCAAACACTCAGGTTGGTTTTCTCGAAGATGATCTAATACCCTTAGGGAGCAGACCACCCATGCAGGCTCAGGAAATTAAAAATGGGTTTTTGCTTCTTCTTGGATTGCTGTAAGACTTAGGAAAGGCAGAACTGTCTCAATGCTGAGTACCAACACAGATTTCTGTGATACCTAAAAAGAAATGTGCTGGCACAAAAGAGAAAACACGTGGTTGAAGCTACCAAGACATACCATAAGTTGCCTTTATTTCAGATTGTTTTTTTTTTTTTTTTTTTGTTTTTGTTTTTGTTTTGTTTTGTGCAGGGAAATTTCCTGACCACCTTTGTTCAAAAACAGTTCTTTCATGTGTGGCTTGAAGGCTTTCTCTATTACATTGAGAAGCGACACAGTAATGATTTATGAAACTTTGTAACTAGCAGGAATGCACATGAGAATCCTTTGAGTCAAGACTGGCAAACCACCAAAGAACCAGATGAGAGAACATTAATGAATTATGTTTGGCATCATAAGTCATGCTATTTGGATAAATCAATTAACAGCTGTCCCTGCTATCATCACAGATCCTTCGCTTTCCCAAAAACCCTAGCTGGTCTTTCCAAAAGATGCTCTATGAAGACTGAAAATACCAACTTCCAAAATGTCAAGAGATTTGTCAACTATGGCTGTGCAACAGAACTGTCATGTGACTGTCCTTCAATTCTTAAATTGAGGATAAAGATTTTCAAGCCATCAGTCTCTGGGTACACCTCACCTGTAAACTCTGCTGACTCCAGGTTCACAGCGGAATGACTCCCCAGACATTTCTGAAAGTACCAGGCACCTTAGCATTCAAGTTTTAATATATGTAAAAACTGTGTTTTGAGACAATGCTGGGATTTCAACCAATGTGCTCTGTTAACCTGGACCAGTCAGTCATTCTACGATATTTTAGCCCTACGCATTCCATGTGGTTATGCAGCACATACAAACTAAAGACTTGCATGAATTTGGTTTCCGAAGGAGCCAAGCGAGCTGACTCTGTCTGCATGTCAGTGGAGTAGTTATACAACTGATTAACACAACGCGCGCACGTGCTCTCGCTGTAGAATTCAGCTTTTGTTCACTTTGCTGGTTTAGTTCTTCAGGAGTTTGTCAGTTTTTAGTGTTCCATAATAAATTTGGGACCTGTGTAAATCACTGTAACACAGATTTAATTTTGAATTCATTCCATTCTTATGTCAGGTACTTGTTTTACTTGGCTTAGTGAACTGTAAATTTCCTTTGGTAAAACTGACTGAACAAGGGACCCTTTGTAGAAGGGAGCAACACTAACCTTTTATCTGCGCTTACAGAACCTTTAATTTGGGACATGCAGCTTTACAGTGTTGTGAGATTTCCTTCTGCCCTCCTCTCAGCTGCAAACTGGGGGCTGCGCTCCACCTTTGCCTACAGCCAAGCAGCAACTCACATCCCAAACTGCAGTTTGCAGAACAAGTGCTCCAGGCAGCACAAAGCTGCACATTTTTTAATTAGACGAGCAGCAAATGCTTCAGCAGGAATGAATAAATTTCAGTCCCACGTACGTTTTATATTCTTTCCAGTTTCTTTTAGAACTGGAGATTCAGTGCAACAGACACACGGGTTCTGCCAAATGTGCCCATAAATAATCTGAGCTCGCTGATGGCACGGGAACAGCATGATGCTCTTCTCCATGCCCAGCGCTGTCAAGGCAGAAGCAAGGAGGAGTGGCTGCTTCCACAAAGCTGTGCTGCCAAATTGCTGTACATGGAGCTGCTGCCCAGCATTTCACTCACAGCAGCCTGCAGATGTTCAAGGAATTCAGGTGGTGCTGCACTGGTTCAGAAAGCTAACACAGCCAAGAGTCAAATGGAAAAGTAAACGAATAAATAAACCAATAAATAATGATAGTAGTAATAATAAGCCTCCAAGTCCCCATCATTTATGTGTTCACTGAAGAAAAAACAAAACACTCTTCTTGCTTCAACTGTAAAGAGATTATGTATGAAGGAAAGAATTCAGGGTGACTTTGGGCTTTCAGGAATTAGCAGAGGTTTCAAATGGAGAGGAAGAAAACACAACCTATCAGAGTCACAGACTGCCGGATCCGGGGGCTGTTGTCACAATAAACACGTAACCCACGACTTACCACCCATGTGTATTTTCACTGTCAAGAACAGCAGAGGAAGCAAGCATCTTCTGGAGCAGGAGCCCCATGCACAACCTTCACCTATGTCACGCTGTTCCCATGCATTACGTGCACGGCTGTGCGCCCAGGAGCACTGCACTGCACTAAGGCGCAGAGCTCTCCTCTCCATGAAGTTTCAATTAGCCTTTAAACTCAATTACACCGCACAGAAAAGAATCTGGAACGCGGGATGCGAGCTGTCATGTTTCATAAGACATTTAATATTATTATATTTTATTTTTCCTATTGACATTTAGCTTGGTTTTGAGCTCAAAATTTGAAGCCAAAAAGGCAAAATAAATTATTCTGTGAAACTTAACAAATTATTCCATTGTTTTTAAAGGCACTGGGCAAATCCCACTGAATTAGGCACGAATTTGTCACATATGCAGTAAGGAACTTAAGCCTAATACATTGTTCCCATTACAAATCTTATTTTTAGAGGCTACAAGTTAATATTTTAAATTAACTCCAGGCTTAAGCATGGAATAGGCATTTACTCCACAAAGGGAGAGAATAAAAAGGAAAGGTGACGGCTCTCTGGCACCTCTGCCCGGCCCAGATCCTTCGGGACACGCCGGAGCGACCTGAGAGCTGAGAGGCCGCTACGACCCGGGGTACCCGCACAGCCCTCGGCCCGCACCTCACCTGCAGCCGGAGCCCAGGGAGCGCTCCCGCAGCTGGCGGAGCTCCCCACTCCCAGCAGAGCCTCCGCCGCCGGCAGCACCGCGCGCCTCGGGCGCTGTCAGCGCGCACCGGTGCCGGCAGGTAGAGGGACGCAGCGTCCGACGGGTCTCTTGTCTCCCCGATCTCCGCTCCACGCCCGCGCTGTCCGTCCCAGCGCCTCCAGCACCGCGGCCGCC
>WBMW01000149.1:204503-227760 GCA_013396635.1 Penelope pileata | reverse complement strand
GGAGTAACGCAAAGGTTAAGCGGAAAGTACCCCGCCGGGTGCGGTGAGGAAAGCCCCGGAGGGCCGCGCTAGGTGCGCGAGGGCCGGCACCTCGCGGCCCGGCCCCGCCGGCGGTGGCACCGCGCTCCGGTCGGGGCTCCGCTCCCCGCGCTGAGGCGGCGGCTGCGGGCGGGCGGCCTGCGCGCACCTCCGGGTACCGCGGGGTGCCCTGCCACTCACCCGGCTCCCATGGGCTGAGCGCAGGGACGGCTGTGGCCGTCACCGTGCCCTCACGTCATTTTTGGTGCTTCTGAACAGATGTCAGAGTGTGCGGGATCCCCAGATGATATCCGGATGCGGCATCCAACTCTGTCAGCGCAGCGTACGGCATTAATAAATCACTTGCATGCAGCCGAGCCGTTTTGCAGTCCTTACAATGAACGGCCATTGAGGCGTTTTCAGAGCTGGTGGTTTACCGTCAGCACAGTAAAGGCCAGAAGCTGAAGGTGCACTGGGTTTGTTCAAGGCCACTGAGGAATGGATGGTAAAGGAGCAGTCCTATGCTCCCACTCCTGGAGTTTTTAAACATTGCATCATCTTTCTGCTTCATTTTGGGAAAATCCTCCATTTCAGACCTTAAGCGTCATTCCCAATGAGAGATTTTATATTAGAATTATCTTTCTTTTTTTCCCCCATGTTAGACAGTAGGTATTGCCTGTCTGCCCAGAATGCCAAATCCTTGCATGTTGTTGTCAGGAGGAAGAGTAAGTGTGAGGACTCGATTTCCTGTCAGTATGGTGCATAACTGATGCCTAAAAATTCACAAGATAATTCATTCATGCTGTTGGTGGCAGAGCCATTTGCTGGTAATATAACTTCTGATCTGACAAAGAGGTTCATACAGAATACATCCATACGGAGTATTAGGTGTCTTCTTCCTCCCACCAACTCCCACTGTTTAGAGTGCGGGCAATTTCAGACCTTGAGTATCATTCCTCAAGCTGCCCTGGCCCAAATGTATCTGGAAAGAGTGTTCAGTGTGAGACAAATTCAAGGAAGTGTCTTAAAAATCCAAGCAGAAGCAAAAGTTGCAGAAAGAAAACTCTGGGATTTTTGCCTGCAATCTAAATAGTGTCGATGGGAGGAAGAAGACACCTAATACTCCGTATGGATGTATTCTGTATGAACCTCTTTGTCAGATCAGAAGTTATATTACCAGCAAATGGCTCTGTCATTCTGTCATCAAGAGCGTAAATTAATTATCTTGTGAACTTCTAGGCATTGGTTACGCACCATACTGATAGGAAATCGAGTCCTCACACTTACTGTTCCTCCTGAGAACAACGTGCAAGGATTCGGCACTCTGGGCAGACAGGCAATACCTACAGTCTAACATTAAAAAAAAATAAAAAAATTAATATGAAGTCTGAGAATAATGTAAGCAAAATGAACACACACTCTAACTGAAACATTGAGAGCATAACAAAACGAGTAAGTGAGTATTGAGTGAGAAGTATTCACCCTGAATACTAAAAGTCATCAGTATCAGCAGTAAAAGAGAAGCCAGGAGTCGAAGGTGCCAATAGCTGAGGCCTACACCACTGGAGGCCACGGGAACTGTTGAAAGTATTCTACAGGGTTGTGTAAAATCTAGCTTTACCTCTTGGCCTTCATTCCTCTCACGGTGGAAGCCAAAGACTTAAAAAAGTGTATTCTGCAACAAGGGCACCTTTAAATACAATGCTGTTTGTAATGCAGTAGTACAAGCTACGTTTCAGAGAATGTTACAGAGGAGATTTGGACAGTAATTCAAGTTTTACAAATAGAGAAGCCGAATAGTCTAAGGTCACATGAGAGACCTGGAACAAGGAGCTTGTTAAGGCTGCCGGACCTGGATGCAGGTGTCAGTCTGTTGTGCTATCCACAGGGCCACAAATGCTTGGAATAATGTGGCAGTGGAACCCCTGTCCTTGGAGATAGGTGAAAGTCAGCCAAACAAGACCCTGAGCACCCTGATAGCATTGGTCCTGCTTTGAGCAGAGGGCTGGTTGGGCCTCCTAGGGCTCTTTCCAATCTAAGTTATTCTATGAATTCTTATGGTGAAAGGTGTATGATTCTCTGTTCTTACATTGCTCGTATGCCCAGGTTCTTTACAATAGTGCTTTCTTTGCAGTACTTACCTTCGCTTTTTTGCAAACAAAATAAAATAGTCTGTCACAGCATTGGCCAATAGCCTTTCTTCAGGCAACAATTTTGAAAATGTTGCATCTACAATGAATATTCATTACAGCTGGTCAAAAAACCCTAAGCATTTCTTACAAAAACCATGTTCCTTTTTTGGTTGAATAATTCCAATCGTCTTAGATGTGCCATTTCATGGGGGAGAATCCAAACCAAGACTGCAGAGGGAAGAGTGATGGTGTTTTACAGCCTCTAATACCAATACTTTTTAAAAATGAAAAATGCATGACTTGTTCATCATATTCATCATAGTTGATCATATGATTTCTTACGTTATCATGGCATCTCCAACACTGATAAAATCCCCATGGAAAGCATTTTGGTACGCTTGAATTGATTGTGCTTTCCTCCAACTTTTCAACTTTTTCACATTCCTCTGAGACCTCACTTTAAATTACTACTTTTTTAGTTATCAATTTAAAACTTTGTTGGAGTGCAGTAGTTATTTTTTAGATTTGGCAGCTTCACTTTATGCCATTGACATTAATGTGCAAATTCTAGTTTTTTGCTGTATGACTAAATAAAAGGATCACATGCTTGTCTGTCAGATACAATTACATTTGCTATAGTTTGGATTTTTTTTTGTTTTACGCAATATTTAAATCTAAACTGCATCTTTTTCGTATAAAGAAGTGAGCGTATTTTGCAAATCTCTCATAAGCCATCAGTTTAAAACGATGGAGGAACTCAAATTCAATTGCTGTTCCCAAGAAGCATTACCAAGAGGCCTCTCTTCCAGCAGTGTGGACTATGAACAATGTACCTGTGCTGTTTTCTTATATTCAGTAAAATTCTGTATAAATTTCCAACTGCTGTGTACAGTATGCAGTTATATTTTTTAACAAAATGTACATTTGGTTACTTTGGCAAAGTTCTGATGCATGTCCATATAAGATGTTAAAACTATACACAGTTTTTCATTTGTAGTCTTAGTTCTCACTGTCAAAATTGGTAATGTCATCTCTCAAAATAAAATACCTACCCCATAATACCTATTTTTTCTTAATACCTACTTTATTTACCTGTCCATGCTACTGAACTTCCTAATGCATGTGTGACAAATTAAAAAAAGGTGTGTTATAAGGAAGAGCAGTAGTCTAAAAAGACCAATACTTTAATATAGAGTGCATCCTGAAGTTTCCATTGATTTCACATGGACAGTTCATGTGGGCTTACAAATCTTGCTTGAGTTTGCAGCTTCCTTGGCTTCAGTAGGCCTGCATGAGATGATATAGTGACGTTTGAAGCATGACCTTTTTGGATATACCTCCTTGACCCTAACAGTTCGGACAATGTTATGCACTGCCAGGTGGGACGATGCCTTCTATTTTCCATGCACTCCAGCCTAATTTAATTTCTGTATAGTGCGTCTAACTGTCGTTGTTAATCACTGTGTACATGCCTGGGTTTAACTATAAGATGAAACATTTTTGGGTCTCTGTGTGTAAGCAATATTCCCTCCCTTCTGCTTTTCTATACACAATTACTTGCAAAACCCCAGAGGTACATTTCTCTTCTCTTCTTATATAACCAATGAAGTTCTGATATTTGTATATTAAAAATTCATTACGCAATATTCTAGAAATCCCAGATACTGATCTTGTGTGTTTCAATGCTTGTCAGAAGTGTACTGAAGCAAGTGTGTGTAATAATACAATAAACCTGAGATATTTCACACCACTGTGGGAAAAAAATTGCAGTGCAAATGGATTCTCAACCAAGGTGGCCAGCATGCAACTATCATCTCCCCTTACACTGTGTGAGACAGGGACAGCGGTGGCTCCTCGAGTGAGAAGAAATCAGTCTGATTAGGGTTTGCTAGGTCAAAAACAGTGCTTTAAGCTCTACACAGACACTCATTTTCTAGGGCATCTGTAGCACAGAGATCTGATCTGTAAATAAGCATTCGGGGTCCTCAGTGAAGATGCACTTGTCCTCTGTTTAAGAAAGAGTAGGAGGATTTTTGCTAGAAACAAACAGACAGAAGAAATTATCAATATATTCCAACAAAGATGCTAAGAAGCATAAGAACGTGTATTGTAATCAGTGGTCAAAGCTTAGGACTGTTTATTGAAATCCCTTAATAATCTCTTTCTGGAAATATTTACTAAAAAAAAAAAGCAGTATATTCAGTTGAACAGATGTATTCTGAAACAAGAACATTTTAATTGTTGTCACATGCAGAGTTCTAAAGAACACTCACACTAAGACGTTTCGGTACTTCCACTGTGCTTTTCTATGTGACGGAACTGGTATTTCAGATAGAAGTATTTTCTTCCTTTCGACAAAGAAACATGTGGTGTGCTTTGAGGGCCTTCTGACTGCAGACAGAATAGCTCCCTTGTGGCCTATTGTAAAAGTATAAAATTTACCTGGGGTTCTTCTAGATGCTGTCATGAATGTTTTCCTGATACCACATCATAGATTTACAGCCATTGCGACTTGATTTCTGGAAGGAATGGGGCAGAAAGGCAGTGAGCTGCGTAAGTGATTTCATTAACCTCATTTCAGCTGGGCTTTTGCCTGAAGGACTGAAGACCAGCCCCCATGACACTGATCTTTGTGCCGTTTTCCTGTTTTCCTTCACTGACTAACAGAAAACTAAAAACGTCTATGTTTTTATTTTTTATTATTTTTATTTAGTTTTATATTCACAGAGGACTGCAACCCATCCCAAAACAATCAATAGAATTTTGATTTTAACTGTATGTTTTTCCAGCTCCACAGAGGATGGGGAGGGACAGATTTCCTCTTCCTCAGTGTAGGTGTAGATCCATTGGTGCTAAGGCAGCTGAACACTAAAAATATACATAGGTTGCTCCTAAAATAATGCCTCCTCTTCATTTCCGTGGAAATGACAACAGATGCGAAGAGCATAATAACACTGTTTGGTAGAGCAAATTCTCACTTACAGAACAGTATTTTTCAACATAATCACCACCTTTAGCTATGCATTTTCACCAGCAATGAAAAAGAGCCTGCATGCCATGCTCATGAAAATCTGCACCAGCGGAGGTGACCCACTGGTGCTGTTGCCACTGCTTAAATGCACCTCCACCACCTCACTGTGCTCACATCCGCTGTTTGGTCTCAATCAACATTCAGCAAGCATTGATGAATGTCAATGGGTGCCATTTTTTTGTACACGGAGGAATTCAATTCCACACCACTGTTTCATTCGCACTTACATGTCAGACTTCGTTTTGTCAGACTGCCCCTCTGCTGCCATCTGTCACATGGCAACAAAATGGGATGGAATATTGATGGGAAGGATGGATGGTAATGCCATACCCCCAACATCCACATGTCATGGGCCAACATAATAAAATAGGAGGCATTACTTTTGGAGCAGCCCTCATGCATTTCAAAGGCCGGATTGTAAACAAATCGCATTTTCAATTCTACAAAGGAGAAACAGACACTGTGTAGTTCACCAACTAGATTTTTTATCAGATTTTTTAAAAATATTACAGATTGGAACTATCCGCATTGCTCTGACACTCCACTTGTTTTTCTTTCCTTTACCTCCTCGTATTTCCTTCTGCTCTTTCTCTCTGGTACTTGAAAAAGATGTGCAATCTCCACTTGCTGCTGAGGGCCGGTTAGGTGCCACTCAAGTGACTGTGTTACAACTCAGGTTTTTTTAATTTTTCTTCTTCCTCAAAATATATTTTCACATTGAGTACTAATACTCCCATTTTGCCCTCCTCCTCACCTGCTTTAAAATTATTTTTTACTCTCCCTTCTCTTGGTTGTTTCCTTCTTAAGCACGTGGGGTGGACCTTCAGATGCTTTGCAGGCTCCTTGATTTCCCCATCTGACCCGTCTGCTTCTCTCACTTCCCCAGTGAGTTGCAAGGTCCCAACTTCTGATGCAGCTATCTTGAGCAGTGCTGCAGTTTCTCCCTCATCTACTTTCCACTATGATTCCATTCCTTCTCTGTCCTCAGGATTTAAGATATTGGGTTACCAAAGGAGGAGATGAAATATTCCATAATAACACAGAAGGCCTGAAACATTTTGGAAAGTTTTCAGAGAAAATTTCCAGATAAGCCCCAGTCACCATTAGCTCACTTGTATTTCCCTGAGGTTTCCTATGTAACGTTTTACAAGGAACTGGTAGAAAGAAAAAGGTAAGATACTGTGGTAAAATAGCAGGAAATATTTTTTTGGATTTCTCAGAGATCAAATTCCCTTGTGAGAGACTATTGAGGAAATTAAGTGTTAGAGGTTGAAAGTAAAAGTTAAGTTGTGGTTTAGAAACAGAACTAGCGTTGTTTAACAGAAAATTAATATTCATTTTTAGCACAGTGTAGCCTTCATAGATCAGACTCAGAAGTATCCTACAGTTACAATGCAACAGTTTGTGACTAGGTGACTGATGAATACAAATCATTTCTCCTGTCCATAGCTAAGCTGCTAAATCTGGTGCATTGAGCGGTGGCCAACAAGTGGAAAAATCCCAAAGGCAAGCTGTGTGTGCGTGGCAGAGGGGGAAGTGGGAGGGGTGGGGAACAGGGACGGGGAGGGTGTGTTTTTCCAGAATTATCAAAGGTTTTCAGCCTCTCTGGTAGGATTTCATCTGTTCTTGTCCTCAGTCTTGAAATGTGGTGTGCACGTTACAGCCAGGATGCTCTCTGTGGGATATTTGTCAGGGTATCTCCTCTTCTTTCAACAGATCCCTGCTCAAGACTCACCGCTACCATGACAACCAAAATAAATCAAGATATGCTTAATGGCAAGCTGAGAAAGAATGGAGGAAAAGTGATGCGTTTAGAAAACAAACAACAATAACAACAACAAATAAAGGAAAAAAAATTACATACTGATTTTTTTAATTGTTTCAGATATGTATCTGTATGCATATCTCCTCACTTCTCACTCACATCTTGCTTATCCTTAGATTGTTATCACTTTGCCATGGGAAGATATATGTTTGGGCAGTATCTCACGCATCCCTACTTATGAAAAATTTTTTATCCATAACAGTAAATCTTCCCTTGTCTGATTTGAGGATCCACTACAGCTGAAGTTATTGGTTTTATTATTTTTTCTTTATGCTATAATATAACTAAGATTCATTTGAAAATAATACATAATTAACTTGTGGAATTCATTGGCTTAAGATAAGAACTTCTTAGGATTTGAAAATAGATTAGATATTTATATGAGTTTTATGTGCTTTTACACTAACCAGCATAAAAATTCAAAAAGGAGGCAAACTTTTGTACTTCAGAATAAAAAACAACTGCTGTCAGAGCCTGCAAAGAGATTTCCCTTGCTGCCACGTAGTGATGTGGTCCTTTAAAGATGATTTCTGCCTTTGCTGGAGCATTTAGGCTGTGGAATCTCCCTTCTTGGAGATCTTCAGAAGCCACCTGGACATGGGCCTGGGCACTCTGCTCTGAGTGTCCCTGCTTGAGCAGGGGTTGGGACAGATGGACCCAGAGGTCCCTTGCAACCTCAGCCGTTCTTTGGTCCTGTGATTGTGTGATCTGGTACCAGCCATTACTGAAATCAGGATAAGGCGTGTGAGGGATTATGGGATTCATATGTTGCTAAGGCTCAGATGCCACTTTGTTTGGGACAAGGACTTCCAGGCATAAGTTGCATCAATCTAAGCATAATTAATTAGTTCAATGATATTTAAAGAGTCAATATAATTTTAGGACCAAAATTAAGGACAGGGTGGTAGCATATGCTTGGTTAGAGCACACAGCTACCTTAGGATTTGGCCAGACTTTATCATTTATCTCGAATAAAGATACTTTACGTCTTACATAAC
Organism: Penelope pileata; assembly: GCA_013396635.1. Taxonomy (NCBI): domain Eukaryota; kingdom Metazoa; phylum Chordata; class Aves; order Galliformes; family Cracidae; genus Penelope; species Penelope pileata. The sequence continues at coordinate 219,756 of WBMW01000149.1, read as the reverse complement.
TTACAACCCAAAGTAGTAATTTATTCCTTTGGAATTTAGTTAATGTGTTACTTTCCCAGCAAACAATGCCTGTGTAGCATGACACGCTAATGAATACTGGAAGATAAGGGGAAATAAAGGTTGCAAAATAATTTAGTAAGTCTTAACTGTGTTTGAAGAAAAATGTTTCTGATTAGACTTCTTTTTTGGCAGTGTTTTCCATCACTTGTGGTCTTTAATTCAGGACTCAATGGTTGTATGAGAAACAGGCCGTACTTCAAATGGAAGTGTTAAGATTAATGGAGAAATTGCTAGGTGAAGTTGTATACACTATTTAACACCAGAGGTCAGAAACAATGATCATTATAATTCTTTTTCAATTTAAATGCTATCAATCTTCTAAATGTCTACTCTTCTATACGCCATTAATTATGCTATAAATATCTTCTAAGTGTTAGTGAGGTGCAGTGAATCCCAGAGTTGCTACAGTAACTCTGGAGTCTGGGTATATGATAGATAAAAGTTTTAAGGGGAAAATATGTTTTAGCATTGGAGGAAAGCTACTGTAATAGAGCAAAACTGTGATTTGTACCTGGAAGAAAATGGAACTCGAAATATGAGTTTGCAGTATATGTGTCCTGGCTAACTCTGAAACAAGTATGGATTACATTACAAAAAATTAAACTGAAATCTCACCACACTAAACAGAGAAGTACATGTGTAAAACACAAGTGAAAGAGAACAGCCAGCACTGTAAGTGCAAGGTGTTGCACTTACGTTGGGGAAATCCCAGATATGTGTAGAGACTGGGAGAAACACTGCAAATATGCTATAAAACAGTTTGAAAATACAGAGTTTTAAGTTTACTGATGATTTGTGTATTTTCATTTTTACAAAGGAGCCAAAGTGATGCTGTCCCTAAGCTTCTTCCCACGTGTGGGTGGAAACCACTAGTTCTTTGTAGACTCTTGTTTTATTTTTCAGTGCAGCCTTGTCAATTGGTCAGTCTTCTTCCCTATAAGAACATGAGAGTTGTCATTCCTGTAGGAGGAGAGAGTAAACTGAAAATAAAGCAGAACAGATCCTGCAGAAAGCCAAAATGGTGTTGGATAGTGAATCAGCATTAAGCTTTAAAACCAAAGTAGCAGAAATCAGTTTGTTTTCCAGAAATTCTTTATATCCGTATTCTCTGTACATTTTCTCTTGAAATATTTCCTACTCATTTTGTTCCAAGCTTTGTTGTTTGTGCTCTGGCATGTAAGACACACAGGATGGGAAATGACAAAAAGTATGCTTATTGATACTATTCTAACACTAAAAAGATGAGTACAACTCTTTTTAAAGCTATGTGTTTTTTCCCTGGAAGTTTTACATTGTACATGGCCACATCTCTTCCGAACCCTCTTATTCAGATCCTTGCTCTGTATTTATTCTGTAACTGACCAAAAAGTATTGACAAGCTTCAATTGACAGGGAACAAAACATAGCTTTCACTGTGTAATGCTATGATTCTAGATTCATACGCGCATTAGAAAAATGTTTCCTAGTGTATATACATAAAATTGATGTTTTATTGAGAACAGTGAAAGATGTCAGTATTACCCACCCAGTACAAACGTTGTGAGTGAGAAACAATGACTTTAAGTGATTTAATGTAAATTGTAGGTAGAGATAGCCAGAGAGCTGAGGCAGAATTCTGCAAAAAGGAGCCTGGGGCCTGAGTTCTCTTCTCCATTAGAGCTCCTGCTATTTTCAAGTACCTTCAATTTCTAAAGAGTGCTTGGAGAGAAGAATCTCTCCTCTGTGAGGGCACAAGACCTACACAACTTCTTGCTGCTTCCATTGTGTCACCCAAATGCTAGCTGTGAACACCACCCAGTTTTGCTTTGGAACCATCCATTGCTCACTAGTTTATGCTTTTTTGTTGTTAGTGGTGTTTTGTTTGTTTCTGTATTGTTTCTTTGTTCTAGATTTCTTCTTTTACTGAAACCAAGTAATGTATTTTATTTTTTCCCTAGTCTGTAGATTGGCTTTCAAATCCAAAATGTAAGCAAGGAGAAGTCATTCTTTCTTGAGTGCTATTGGACTAACTTTTTATGTTTGTTTACTTTGGTTTGATTTGCGTTTTTTGTTATTTTCCCCTTTAATCTCTTTCAGCAATAATGCCTGTGGGGGCTGCCTGTAACATTAGTAGGCAAGCATTTTTCCATTCCAAACACAAATGCAGTCTAAGGGTATCCCTCTGGAGGAGTCTATGAAACCTTTAGGTGGCAGCCAAGGGCTACAGTTTCAATCCCTAGATTTATTAGCTGTGTGGTTTATGCTGTGCTTCTCCTGGCAAAGAGCATATCTAAAAGAGTGAATTTCTAATCAATCCAAAAGCAAAGTGGAAGAAATTTCACTCTAGCGATTTATTTATTTATTTATTTATTTATTTATTTCAATCTGTCTATATCTGGAAATGTGGGAACACACCTGAAAACTGCCTCTATGGACTGTTGCCCTTTTGCTACCCTCTGTCACCTTTAAAGTAGTCTTAAAAACACATCATAAAGCCTGACGTTTTACTCCTATTGATAAATCAGTTGTAAAAATGGCCTTCCTTTCCTCCTGGGCTCAGGAATGCCTTTGCAGCTCTCATGGGTGATGTGGGACATGTCATGCTGTGTCTCCAAAGGTGTCCTTTCAGAGTATATCATAAGGAATTACAGCTTCAGGATTGCTATCTCAGTCTTCCCATCTGCCACTCTAACACAAAGCTTAGTGAAAGTTTTTTTCATAAAATAGACTTACAGTGTACTCTTACAATACATTACTAGGGTGTCTAGAGATGTCAAAATGTTTTTTAATGAAGAAAAATCTCTTTTGAGAGAAACTGGGGACTCCAGAGACTTTTTCTTATGGAAGAAAATGCATCCTTGTTTTTATAAGTAACTGCAAAGATGTTTCTTGATATGAAACTTTCTTTATGCTTCTATTGTTTTTTTTTTTTTTTTATGAAGAAAACATGGCTCTATTTCCATTATGTATGTTGGGGGTTAAAAAATAGAAAATGTAGGATTTACAAATAACCTCATCTGTTTATTTAACCACTCCCAAAGTCCTTCTTTGCATAGTTAATGATCATATGCAGCTACAAATCATTTTGTTTACCTCTGCAGTTTAATGCATCTTCTCTCCATCCCACAAATAGGCTGAAGTGTTCAACATGGCAGTTCCAGAAACCTACATACATGTTGAATAAACATCCAAATTCATCAGTGAGACAAGTAATTGTGTACACTGATTACAGACCAGATGTTAAAAATCAAGTAGTTTAACTTAAATGACTAGTGATTCAGTGACAAACAAGATCAGTTTACATCAAGATTTGCATTAGAAAATATAACTTTCCCTTAAACAGCTTGTAAATGCAGATGGTCTGATTGAATATATGTGTATTAGGTAAGGAGATTTGATTCGTCTTCTCCCTCCCCTCCCCCCCCAGTTTTTTTCCTCACATTCTCTATTTTGTGTGCATCCATGTGAATGACTAGGGACAGGTTTACAACTGCAGTAAGTAGCTTTATTTCCACTATTTCTCAATTTTCAGGTACATGCAAGGGTCTCTCCTGAAGACACCTGTACTGGGGCTAATCTACCTCCCTGCAGAGCCTGCTGACTGGTTTGCATCTAGTTGGCTCTGTCTGAAAGCAAAAAGATGTAAGCCTGTCTGTTCCCACTTACGGAGAGGTACCTTGCTTTTCCTATTAATGCTGTTATCTCCTTACTTCTCTGTGTTGCTGTTTGCTAGCTCACATCTTGTTGCACAAACAGGGTAGGCATCAGTCTTTACAGATTTTTTGCATTTTGATTGTTCACTCCTATTATCTGGCCGAAACATCCCCTCATTAATTTGCTACGTCTTTGCTTTGCTCTGTCTTTTCTTTGCATTTGCCTCCAGGAAACAAATAATAGGGCATCTAGTTCATGTGGCTGAAATTACTTAGTAAACAAAATGGTCTGAGTTGATCTGGAATGCAGCCAAGATATTATAAGAGATATTCTTGTTCATTCAAAAGGCATTAGTAGATGTTTACTTGGCAAGAAAAGATAAAGATGAAAATCTTCCACCCCAGCGACACCCACTCCTCTCGTGTGTATATTCTTTGTTATTGGCAATTTGTTTGTTTGTATAACAAAACACTGGAGAATGATTTACCAGAAGCAGAGTTACAAAATGGTCCACTTACCTTTTACTTAAATAATTTATTATTGCGTAAACATTCTTTTCAATTTAAAAATGTCCGTCCATCTCCTGTTCAGCTGTGCAGTCTCTCCTGCAGTATAATTTCTTTGGAGGCTTTGCCTCATAACAATGATGCTCTATTTAGCAGTGACCAGCCAGGCATTTATGCTCTGTCTTGTTCTGAGCTACACCAACCTCTTCTATGGTACATTTCCCTACAAAGGGAATATTTGGGATGTAGAGGTAGTTTTAAAATACATATTTGGGAAACAAGTTAGAAATGATCTCATGAATTGCTGAAAATCAGGGGCTTAGGGGAATAGGAGGTAAGGGAGGACATGCCCAGGATGGTGAAGAAGGAATTATGCATTAGCTCACATAAATAATAATAGCAGGTGTGAGTAATTGCACTTTAGTAAAACTGTATTTGAAAGCGGTTAAGTTGTAGTTTCTTAGCAACTGCTGCAGACAGGCACGTTTTAAGTGGTCAAAGCTTTCAAATTAGGTAACACCCATAGCCTGTTATACAACGGCATTGAATGGACAGAAACAATAAAGCAGAAGTGCTTCTACTCTCTAAACAGAAACACAGCAGAAGGTCAGAGCCTCAGAGGAGGCGATTAAATAGAAAAAGCAGAAATTAATTTTATGTTTCAAGATAAGCTTTTTCAGGAAGAATTGATTAGGAAGAAATGTTGCTGAGAAAGACATGACCCGTAGTCTGTTCAATGTAATGGAGGGATTTTAGGGAATGCTGGCAGGTCCATAATTTGTTTGTAGGTAACTTTATTATTTCATTAACACAATTTCTTGTATCTTTTTATGCATTTGTTTTATGTAAAATCTATGTGTGTGTTTGAGTGTGAATGTAAAGGATTTTATTTTATGGGAATTCATGTATCTGTGAAATGTAAATGTTGTGAGTACTGTTCATCAGGAACACACTATTAACAACGTGGCTTGCAGTGTTGTGTAAGAACATTTCATGGAAGAAGACTGTGCTAAAGCCAAACAAGAAGAGATGAAGGATAAAGAGAGTGAGTCTGAAGCCTTCATCTTTTTGGCTAGGTGATGCAAATTTACATTTGACAGATTCATTCTGTAGTGTCTAAGTTGTCTTCAATTCCTTATGGGTGTCACACAGAAAGTGCTACTTCTGACTTAATACCACCATCCTGTAGTTAATTAGGTCCTATCCTAGCAGTTGGTAATTCATTATCTGTAGAGCCAGCAAAAAGTTCATCACTAATATTTTTTTTCCCTTTTGAAACAAGAAAATTTTATGGAAATGTGTAGACTTGGATATATTATCCTGGGAAAAGTTCTCCAACCCAAAATGGAAAGGCAAATGTGTTAGTTAAGGCACTCCTGAATTAACAAGTTTCAAATTCTGGGCAAATACCATAACTTCTGTCTTATTGTTTTGGTGAGTGAGAATGTCAAATTGTCTGTCACGTGAATGCTATGGTACCCCATACCCTTGTTCCAGCTTTGTAAAAGTGTTCTTAGTATTTTAAAACAGAGCTTATGCATGTACTTTAGAACAGTGAAATTGCATTCTGTAGATGTTAAGACACCTTAGACATCTATTTCCATATTTTCTTCCAAGTGCAAATCATATTTCTGTGGCCTGGCTTTCTTTACCACAGATATATCAGAAAAAGTGTGCCTCCCACTGTAAGCAAAGATCAGGTTCATGACCACCCGAGGAACCTGACCATGCCTAAGTCAATGGGTCCTGATGCATCCCAGAGTGCTGAGGGAATTGGCTGGTGTAGTCACCAAGCTTGATGATATTTGAGAAGTCGTGGCTGTCAGGTGAAGTCCCTGGTAAGTGGAAAAAAGGCAATGTCATACCCATTTTTAAGAAGGGTAGGAAGGACTGCTCAGGGAACTACTGACCTGTCAGCCTCACATCGGTGCTGGGGAAGATTATGGGAAGATCCTTCTGGAAGCTACGCTAAGGCACATGGAAGAGATGGAGGTTACACAGGAGAACCAGAATGGCTTCACCATGAGCAAGTCCTGCCTGACCAGCGTAGTGGCCTTCTATGATGGTGTAACTGCATCAGTGGACAAGGGAAGAGCCACTGATGTCATCTATCTGGATTTCAGCAAAGCCTTTGACACAGTCCCCCACAACATCCTTCTCTCCAAACTGGAAAGATATGGATTTGACAGATGGACTGTTCGATGGATGAGGAACTGGTTGCAAGATCATAAACAGAGAGTGGTTGTCAATGGCTCAATGTCTGGCTGGAGATCAATGATGAGTGGTGTTCCTCAAGTGCCAGTGCTGGGACCAATGCTCTTCAGAGTCTTCATCAATGACATTGACAGTGGGATCGAGTGCACCCTCAGCTAGTTTGCAGATGATACCAGGCTGTGTGGTACGGTTGACATGCCTGAGGGATGGGATGCCATCCGAAGAGACCTAGATAGGCTCGAGCAGTGGGCCCAGGAGAACTTCATGAGGTTCAACAAAGCCAAGTGCAAGGTCTTGCACCTGGGTCACGGCAATCTCCACTATAAATAGAAGCTGGAGGATGAAAGGATTGAGCACAGCCCTGCTGGAAAGGGCTTGGGGGTAGTAGTGGATGGCAAGCTGAACATAAGGCAGCAATGTGCTCTCGCAGCCCAAAAAACCAACTGTATCTTGGGCTGCATCAAAAGCAGCATGGCAAGCAGGTGATCCTGCCCCTCTGCTCCACGCTAGTGAGACCTCACCTGGAGCACTGCATCCAGATGTGGAGCCCTCAGCACAGGAGAGACATGGACCTGCTGGAGCACATCCAGAGGAGGGCCACAAAAATGATCCAAGGGATGGAAAACCTCCCCTAGGAGGAGAGCTGAGAGACTTGGGGCTGTTCAGCCTGGAGAAGAGAGAGCTCCAAGGAGGCCTGAGCGTGGCCTTTCAGTATCTAAAGGGGGGCTAAAATATAGAAGGGGAGAGACTCTTTAGCAGGGTCTGTGGTGATAAGACAAGGGGAAATTATTTCAAACTAAAAGAAGAGAGATTTAGGTTGGATATAAGAAAAAAGTTTTTTACAGTAAGGATGGTGAAGCACTGGAACAGGTTACCCAGAGAGGTGGTGAATGCCCCATCCCTTGAGCCATTCAAGATCAGGCTGGATGGGGATCTGAGCAACCTGATGTAGCTGTAGGTATCCCTGTTCACTGTGGCGGAGCTGGACATGATGGCCTTCAAAGGTCCCTTCCAACTCAAATGATTCTATGATTCTCCTGGAAAAAGGATATGAACAGGACCAATCCTTGGCTCTCGTTCACTACTGTAATGAGGACAGCCTAGTGCTTATTTATAATGACATGACATTACACAAAATATACATAGTAGCAGAGACTGATGAGAATTATATCGTTTATTTTATTCAGTTCACTAGCTGCTGTATCTGGTTGTACGTTTCCTTTTATCCCGTGTATCCTCATATAACTTCTATTATGACATAGATTCCAATATAACCACAGCTAAGAGACATTCAGTTGTTATGTGATCCAAAACACATACAGTATTCTCAGGGGCTCACTATGATGTCTCCACATTTAGAGACAGTCCTCAGATTTGAAGAGAGGAACTTATTTATCCATGACTGTATGCTATTAAATGGTGAGTCTCCAAGTATCCCTTTGTAAGGCTTTTTGCCTTTTTAATAACATCTCATTGAAGTATCTATCCATCAGCTTTTTAAAAACTATGTGAGATTTGCTGATTGCATTTGCTGTTCTTGAAATCAGTCTGATGTTAATTCGTCTTCTCACACTTCAGTGTTTTATTCCCAACTTGCTTGTTAATTCTCTTATTTCATGTTACATAAAAAAGCATCTTTCATTACTTCACTGTTCTGTTTAAGACATATTCCACAGAGTTTATGAATGTCCATGATTTTCACTGTCGGATGGTGCACAGATGTTACAGAGGAGGATATGTTTATCAGCTTGAATTTCCTTGGTAAGGACCTCAGTACTGAGTAACACAATTTTATGTATGTGACTTAGACAGGAGCTGATTTTCACTCTAGTTTCCACTGAAATCAAGTGGATTGCAATTCTGTGTATTATTTTGCAATCTATGGATTGCAAGTGTATTGTTCTGACTGATACTTGGAAACAATGTCCAGCACTGGACATCCTGTTTACTTTCACCGCATAGATTTTTAGAGCTGTCTTTATCGGCTGATATCTCTATTGGTACCTATCCCATAAATGAGCATGTTTTGGTAGTTTAAAAGAGATGATGCTGTCTTAATAAAACCTTTGTCTGTTACTGACAATTAAATTATTGACACTTCATTTCTCTTTTATTGTCTGTACTTTATGGCTGAAATACAGCAGTGACGGTTGTATAAAACAGGTCCATATTTTACGTTTTAAATTTATGCTTCTTTTTAAAGTATCAACATGCCAGCTCTAATGTGCATGTGGCATCATTGGGAAGGAATTTGGAGGCAGAATAAAAATATTCCTTTCACCAGAATATTCCACCTATTTAAAGATCTCAGAGCAGGCAGATGGGAAATGCCTAAAAAAGTACAAATCCAGGGGAAGCAGAAAAAGAACAGGTTGGAATGGACCATCTGTGAAAACTTTGAGAATCAGACAGACTTGAATAGCTGGCATAAAGAATGGAAGCGTCACTACCTCCAGATGATGCAGATGCTGTCTGTCTTAAATGTTACAGAATTGTTCATACTTCACAGCAATAATTCTGGTAAGTTTGTGTGAGCTGGATTCAGTTGGCTAACGCCACCTGAGCAATAACACAAAGCAAGGGTACTTTCTTTTATGTCGGTTTCTAGACAGGATTTTCAGTCTTGCTATATTGTGCAATGCAGGAAAACTGACTTTGGTCAGACAAATTTGGCAATTCCAGGAGAATTCCTGATATTATTTGCATGAAAATGTAGCTGAATCATTTTACTCATAGACCTAAGAAACCTACTGGTCTATGAAAACTCATGGTAAAAAAATATAATATGTAATCAGGAATTATTATTTCTTAGGATTTTTTACTCTGAATATTCTTTTATTTTATTGTCCAATAGCTTCTGATGGAAATATCCCTCCTTTTGTTAGATTATCTAGGTGCATGCGTACATGAAGAAAAATTGTTTCATTAGCTCTAATGATAAAGAGCAATAATCTGTTTTTATGAAGCTATTTTCAACACTGTTACTGTGTAGAAACAAACAGTCTGCAGCCATAGAATCTTTCCCCATTACCAAAGACAGAACAACTTCAAATATGAGCAGGACGTGATACTAACTATAATTTAAAGATGACATCTGAAGTGACCTATATTATCTTGGAAGTCCTTTTAAAAGTCATCTTGCCCTGTTCTCTTCCCTCTCCTCATGAGAGTTTTTTTTTTAAAGTTAAGGTTCTGGTTTCTGAGCAAAAACATGGAATATGTGTATACAACAATGTAGTTCGTAAATACAGTAAGTAAGCCATTCAAATTGCAATGAAAAATTCCACACCAGATTATATAACAGCTGCTGAAGTCATGTGGATAAGCCTGCTCTCAGTCTGAATATCACAGGAAAGAAAGATTAAAGGAATGTTCAGGGCTAACTATGAATACAGTAGGGTAAAAGAAACATGGACAAAAGTATATTTATTTTTGAGGTTTTTCAAAATTGCTTGTATGCAGAGTTATTTTACAGAGAGCAGAAACCTTGTTTTAAAAATTCAGGCTCAATTTGAAATTATTCACCCAGGTTCTCCGTAGGAACAAACATGTTGCCATGGAGATGGACCAGAGCAAAGACAATGTATAGATACAGATAGATTCCCCAGAGGAACATAATTGGAAGCATGAGTAAACTTCATAAGCAGTATAAATACTGTTCTGGTATGTCATGTTTTCTCCATCAAAAGTACAATAAAATAACCCTAATCCTAAATGAGCTGTTGTTGTTTTAGGAATAGCTTGTGAAAGAAGATTAGTCTCTCATATATATTTTTTTCAGTAAAGGGCAATACAGAAACTGTTTTGTTATTGCCTAAGTGTTATTAAAATACAAGTGGAAATCAGCAATAAAATTGATAAAAATTTGCAGAAAAAGCAGGGATGAGGACTTTGCTGATGTGAAGAGATCCTGCTTGCTGTGAGTTCAGTATTCATAGCAAACGTATTGAAATGTATTCCTTTTTCTTAATTGCTATGAAATGTGCTGAGCTGAGTAGAACTTCTGAAACAGGAAGGACAAGTGTTTCTCCTCTGAAACCCATGCATCTGGCACTTGGCAAAATTCTTCATTAAGCTTTTGGGTAAGAGGACCTCTAAACACGTGGTGGTGGAGATTTGATTCTGCCCCTGAGAAGCCAGCACAGCACACATATGGACCTGCCTGGACCATCTCACTCCAAACATAATAACTGGGAAAATTGTATTGCCTCAAATAATCAAGGACAAAATATTATTATGATGGTTCACCATTAACCAGTAATTCACCCAGAGAAAAATTCATGCCAAGGTCAATGCTACGTTTATTGCATTCCACTCTTTTACTTTCATAAGCTGTCTAAAATCACAGTTTCTATTTCAGTTTAAACATTCTTATTCCTCTCACTCTCAGTGAAAATAGCAAGAATCCTAGTACATTGTATCACAAACACCAGGTTAGAACCACTCCTGTATTTTTTCTCACAAGAATTATTTTCATACGTCTCTCATTTTCTGCAAGTAGCTTGTGGAATTCAATATCTATGGCCTTTTACAGCATTGCATCACTGTGTAGTATCAAAACATAAAGAAGAAAATATTCAAGCTATAAATTAGATGGACCTCCTTCACAGATGCACTATTCTCAACATTACATCTGGAGGCTATCAAAGCATGTGGACTTCTCTTCAGGGATGTTTTAGAGACAATGAGACACAGATTTTTAAATATTTCTCTACAGCTGGGACTGTCAACCAGGTTTCTGAATTATCTTGACTGTGCCTGCTCTGTTTTATTATAATTCTTCCATACATATGTAATACCTTATATAGTTGTATAAGTATGCTCAGAATCAATCTCATTATAGAATCAAAATATTGGGAAGCCCTTCCAAACAACTGCTGGATCTACTGGGAAGTTGGCGCCAAATTTAATTAATATTTGATATTTGATTAAGATGGACTGACACCACCTCATTCAATTCTAGAGGTAGTTTCTTAAAATAATGCCCTTAGAAGTTCAGAAATTTGAGCCTGTTCTTCACCTAAGCACTAGCTGGGCGATGACTGACTTACTCTTAGTAACTTACTTCTTAGTAAGTCCAAGCTTAAAAGAAATACACGTGTAGTTGTGAAAGTTATTAATAGGGAAAGTTTAATTTCCAAGAATTACAAATGTTCCCAATACCATCTGAAATAGGCTAATTTATTTGTATGACAAAAGTAGTCTGGTCCCTGGAGACAGAGTAGGAATTGCCTGAAGTTTTGCCAAAGTTTGAATTGTAACCAAGTTTCTGTGACCAGCATGTAACTAAATGCTTAAACATGAAGGGGAAATGTTAATTCTGTGTAAAAGATAATTGGTTTGAAACATTTGCTTTTATTGGAAAATGTATATGTGCTGCAGACAGTCAGGAAAAACAGGGATAAAAAAGAAATACTGCAAATCTAGCTTCTGGGAACTAGCAAGAGTCACAGCTATATTAAAATCCCATCAAGCAAAGAATGCACACTCCACACTGCATAGAAAGCAAATGAGAAGATGGTGGAAAGGTTCTTCAGGCAGAAGCAATACGTTAAAATCATTACACTGTCAGGCAAGCTGAGCTACTATGTTCAGAACAAATGCATTTTCAGTGTTAGCGAGTGAGACATTCAAACAAGATGCTTATTTCTAAATAAATTATGGCACCACCCCATATTCTGTGCTATATCGAATCTTTGGTGGTGATAGAACATGGCACAAAAATGTGATATTTGGGCACTGACAACACAGAATAAAGTGTCTCAGGTCCCAGAGGGACAGATATGAGATGATGCTAGAACCTCTCTTGCATTGCACAGAGTGAGCATCTCTTTTGGTAACTGCTGCCACCAGTGTCATTGCTTGCCCAGCCAGAGGTGAGGTCTCAGAGGCTGAGCCTGGTGCTGCCTCATGAAGAGCCTGCCAGGTGTTCGCACAGCTGGCATTCTTGGGCCATTTCAGCAGAAGCAGGAAAGTTTCTCAACTCCCCCTGGTAGTCTCAAGTTGGAGATTTTTTGGAATATATGGCCCTCTGTCCTTAGGCAGACATGTAGAGACAACTCTGAGCTGCTGTACTCCCTTTGAAGCCCATTGGGCTTTTGTTCAAAACTAGCACATGAGAAACATGGAGATGACTGCCTTTCAGCTCTCACATATTCATTTTCTGCTGCATCTCTAAAACATTTCAGTAATATATGCAGATTTGGTGCGTGTGAAACCTAAAATAAGTTTCATGGAAAGTCAGGTATGAATAGTCTCTTCACATATTCTCAAGAGGGACAGCATTTTTAATGTTAGTTAAAGAAAGCACCACAAATAGAGGTTCTAATGTTACCTGCACCATGTGAAGACAGAATACTTCTTAAGCACAAACCCTCAAGAATGTTTCACTTGCCCCCATGCACACTTATCCTCAATGACCAAAAATGAAACGTGCAGCACAATTTGCATACAAGCCTCAGTGATAAGCAAGACAAGATAAGGTCATAGAAGAAAAAGTCCTATCTAGAGATGAAATCTGAACTAATGAAATACAAATGTCATACCAAATGGAAAACAATGAAATAGAATCTTTGAAAAGGAAATGACGCATTAGTGACATGATAATTATTTCTGCACGTCTAGATTTTTCCATCAAAATATGAAATCAGATATTGGTTTGGGGGAATCGATATTATGTTCTAGAGGCAAATTCTATTTTTGTAGGTGTTCAGACTTCTACTAGCAAAATCCAAATTACACACAATTTTGGGTTTTGGCAGTTTAAAAATAAATTAAAAGTGAATTACAAGCAAATTTCTGTTTGGCCTGGAACAATCGAAGTGAATAAAAGTGAGCAAGAGAAGATGTAGGGAAATATGAAAAAAAGAAAAATGTAACTCGAGCACAATTTTATCATGAAATAAATCCCAAGGGAAACCTTCCACTATCAAGCTGTTGAAACTTGATGATTTTAGATATTCGAATATTTTATAATGGTGAGTATACACGTTCTCCATTTTCTAAGTGGAAATACTGCGGTCCTGAACTGACTATGGTGCATTTATATATTGCCAACAGAGTCATAAAAAGAATGTAAATAATTTTTGTTCTCTGCCTCCAGAGACCCAAGAACTAGAGCTGCAACGAAAGCTCTGAAGAAATGAAGTGATACGCTTTTCTTTAATCTTTTCTTGAAGAGTGATGAAAACAATAAAAGACCGTTTATTCAATTTTAAAAAATCAAAATGTAAAATATTGCTGAATAATTAGAATGAGAGACATTGCTTTCCTACAGCAGCACTTTCTCCTGCATGGGAGCATTAGTCAGAAAAACATTGTAAAGTATGTGATCTCATCTAATGAAGAATTATTTCAAGGCACAGGCCTTGAAATATCAGAACAGATTTGAATCAAATCAAGCAATATAACTTACTATCCTTGCTATAAAAGAAGCATGAGTTTGAAGCCACTGAGAACATTTGTTTTTTCAGCCATATCACTGCTGATAAAACAGGGGATGATAAATGTACCAATAGATATTTCATAATTAGATGTTGTATGTACAAATGTCAGATTGAAGTGTAAAAATATGGGAATCCAGATCGTTGAAGTACATCTTTTTCACATTACTTGTTATGTATTTTTCTGACCGCAGACTACCACTCAGAAATAATCAACTAATCTCCCCAGAACTTTCACATCTCTCCCTCATTTTTGTATTCACCTTTTCAGTTCCTGATCTACCTCAGTTATAGCCTTTCCTTCTTGTATCTTTTATGCTTTAGTGGTTTGATATGCCATAGTTTCTTTATCAGACAGGCTCAGTATCATCTTGAAACTTTGACTTAATAATATTTTTTCATAAAGCATGGGGAAAAACACAGTTCTTTAATACAAAACCATAACTTCTCTGTTCCAAGAGGAGTTTTACTGTACTGCTAAGGAACAAACACACAGTAACCAGACAAGAAAACAGAACATCTCTTTCAAAGTTCTTAAATTGCGCTTTTTTGGATTTTTTTTTTCTTTTTTCTGTGTGTGTGTTTTCCATTTTATCTAAAGCAAAGCTGTCACAGGGTGCCATTGGGCATGACTTCTATTGCCATGACACGTAACAGGAGCTAATGATGGCCTGCCCAAAGAATTTCTTGGGAAGAGCAGTGTAGTTCTAGGGGATGTTGATTTCTGAAGACTGGCTTTTCTACTGTGTAGGTTTTATACTTCGGCAGCTCCTAGGCACCAAGATCCCAGAGTTTTCAACAGCTGCTGCTTCAGAACTTACTGGTTCCTGAATCCCAAGCACTCCGTCCTTCCAGGCCACTTCATTGTCAGAGCACTGGGAAGCTCTGAGCCCTGGGGCACTCTCTGCCCCAGCATCCACCTCCTTAGGGGCCTGGACAACACAGCTGGTTTTCAGAAACATGGACTCAGCCCTTGGAATGATTTACTGTTTTTTTTAAATCATAGCCTCTGGAATCTCATTAAAAAAAAAAAAAAAAAAGGACAATCAATTTCCTGAATTTGCATATTAATTTATGATTCTTAAAATGAAATAATACACACACATGCGCGCGAGGGTGGCTCCGAAAGTAATGCCTCCTATTATATTATATTGGTCCACAACATCAGAGGCAGATGTTGGGGGGTATGGCAGTAGAGTTTGAACCTTCCCACCAATATTCTATTCCATTTTGTTGCCCTGTGACAGATGGCAGCAGAGGGACAGTCTGACAAAATGAAGTCTGACATGTAAGCGTGGATGAAATTATGGTGTTGAATTGAATTCCTCCATGCAGAAAAAATGGCACCCATTGACATTCATCAATGCTTGCTGAATGCTGATGGAGACCAAACAGCGG
>WBMW01000149.1:163092-197019 GCA_013396635.1 Penelope pileata | reverse complement strand
GGGAAGGGAAGGGAAGGGAAGGGAAGGGAAGGGAAGGGAAAGGATCACGTCCTTTAGAAAAAACGTGTTTGTTGTATGAAGGTTTAAACCTGAATTCAATTCCAACTAATTTTTTTTTTGAGAATTGAAAGCACATGGTGTTTCGTAGGACTGGGTTGCAAGTCAGTTCACCTACAAGTGCACTTGAATATTTCGCTCCTTGTGCTGATCCTCAGAATGTGGAATATGAGTGCTTTTTATTCTGCCAAATAAATGCATGCTAGAGGGTGCAATCACTGTTCCAAGGATCCTTTCTTGTAGGCTGTCACCCGTGTATTTGAATTGCAGCTCTTTCTCCAAATAAACTGAGTTCTCTATCCACAGTTTTCCTACCCCTTTTCTGAGAATTTGACAAGTCACTTGATTAAATATCATTTTTTCAAAGCACTTCCATCTCAAAACTTCCTGAGGTCTTAGACTCACCATTTTTCATGTGGATGTGTTTGAGTCTGTTCCTAACAAAGAAGATGAGACTTTTTTAAATTTCTTTTTTCATTCTTGAAATCAAGTCAAACATAGGAAACAATAAGCAACACAATTGCTGACATCAAGGTTTTGCAACCGTGAAAGCTTAGACATAAAAGTACATTAAAAGAACTTTTACAATAACCTTATGAAGTATTCAGAAGGTTATACGAATATAGATAATACAGATAATCAAAATACGAATGAAGTTTATAAATCCTATGCATTTTACTTCTTCTTTTATGAGATGCTGATATCCTTATGCTGGGCCAAAGTGCAAAAAACCTAAAGTGCAAAAAGGCTGTAATCTACAGTTACTACAGTTTCTAAGGCTAAGAATTGCACAACAGAGTCTTTGATATTCTGCACACTATATGGCATACATTAATTCAGCAAGTGAATAGCACATTTACTCTAGTCTACTCTAACCTAATAAAATTCCCAATATACGATATTATCTTTCTAAGTGTATGACTGTATATTAGTATTTTAAAACATGGTCCCATGAGAGATTATTATCAATTTTGAACCTGCTGAGCTGAAGGAGTAGTAGAGGCTGTACAATGTGCTCTGCAGTGTACTAATGATTCTGGCATCTTTCACTTTCATTTTATACATATAAACAAGGCTGCTTTGGAAGGGCAGCCTGTGAATTATACACTGCATACAGGCACACATTAGCTAGGCACAACTCTAAACTATTACTCATATTCTCATGATCATAATACACTTTTCTCCTTGCCCTGTGTTGCAGGCTGAGCAGCCAGCCAGGCAGCTGGGAATGCTGCTCCTCCTCTGTATACCAGGGAGCTCGAGCAGCAAAAGCTTATCTCAGAGGCAGAGCAGCTCTGCAGTATCTTGTACCCCAGTGACAAAACTAAGCTGATATT
Organism: Penelope pileata; assembly: GCA_013396635.1. Classification (NCBI taxonomy): domain Eukaryota; kingdom Metazoa; phylum Chordata; class Aves; order Galliformes; family Cracidae; genus Penelope; species Penelope pileata. The sequence goes on along the minus strand of WBMW01000149.1, from coordinate 195,625 downwards.
TAATTTATTTTGGAACCCCACTTATTATATATTACCTATTTTGTTGTAGTTTTGAAAAGAAAAGTAGGAATCTTATTCAAAGTAGCTTTATAACAAGTTTGCTTTATCTGTGGTCTGATCCTTAAACACAAGGAGTACAGCAGTGTTCTCCTCATATAAAATACTATTACTATGCTTAAATGAGAGATGTGTCTTCAAATCTGTAACAACTCTGTAACAGCTCTGACAGCAGTGACTTTTTTGGTACTGATACCTCTGAAAGAAATGTGAGATAGTAGGATGAAAGACTGCAAAAGAAGGCTAGGAGTGAAATCATTTTCCTGTAAAGTGAGAAGTTGTCAGGTGACAATCTTTCTGAAAAACGGACATTTTAATAGAACACCTACCTTGTTTCAATCAGCTCTCACGGCCTATACTTCCTATTTTAAAGTGACAAACTGTCACTACAAAGCACATCTTTTTTTTTTTAACATAATCAGTTTTTTAACTGTCAATCATTATGAAAGACCTTCCAGAGATTTACAGTTCTGTTTAATCTAGCCAGCATTTTATACAAGAAATTCCAGAACTATGATCTGCAGACCACTGGTAGCGGAACAGTGGTCAAACTGAGCACTCAGACAATGCCCAAGGTGATGCTAAGGCTGCTAGTTTTTCATGAGAAACTGGGAAGATTGATAGCAGCCACTGAACAGTTCTGAAAGGTTGTAGTCACCCAACGTTACTGTGTAACCAGGAAGCAAGCATGAATTTGGGCCACCTTGACAGTATTCCTGAGCTTTTACTTGTAGCCTGAAAGTGACAGTTTCCTCCAAACTGTCTTTATGACAAGGAAAGGTGCTAAAACTCATATTCCATGGAGACCTGGAAAATATACCACCAAACACAAGAAAACTGTGTTCTCTCCATGTACTTAAGACCATAGAGAAGTGGTCTACATGCTCTCTACCTTTCGTGCTCCATTGAAAATGCATGTTGCAAAATCAAGGGCTCAGGAACTAGGAAATACTGCAACTAAGATTCTTTTTTACGCAATGGATCTCTACTTACATTATTTCAAAGTACTTTTACCTTCATTCCAGGAAGCAATTGCTTTCCGGATCCTGAAGACCCATGAGAATAAGAGGTCTCAAATTCCTTTAAGATCTTGTAACAGCTCCTCCAATGAAGGGCATTTCAGGCAACACCCGAGATGTCCTCATTTTTCCCCTCAATTGTGTGTACTTCTTCTGTAATATAATTATTATGAGACAATACAGAGTATTCAGATATTAAACAGGTATCCCCAAAATATTTGTACGTTTTCCGAAACAACACTAGGCTTACTTTACAATATATCTGGCATCTATCAAGTATATCAAACAGAGAGAAATGACCTCTTGAGTTTTATCTTGCTTAAATTGTCAGTTTTACAAAAAGAAAACACAGAAAAGCTGCTCTGGAACAAGAAGAAAGTTTTTCTTTCTCTCCTGAGACAATATGAGCAGTCTGAACATCAAAGGAGACTGAAAAAGAAGGAAAAGACAGCATAAATTCTACCAACTTAAAGATGTTTAACAACACTTTGGTTAAATAATTGGGCTACGTCATTTGCAGAACTCATGGATCATTTCCATTTAATAGGAGCTGAGTACCATGGCAACAGAGACTCTTCTTGCCATCACTGGCTCCCGCAGCTGCTGAAGTTCCTTCAGTGAGCCACTGCTGCTGCAAGTGCCTATGGCTGTGTCATGACTTGTGCTGAAACCTTGCTTTATGCCTGCTGCACACACTGTGCTTGGTAATGATATTATAGGGGAACTACAGACAAATTACACTTGACACAATACTGATGCCAAAAATCAGCATTAAAGCATTTATTGGAACTGCCCATTGTTCTCTTAAACCCAAGGGATTTAAAGTGGGTCCTTGAATCTTTCTAAAAAGGAAAAATAATTTTAAAAGCTATATTACTGTTAATAATTACATGCAAAGTATATTTTCCAGAGAAGGATCTGTAACAGGCATTTTGTTGATGCATGTTACTCAAGTTATCACATTGCCCCACCTCATGATTCTACATCCTTTATCCACTGAAAATTCCAGAGTTGATGTCTTTCAGTCCTTTCTGCTGTGTTAGCACAGTGCTCTTTGTACAAAACACCCTGGCCTGCTCTTTATTGCTACAGTATATTAGGCTAATCCTGGCTATATAAATATGCTTCTTCACAGGCTTGGGCACATCCTTGTTTCAAATACTCCTCTGGAATTTATGTGATCTTTCATTTTTTCATAGATCATAAAGGTAGAAGGGACTGTTGTGTTCTTCTGTTTTGCCCTCTCAGATACAGTATTACATGCAATTTCTCTGAAAATAATTGCACTTGGGCCATTAAACTTTTCTTAGGATGGAGGATCTGCCCCAGGCCTCCCTTATAACTCTTAGTAGACTAGTCCAGGGATGCCAGGGAACTATTTTAATCTGATACTTTCCTCACTTTCTAGACTATTATCTCATCTGTGCTGTCTTCTGATAGAACCTCAGCAGCAAAGTTCTGCATAGCAAACTGAGATTTATCAGGGATTGGCAGAGTGCCAGGCCTGTTGAGTACACTGAAGGTCATCAGCTGCAAATAATTGTAGCGTGCAGCATCTCTTTTCTGCTCTCTTAAAATGTTCTGTTCCTAGTGAAGGGCCTGCAAGGCACAGCCATGTAACATATAAAAGTGTTTCTCTGAAAGTAATGCCTCCTATTTTATTATGTTGGCCTGTGATGTCAGAGGCGGATGTTGGGGGTATGGTAGTAGAGGCTGAACCTTCCCACATTTTTTTTCTTGTGCAACAGATGGCAGCAGATGGACAGTCTGTCAAAATGGTATCTGACATGGAAGTGCACATCAAGCAAAGGCGTGGAACTGAATTCCTCCATGTAGAAAACATTGCACCCGTTGGCATTCATTGATGCTTACTGAGCATTTATGGAGACCAAACAGTAGATGTGGGCACAATGAGACAGTGAGCGGTGCGTTTCAGCAGTGGTGACAACGATGTGAAATACAAGCCACTTTCCGGATGGCCATGCGCAGCTGTCACATCACAAAATGAAATGTGTTTCTATCACTCATCTGTGTGAATGGTGGTGAACAATAGTGCTTCATAGCTGAGAATTTGCTCTATCAATAGTGTTATTTTGCTTTTTGTATCTGTTGTAGTTTCCATGCAAATAAATAGGAGGCATTACTTTCAGAGACCTATGCACATCTGTTTACTTCATTCCAAGTCTAGCTGATATATGTAAGCCAGTGACAGATTGGCTCAATTCTGTTATATTAATTACTATATTAATTAATCAGTGGTCCATAATGCAAATTTTGAAAGAATTTTATGTAGCTAACACATAGACTCATTAAGTTTTTAAAATTCTAGAAGTTTTTAGAAAATGCATTATGAATTTCTATTTTGCTTCATTCTTTTTCTTGTCAATAATATTTAATTCTTCATGTAATGGTAAGCAAAAATTCTTCATTTAAAATGTGAGTTCATTGCCTGGCATATAAATAAAAATAAAATATTATTTTCTTTCTAATTGTGTTATCCTACTAGTAGGATGCTCTATGTGTTTGCATACGTTTTTCTGGTGATTGAGTACACTTTGTTTCCAGCCTTGAGTTTCATGAGGAAAGATTTGCTGTTTCCATAGGAAAAAATGCTGGCAAAATAATGTGTTCTGGAATAGAATTATTCCACTATCAAACAGATGTGAGTTTCCAATGGTTTTGTGTGTGCGTGTGGAATACAGCCCTGTTATAGCAGCTTTTTTATTGCAAAGCTTTTAAAATATGACTCATGGATGTTTTGTCAGTGGAAATGTTTGTAAAAGAAGTTAGAGTATTTTCTTTTAAAGATGTCTGTTAACCCTGATTTCAAATGTTTACATACAGCTTACATTCAATAACCTCTTGATTCAAATAATCTGAAAGCAAGTTGCTCTAGATTAAATCACTTCATCACAATTTTTGCTCAACATGCCATATGACATCTGTTACTGAATAGACTGCTTTTAAAATAATGCACGCTGCTATAGAAATTTAATTTCAAACACTTTTTTCTGCATAAATATACAACATCAGAAAGACGTGTAAATGCACATTTCAATTAAATAAAATATTTCAAGTTAAAGATATAACTAAAAAGTTTTATGCCCCAGAGTTTAAAGTAATTAAAAAAAAATCATTACTACTGTGAATGTAATCATCCATGACCAATTGGGATATGATCTTTAGAGAAACAGTAACAAAAATAAATAGATTATAATACCGAGAAACTTCTTAAAGTATGTATAAAATCATTTTGCACATTGAAATGACCATTTATTTTGTTAAGTAACACCTAAAAACTCAAAACTGAAAACCGAAATCTCTATACTTATCCCAAAGATTATAAAACAATGCAAGATTTTCTACTTTATTATAAATGAGCTACTGCTTTTCTTCTTGGTGAATGATGACCGAGCAAAGAATAGTTTAGAAAAATCAGAGCGAGAATGAAAGGGGTAGGAAGAAAAATATACCTTTTCTACTTGATGGATGTAACCAAATTTTCTGTTTAGACCAAAAAAAAAAGCCACCAAAATTCTGAGATGTGGCTCCTGGCTTTTTATTTCTCTAAAGCCACTGTATATGGCATGAAGAAAGAACAGGTCATTTCTCTTTGTTTACCGGAAATCTTTTTAATCCTGTGATTTGGTAAAATAGTCTTTTACCTCTAGCAAGGTATTTGGTTAAACAAAGAATATTATATTGAAATTACGATTTGGCAGCATACCTCTTTATCTCTGATTCATCAGCTCTTTTGCTGATGTTTAGAGCCACAAAGACGTATTTAACTTCTGGTGGTGTTACTCTTTCTCATGAAAATTAACTGGAATCATTTGGCAGGAAATCTCCTAAAGCAAATAAATAGTAAGGTTGTTTCTTTTTTTCCAGACATATCATTTTTCCTGGTTTTCTGCTTTTCAAAAAAACAATAAAAAGTAACGGTAAGTTGCAGTTAAAGCAAGGCTGACAACTAGTGGAAGTTTGTCCTTTGTCAGGTGAGAACATTATACGAGGCACTGAGGTAAAAGTGGATCTTTGCTATTAAATAATCTACAGCACTTTTTTTGCAAAATCCATGTGTGACTTCAGGAAGATACTTAGGCAGAAGAAGAAATGAGAAGTTTTTATATAAGATCTCCACTTAAATACTTTTTCTAGTGAAAACGTTTTTAAATAAAAGTATTTTTCATCAAGTTCTCAGACTCTGAGGAAAAAAGTGCTTACAGAAAATGTCTTTAACAGTTTTTTTCCCCCTCAGTATTCTACTTTAACAAATTGGTTATAACTAGTAATCCCGGAACCAGAAAAATATACTTCTGTGAATAAATCAAAATCTAACTTTCTAATTCTGTGGGTAAATACAAATGTAACTTTCTAACTTTCCCTTGTTCATTCTTCTGCGCTTTGAATTACTTTATACAGTACAGTTAAGAAGTAAATCCAAAGTTAGCTAAACAGTTTAATTTGTCAGATTTTTAAAAATTATTAGTGATTGAACAAAATAGTGAGAAAGTGTAAAGTTTTCTTAGAAGATAAGATGAAACATATTTAAAATAAAATATATTTTAAAATCTTATTTAAACAAAAAGGAAATTCAGAAAAATTTAACTTCTTATTGGTGTAGTAATGGACTATATTTATAATCGCATGAAATAAGAATCAGTGCTTGATTCCAGTAAAATATCTCAAACATTTCATCAGAGACCACTGAAGCCTTTCCTTCTGTGTAATCATGGAAGATGAAACCATTCCTCTGCTCACAGTAATTTGAAGATTTCCAGGGGTTCAATTTTGAGGTCTATGACCATGCACTTCATTTCTGCGGTCATGCAGCTTTTAATTGTGAATTGCTTCTGATTAAGTACTCAGAAGAGCCATTCACTGTGCTTGGATCCTCTAATTGGAAAAAGAAGCTTGAGGCATCAAAAGTCTTACTTCTCAAGAAGCCACAAAGAATTTCAGTGACTTGGAAAGCTCTCAATATTCACAGGAGAAAGAAGGAAAAAGAAAAATGATAACAAAATTCTGAATGGTGTTCATCATCATGCAAGACAAAGACTTACACCACGAGATTATTGGACTAAACAAACTGAAGGCATGCCTGCGTCTCAGAAGCTGAACACAACTTTATTCAACTGCTTTCTGAAAACAGATGTGATCCTGGAACATTACAGCAACTGGAAAATGGTCAAAACAAACGTGCAATTCCAGTTACTCAAAATGAGATAACAGAAATCATGGCTCTTCAAATTGTGAGGGGTATTTTTGCAATGGTTTCTTGTAAACAGTGTCCAGTTGTGGTTGATGAAACAGCAAACTTCCTGAACAAAAAGGAATTGACTTCCTTCAAGTCCACATGGATAATGACAGAAGGTTCATACAGAGTCCACATTACTCAGTGAGAAGTAGTTATAATGATACAATTATAAAGATATACAATATTTTATTCAGTCCCGAGGTTCAGCAACTGTCATGGAAGCTTCTGTGAGGAAGCCAATGCTATGGAAAGCTTCATACCGTATGTAGCAAAAAGGAGAAGATAAGAGTCTCCATTTTCATATTGCAATGGCCATGCTAGGAATTTGGCATGGGTTGAAAATGAAAAATATTGCTATTGTGTCTAATATTCCTATAATTGTTTATCAAACTACCAAATTTAAGTGACACAAATGAGATATTATTCTTCAGGTCACATAAAGAATAGCAATGATGAAATCATAAAGAATTTGACCAAAGGGATTGATTATGTTTGGGGAAGAGCTGGCTTTAATTTCTGAGATGACTAGCACATGGTACAATAGGAAAACTGGGAGACATGTAGAAAAAGAATTTAACATGATTGTTTGGACTGATTGCAAAGTATTGTGGATTTTAAAAATCACTCTCTTCCACACTAGGTTTATGGAAAATTTCCAGGCAGGGTAGACCTATTTTCCACAAGTTGCAGCAAAAGAAGGAAAATCTTACTACTGTCCTCACAAATTGCTGAAATCTGGAAATAAGATATCAAGCAAAGATTAGCACATTGTAATTCAAATGGCAGAATAGAACTGCAGTAAGAGATTTTTCATAAGTACAGTTTCAGACTATGCATGCAATGAGGAGCACACACCTGATATGTTATGCTAGAAGAGCTCTAGCTACAGAATTCTTGGCAGAAAAGCCAGGATAAAAATCTGTGAAGGGTGTAATTTCTGAAGTGACACATTTTGGCAGGAACAATTTGCTCAGGGTTATATTCTAGGACAAATTCACCAAGAAGATGTGAAGTGAGAAATTTTTGGATATGTCTGAGATTCCAAGGAAGAGAAAAGTTTCAAAGAAAGTGTGGCTGACAAAACTAGAGAATCAAGTTCAACAAAGTATTTTATGACTTTTTTGGGGTCTCAGGTAAATTCATTTGCCAACACTCAGTCAAACGTTGAACAAAAGAGGTACCAATTATTTAAATCTGGAAACTTAGAATGGTAGCAAACTGAATAAAAACATCCAGACATACTTTGGCTTAATGGTTCTAATTGCAACCATAATTGACTGATTTTGCAACTTTATCAGCTTGTTTCCTTGCAAGATTCACTTTCTTCAATGTGCAAGAGAGATTCTGGATGATGGAAAGGGGGACATGAGGTTGAGACTTGAGTCAAAGGGGCTGGATGGAAATAGCGTCATTTCAACAAAATAATGAGTCCTGGAAGAACTTGCCACATGTGGCAACTATTAGCAAACACTTGTCTCCTCATCACCTTTAGCACTTAACCAGTGCACTTCCCTACTCTGTAACCAATGCTCCAGGTGCAGCTGGCCAGCATTAATTGAATCAAGGTGAAAGTATTTCATGGCCAAGGCATGAGGCATAGCCCAAGTTACAGAGGAGCAGGGCTATAAGTTGTGAGACTTGATGGGTCAGTGTGAGCTAGCGCTTGCAAGATGCTGTCAGCTTGCCAGAAGACTTTTAATGTCAGATCAGAAATATGCATATTCCATTTAACCAAAAAGCAAATACCAGCTTTTTTCAAAACCAGTGAGGGCAGTAACAATGGGCTTGGTGGTACTGATAATGAATGGTGTCTGTGGGTGTATTTGAGTACTCTCTTCATTGTAACGAGCCGTGGCTTTGATCTACAATTTAACAGTCGTGACTGAACTTGTATATGATTTTACATGTTGATGAGGAAAAAAACCAATGACTTACAGCTGGCAGATGTTGCTGAAGAATCTGTTTCAAGACACTTGTCAGGAAGATCACTGAAGCTTTTTCAGACTTGTGAACTTTTTTTTCCCATCATATTTAAAAGATTAATATCTTAATGGGTAGTATTTTACTATGACTGAGTTTGTCCACTATTAATCAAGTGAGATAACAACCTCTATTCTAAAATTTCTTTGTATAGAATTGCAGTCCAAAATCCCAATAAACTAAGCAAGTGAAAAGAGTAGATAATAATATGAAAGCAGAAATGTGGGTTTTTATATACACAAGTATTTATGAGCATTTTCTATTTTTTAATTTATTTTGTATTTGCATTAATATAGTCTAGAAGTTGTGCTGAAATGTGCCAGCATCAACGCCCTGTTTATGGATGTTTCTGAAGTTGGCCTTCAGCAAGAAAGGCATAGCAAAGGGAATCCTCGTGAATCCTCTGTGATCCAAATTGCATTTGAAATAATCTTCTTTCACAGACATAATAACTGCTTTGTGTATGTGTTTACTGAAATGCAACTACTCTTTCGTTACATTTTGAGACAGATTTATGGCCTTTTGAAATTTTTTGTTCATACTTGGACTTCCACCCACAGGATAACATCACTGCTGCACTAAACTCCAAGTTGTCTGAAGTCAGCAAAGCTGCAGCTGTGAGCACCACAACCAGCTTTGGTGTGGTTTTATCACCCCTGAGTAATCACAGCTTCCTCACTCTGTTTGCTTGGAAGGGGGGGGAAAAAAATCTAGAGTGTATCGTGTACCGCACTGGAAGATGCTAGCTTAAGTGATTGCTGTTTGTGTTGTTTTGCTGGAAAACATTTCCTGAAACCACCCATGGCTTTTAATGAAGTCTAAAGCAGTTAATTACTTGTTCTTATCCTGCTCCTGTAGGTGCCAACAAAGATAAATCATTACATTCAAAATGAAGACAACAGGAAAAAAACTTACAAGATTTCTAAGCGAGCATTGCCTTGAGCCTGTCAGTGCTGAAGGTATTCAGTGTGATGCAGAACCTGCCTTCCTGTAAGGGAAGAGGCCTTGCCTCTGGGCCTCAAAACCAAATACGCTCCTATTTTCAGAGCTTTCAGTTACCAGGGTGCTCGTGCACCGAAAAAATGTTTCATGTTGAGCAACTGTGGTGGCAGATATAGGAGTGAGATCCTCCTTAGCTGTGAACTGAAATTACTCTTTCGCTTCAGTGGAGTTGCCCTGATTAATAACAGCTGATGATCTGGCATAACTTCTCTTTTATAACTGCATTCTCAGCATGTGCTGTACTTGAATTATTTGTTATACCTTACAGATTTCTCTAAACTGGCAATTCATTTTTAGCCAGTCTCTGTAAGCCTTAAAACTTTAAGAAAATTTAAAGAAAACTTAAAGAAAAACATGGTATTGATAGAGATGGCTGATGGGTGGGGGACATTATGGTAGTCAGGGGCAGCTGGTGACAGTACTGAGTAAGAGAATCTCTTTAAAGTACCGTGGGCCCACAGGTGACAATTGGCATTCCCAGAGCTGCCTAGTTCTGAGACTGGCTCTTTTGCTGAACTCATCTTCATTTCTGGCCTTTCTGCTCTCAGGGCAGGTAGAAATGATCTTCCCTTTTAGGTTAACAGTTCCCTAGTTAGGCAGCATTAAACATCTAGGAAGGTCTTGAGGCCATTATAGATGTTTCAGATTAGCCATATGAGGTAATTGCAGCAGCAGAAGAGGCATATGGTGGTGGTGGACCTCTCAGTACCCCGTGTTGTGGCTGTGCAGAGCTGACAGGCTCAAGGGCATGGGGGTTCAAGATCCCTTCACGCTACAACAAGATAACTGGAAACTTTACCTGCAGCCCTTCCAGGCTGCTGTCGAATTACTCTGCAGACAGAGCATTTGAGTAATCACTGAGCAAATGTCTCCGCAGCTCTTACTGCTTGTGTGGCACTTGGGAATTAAAGCCCAGTCCCATATTCCCTTGGGAGGATGATAAAGCCAGGCCTTTGCTGGAAGGAGTGGAATCAGCCTGCATTATAAGGAAGCATGATATGCTCATAGCACACCAGAAATTTCTTATTATAGAAAAGAAAGATTTCAGTTCCAGAAATAGCATTGTGCAGACCCAGTGAATGTTTGCAGAGGTTTTGGGAAATTGCACTGCAGTTATTAACAGTGAGGCAGCATCAGCAGGCTGGTGGCGCTGTCTGGTTCATATCAGTTGTTTGTATAGCTGTGAGAGACATATTCCAAAGCTTAGACTCCAGCTCAGGAAAAAACATATACATATGCAATGCCAGTATGATAATGCCATTCCTAAGCAGCAAAACACCAAAATATACAATTAAATATGCATCTGAACTGCATCACCAACACCAAGATTAGCTGATGTTTTGCTGACTCAGAAGCTTAATGAACATCTCAGTGGTTACACAGCTGAGTAGTTTGTTTCTCAGTGGTGTTTTTCTGTTTGCTCAGTTATGAGATTTTTCCCTTCCCTTCTGTACCCAACAGCAAGAACCATGTGGTTTTTTCTAGTTAATGACTACGCTGAAAATGAAGTCTCAGATCCATGGTTCTGTACCTCAAGTCCAGGACAAAGGTATAGTAGGACTTACCTAAGTAGAGTTTCTAAAAAATAAATATAATCAAATTATCTGAGGAAAATACTTGAAAAATGAAACCCAAACTGGCACGATTTTAATCTGCAAATATGATATGAAAGTAATTGATGAACAAACTGTGATCAATCCAGATCTCCTTTACAATTCTATGGTAGTTTTGCACATCAATTACTACAGACATCACCCAAACTGTAACTCCTATTTTTAATGGAATGCAACATCTTAAAGGAATTCTTTACACTTTTTTATCTGAAATATCAACACAGTGAATATGACTAATGAATTCTTAAGGTATTAGGCATGAAGTACTGGGTATAGCAGGTCAAATCCGTAGTAGACTATTGCAGAAATATGCTGTCATCTGGCTTATCATAACTGCATTCCATATAAATGTCACTGTAAGCAGCAACATGCTCTGATTAAAGATGCAGGGTGACTGCAAGAAGGGACTAGAAGCCAGCTTTTAGTTCCATTCACAGCTTTGTTGTTGACTTGTGATTATCTCCTTTTTAGCTTCAGCAAATCAGTTACATTTGGGTTTACCATTAAATATAGTCTATAAAGCATTATTAAACTTAAAATGGAAAAAATGTTTTCTACTAAACTGAGGAAATATTCTCTACTAAAAAAAAAAGAAAAAAAAGAAGAAAAAAACTCCTCTCTTCACAATGAGGAAAATGCTACATTTGTTGACCCTAAGTTTTCAGGGTTTATTAGTTCCTATATTAGTGGAGATGTAAGCTGTGATAAGGAAATTAACATTTACTTTATAGGTAAATTATACTGTAATTTACTTAATATAGTTTTAAATCAGTTAATTATAAGTAAATCATAATTATGCTGTAGTTGATGTATATTTAGGAAATAATTATTCAAGTTGATAAGAATGTATAGCACAAAAGTTTTAGCGTGTTTGAGCATTTCCAGAATTCCATTTTTATCAACATGAAGTAAAAAGAAAAAAAAACAGCTAGAAAATACTTATTTTCGGCTTTAAAAGACAAGAAGAACATGAAACATTATTTATGCTGTTATTCAACCCTATCTAACATGGAGACTGTCAGTGTAAAGTCTATAATAGAGATAAAACACATTTTTCAGGACTTAGCCTGATAGCTTAAATAGGATTTTCAGAAAAGCCTGCTTTCCATCTAGCCACTAAACAAAGGCTTGTCTTTCAGTAAGCATCTAGTATCTTGCGACTCCCAGTGAGGCGCCTGTGGCCAGATTTTCAAGTTCTTAACGCAGTAGTTGCTGAAAAACTGGTCCACGTTGGCAATCTATATGGTCAAGGCTAGCTGTGTACTACTTAATTCAGCAGACCTGCTTGGGATCTACAGTGAGATTAGATTCTGATTCTTTATGTTTATAATATATAAATGTACATAAATATTCCCCCTCCCCCCTCCTACCCCGTGAACACTGACTGACAAAAATAAAAATAAAAATGCATACCTATGAGGAAGAGGAACTGCTGGAGCTAAATTTCTCATAAATCTGTGTTTTGAACTGGATTTTTCACTGTTAAAAAAGGACAAGCCCTGAAACCTCTGCAAATTGTGTGTCCACAGCGGTTGCTCTCTTGCTGTTCTGTATGATTCTTTGATGTCTAACGATGTAGTAAGCTTTTCTCCATAGAGATCCTTAGCTATCTTTTTTAACATGGATGAACCTTTTCATGAAACCTGTAGCATTCTCCCAAGTCTGAGGTTTCTGTCATTGCATTGTATTGATTTGAAATGGCTAATGGATTCACAGAACATGGGTGTGCGTGGACAGTCTTAGACATGACATAACATGATTGTATATGCCTTGTTTCCTGAGGAAATCAGGATAGTGCCACCACCAACAAAACCCTTATTTACTTCTCTAGTGGTAATTTATTTTCTACTAAACTGCTGCTGAGTACAATGTGGTAATTATTTCTAAAAATACAAGAAAATCTTCTGAAATGGAAAGGTTTTCCTTGTTTCACTGTTCTCTTCTTTTTAAGACACAAACTTCCTGTCCTGGAGACCTGTCTACAGGATTTTTGTTTAGAACATTTCATGGAACATTTTCATTGTTGATAAGAAATGTAAGTGAAAAGATCCATCTTAATTAGTCCAGGGGATTTAAAGAGGAACTAGGAGAAAACTAGGCCTTTCCTGACCTGAAAGTTATTCTTTCCTCAGTCTAGCACTACAGAAATAAGTGTTATGTGGCCCTGTTGTCTACTGCTACTCCTGCCTTGGTTCTGCAGGTATTACTGCAAGCACTTCTCTACAATGGGTCTCCCCTAAATACCACTTGGGCCACGTGAATCTGTGCCTTGTTAACCGAGGTGGTAGGTTTGCATGCTAAAGCCAAATTTGTTTTCCTTCTCTGAGGTCGCCTGGTGCCTGTTCCTTGTGAGAATGAAGTAAGTGACTCTACTCAGCAGGGAGCAGAAAATCCTGCTGTTTACTAGCAATAGAGGTTTACTAGCAACAGAGTGAAAATGGTGTAAACACAAAAAGAAATTGTTTGTTTAAAGAACAAACTTTGCATAAAAGTAATCTAGAAACTAACCAAACTAAACAGCTGTAGTTACAGAAAGGAAACAAATGTTTTCATGTCACAATAGATATTTTGTGGGTTCTTGCCTAGGGTTCAAGTTCCAACCCACTTGCTATTTCAGAAGAGAAAGAGATCTTTCTTTACCACTCTCAGAGGCCTTCTTCCAAGTCCTTTTTGGCAACCATATGCTCCCCATTCAGGAAAGCTCTTGCCCTGGTGTTCTTCAGTCCAATTTTCCAGCTGGCTATTCACATTATTGTTTTGATTGGATGATTCTCTTTAAAGTTTTCTACTCACTAGAAAAACAAACAAACAAACAAAACAACAAACACAAACAAACAAAACTCCCACCTCTCTTTTAAAAATAATTTAATAAAATATTTACTACATTCCATTAATGTAAGGCATGGTATACTCATTTCTTCACTAACATAAATGCTACAGGAAAACAATGATTTTTCTCAGGTTGCTGGTGTACACTAATCAGAACAACTGTGTTTTCACCAAGGCTTTCTGATTTATTTATTTTCTAACCATTTTCAATTCTTCTTCCAGCTCACTGTGGAGAAGTGATTTCAATTTTTTTCCAGAGTGCAAGCAGACACAATAAACATAGACATAGCTTCTGCTGTTCAATATATTTTCCTTACTAACTTCTATGGTGTACAGTGTTGTTTCAGTTTGGCCTATTGCCTTCAGCAGTTTCAGTACACATTCCTGCTGTGGACTTTGGCTGTAGATTCCTATATAGTACTGATTCCACAAGTTCTGTGTTCATTAAAATGCAACAGATATTTTTTTAAAGACAAGTCTTCACCTTGACTGAAGTCTAAGACACCCTGCTGAGGATGTATCATGCTTTGAGAGCTGTCTCTCTGAGGTTTAACATTTCACAGGACTGTATCTTGCCCTTCGGAAACCAGCTAAAATCTTTCTGATATCTCTGGCTCACTGTTTACCAAGAAAGGTGGTTTTGCCTGCCTGGGTGGAGTATTCGTTAGTATTTGTAAAACCTGTTTTGTGTTAGAAACTTGTGTTAGTGTAAGTTATGTCCCTTAGGAATGTGATTTTTGGCAATATTTTATACTGGCAACAGCCCTAACATGGACGCAGACCTGGCAGCATCAGTGCTTTTGCTGGTATAGATTATACTCAGGGTTCTGGAATCAGTAAAACCCGCCAAAACTGCTCCTGCCAGCATAATTACAGTATAGTATATCGGTGTGCTAGCACAGACCTGGCGGAAAACCAATTCTCACCCCCACATCTCTCTTGGTTATTAAATATCATTTCACTGGGAGGTGTACGCAAGCTGTTACCCCATATGTAAACGTCTTTAGCCAAAATAGTCCCCATTATGGAAGCTTTTCTTCTACCGGTGGGGGGAGAAAAAAGCCTGTGTTTGTCCACATGTGAGTGACTTTTTTACATCCAGAGTGGCCTGACATTGTACCTGTTTTCCTCTCACGTGTATGGATAATTGGCAATGTAGTGGCCACAGCTAATTTTCATGGAAATCAAACTGTCATGTAGCTTAGGATTTATGTTTATTCTTTTCTAATTACTTGATGGGCAGGGGCTTCCCTTTAGAGACAACTGAAAGAAATGAGATGAGAACAATATGTAATGTACATTGAAGTCCTGGTGTTTATCATTCTTCTGATGAGAACTACAGCAAAACTGAGGTCACGTCCAAAAAACATACTCTGCTTTCTGCTCTATTTTCCTTTCTGTTGAAGACAAATAAAATATATTTACAGATATAGCTGAAGAGAGCTCTTTGACTCTGTTATCAACACTGGTTTTAGCCATCAAAATACATAACTGTTTAAACAAGCAAGCAAAAAGGAAAAATCAGTGAGATGGAAGGCACATGCTGTACTGAAATAAGAAGTGAAGATGTGATCACTTCCCATACGTGTTATATTACATCAAGCCAGATCACGACTGTTTACATTCCAAGGCTTTTCAGGATCCTGCCCTCACTACCAATAAAGCTGCAAAAGACAAAGGATGTGGCTTGGTGGCACTCACCCCATTCCAAAGTGAGGTAAGTATCCCATAATGTTGCTTCTGCCCTGGAGCTGGCAGCCTTGGCTGCTGTTGAACAACTCTTTCTCCCCTAGTACATCAGTCAATGTGTTCCTGTGGACTGACCCATCGTGTTCAACTTTCACCCGGGGCTTACTGCACTGCCCAGGTTTCCTCAGCTTCCAGACCTTTCATCTTCTGTCCCAAAATGTTCCCCTCAAATTCCATTGATTTCAAGACAGAAGCATATCTGAGAAGTGGATTGAGTTCAGCAAACCAAAATATGTGAAAAATATATTGCCAAATGAGCCTGTGAACATCTGCTATTGCATTTGTCTGCATGTACAGCATGTGGGTTTCCCCTGTATGTAAACAATGCAGTTGATTAAACACACAAAATTGCTTACTAACTGTCCACATAATACTTAGCATTCCTGAAACCTAACAGTGTAAATCTGTTTTATGGAAGGCTTTGCTTTGAAAATGAGTCAAACTGTAGAAGACTACAGTGTCTCATCAAATGCTTTTCGAAGAAAAATTGCTACAGAGTTTCCGTGGAGTCTGAAAAGGGAAGCAGAGAGATGGAAATAGAGGAAGAGGAAGCAGGGTATGCAGTGCTGTCTTTTAAATACCTACTTTAAATGGCAAACTCTATTACGTAACATGACAGAAGTCCCAGACTTCAGTAAAAATGTGGGAACTAATTATTGATCACCCTTCTACAGAACCCTTAGATGAACGATGTTAGTGCCCAAGCCCTGTTCTGAGGTACAGAGGTGAACTGGAATCTTGTAGGGGCTTTACGTGAGTCAGCAGGGTCACACAAAGCTACAGGTACAGACATCCTCTCCAGTATTTTCCTAGCTGAGAAACAGTTGAGAAGCAGATTTAATTGACTGTTTTGATTAATTCCTATGAAAAAGGATGCTAAAAATAATCAGTCAAAACTTAAGTCCTCGTGTTTAAGGTGAAATACCACTAATATTTTTTAAATTGTTCTCTAAATCAAAAGAACAGATTGTCAAAAACATCTGGCTCTAAAAATCTTTCTACCGGGAACTAACGTTTCTTCTCTGAGATAATGATGAGCTACTCAGAGACATGAATTTTGAGGAAGGTATTTTGTCTAAATTTAAATTTTAAGGAATAATCTGACTTGATAGAAAAGGAGATGAAATTTAGAACCTTCATTTCTAATTAAATGATATTACTTTAACAATGAGTTTAAACTGGTTTGGGGGTGTCATTGTCTTCTGTATTAGAGACAAACAGCAGTACCTATCTCAAAAAAAAATAATCCCAAGAAAGTGAAATATATAACAAAAATTAAATATGTGCCTTCTCAGTATCTCCAAGTAAGCCAATAAATGTCCCTGGAAATGTTTCTTTAATCCCCCTGACAGGCTTTTATCTGAACTATGTATTCTATTTCCAGACTTTGAGTTTCCAAACTAGACCTTCAGGAAGGTAGTGGAAATAGAAATCAATAAAGTTTTCTGTAACAGATTTAGTACAAAGTGACTACCCCGGTGTGTTGTTCAGTAGTACTACTCTAACCTCCTGCTTCTGACAGCAGAGCAGAACTCTCTCAGAAGTATATCTAGTTAGTTAGGACACTTGGAGACAGAGCATCTCTTTTTTCTTCTCTGTCACTGCCTCAATTTATTATATGAAATTGAAGAGATTCCCACCTCACAATCCCATAAAATCAAGTAGGAAAGACTGTTTTATGGATGAACAGGTGGGAGAGAAAATATTGAATTCTCTGAAGGAACCAAAAAATTGTAGGTGTGGAGTGACCCTCTAGTTGAAATGGTGTTGGCACTATTCCTGCTAATACTTTTCCCCTTCATTTTTCCTGGATGAAACAATTTGCTGAGTTTCACTCCACTTTGCTCCTAGTTCTGGTTGAATAAAGCCACATATTTTGGCAAATAATAGCTTATTTGTTGGAAATTACCCACCAGTATTAACACCATCTTCTCCAGGATTCTGCTT
Organism: Penelope pileata; assembly: GCA_013396635.1. Classification (NCBI taxonomy): domain Eukaryota; kingdom Metazoa; phylum Chordata; class Aves; order Galliformes; family Cracidae; genus Penelope; species Penelope pileata. The sequence goes on along the minus strand of WBMW01000149.1, from coordinate 178,172 downwards.
TTCTCCACTTTTTTATCCTATTGATTTATATTTCATCTTTTTGGAGGCAGGCTTAGAAAGCCTGTAAAGCCTGTTTTCGTCAAAGGAGATCTTCAGTTGTGAATGTTAAGTGCCACGAAAACACTGCTGGCAAATAAGAACAGGACAGGAAAATAATATCTTCTCCAACTCCCTATGACATGCCTGCTTCAAAGACTATCTTATCTCTCTGTGACTATGATCTTTGTCTCTCCTACAAAATGCTGAAGTCAGTATTGAAGAACCTACAATATAACTCTCAGGAGAACTTAAGATTTCCTTGAGGTCATGGGGCCAAAAGGAAATCTTTCCCTCAGAATATCTCTGTCTTGCCTCTTCTGTAGATGTCTTCTCAAGCCAGTGCCACCTTTTTTTCTTTTGCTTCCTCATACCCAGTTGTTTGATTACCCTACATGCACAGAGATGCCCAAACCAGTCCAACAGGTTCATGCAATTTTCATCTATGTATTAATTGCCTGTAAATATAATTATTTCAAACCCTGAACTTTATCAGAAGTCCATCCTTTGTTGTACCACCCCCCTTCCCCCCCTACACACATCCAACAGATCTGCAGTATGGCACGTGAAAGCAGAAAACCGTAACCATCTTCTGGTGACACACAAGGAGAACACGTTTTCTTCTTTTCTACGTGTGCCTATCTCTCCTCCCCAAGGCGAAACTCTCACACCACCTCTCCTGGTTTCAGGTGTAATCATAAACCAGCAGAAGGTGATTATGGGTAATGTAGTTCCTTCACTCCCTTGTGTCTGTTTGCACAAGTGGTACTAGGGACTTGCCAAACTGCAAATTCCAGCAGGCATTGTTCTGCACCCCTAGCAGACAGGCACATACCAGGTGTGCTCCTAGCAGTTAACACAGCCATCAGCGCGCTGGAATTTTTCAAAGGCAGAGCAAAAAATAGGTGCTCTTTCAACAGTGCTGATGTCCTGAGCCACGGCATGATTTGGATCTAAGAGAAGGCTCTTAGTTTCCAGAATGGTGAGTTACTTTCTTTTTATTATTTTTTTTTTATTTCAAGTTTTTTGTTTGTTTCTATTTAAAATATTTTAGAGGGTCTGAAATATTGCAGTAATTGTTTACCAGGTACCTCTGGAGAAGGTGCAGAACCTGTGTACATTTTACCTGTGTGCATGATATAGTACCCTAGGGTAGTTTGGGGTGTGTGGAGGAAGGCTGGTGATTGCCTTTCCTGAGAGCACAAATACTAGTGAGCCTCTTGAAACTTTAAATCAACCTATATTAAGCTGACCTACTGCATCTTTCTCCTCTTGTGAAGTAAGCCACTGCTCGTGGGTGTGCATGTACGGCGCTTTTATTTATTGATTTATTTCCTTGTTGTTGTTGGTTCTCTCTTTCTTTAAACACTGTATGAACAGAAATATTCCTGTTGGTGCATGCAGCAGTTGGTCTGGCCCCTAGCTTTGTGAGTGAGAGATCTGGAACATGCAAAAGAGTGTTGAACACCACGTCACCATCCTCACTGCTAACAAGAAAGCCATTAGAAATCAGAAAAACAGTTTAAAGAGCATACACACTTCTGACATTTAATGTATTTATTCTCTGTTAAAAGAATTCTTGAAAGATAATAACTCTAGGCTAAATGAAGGAAAATGCTGATAGACCTTGAGCAAACTCTCTCTATGACTGAAAAAATGACAAGTAGAGCTGGCTAGTCCGTTTAAGTAAAATAAATCCCAACCCCACAAACAAACAAACAAAACAGCCACACATTTAAATGAAAGACAAGGAAGCAACAGTTCTTGTTCTCTTCTCACCTATTATTACTACTCAGCTGGTAACACCTCTGCTTTGATATACATTTCTTTTTTAAGGGAGACTGTTCAAAATCTTAAGAGCTTGAGAATCATTTTTGGCTATATTTACTACGAAAAGACAACAGGTATCCTCTTGAGTAAGTGAGAGAGGGAAGGGATCATTATTACTGTGTAGATCTTAGGAGGCACAAACTACCACACTGGCAACACTCCCTAGCCCAAAACCATATATCTGACAGAGGTTGGCATGAAATGCTCTAATGCAGAACTCATGCATTGAAACTAGTTTCATGGTGTCTGTGTTGGATGGGTGATGTACAAGGGGATTTACACCACAAGCACAAGCTGCTTATTGTCTTTCTGGAAGTAATAAAATAGTGTTTACGTTGGGTACATTAAAAATGAGGAATATCTACTAAACTATTAAGTGCAACGATATCCTCTGGGAATGTGTTCAACAAGCTAATTATATGTTGCAGTAGAAGGCTTATTGAGTATTTAAATGTTTGGTTTAAAATGTTATTCTGCCTCTCTCTCTCCCTATTTTCTCCTCTCCTCTTATTATATGAGAATGGTTAATTGGGCTCAACTGCACTCTTCTCTGTTATTCAGCTTCCTTTTAACTCTCTGTCATAGGGACTTTCAGCTTGTGGCCCAAGAATGCTGGTGTTTTGTGGGCTCTCTCTGAGGGATTTCTGTGTAGGTATCCTAGGAAAGCAAAAATTTTGAAATTCACTCTCTCTCAAGTCAGATGCCTTTGCTTTCTCTTTTCCACAGCAGAGAAACTTCTTGGGAAACTACTCATGTTCATGTTACTATAAACTTTGTCATGAGTCCCTGCATGGGAAGTTCACACTTGAAATATGAATGCAAAATAGATGGATGAAATTCCAAATGCACACAGCTCAGGAATATAAATCACGTTAATGGAAAAGCCAAAAGACTGGATCTGAAGAGATGGTCAGTCAACCAAATTTGGTCGTCACTGAAGGGTCTCCTGTACAAAGAGCTGAGCTCTTTGGCAGTGGCAGCTGTGATATGTCAGACTTCTGCACCACAAACTCTATGCTGAGTACTTATAAGAAAAAAAAAATCATGGAGAAAGCATAGCTCTGTCTGGAACTAGAGACTTTTCCATCCCTTCTACAAAATACTACATAGGATCTTAAGTTACCTCCCAGCTCCAATGACTGCAAATGGAACATATCTGGAAAGGCAGAAAGGAGCTATTTCAAGTGTCTCTTTCCTGGTGTTCCCATACTCTGCTGCTACCACAAAAACTTTAGTCTAATTTGACCTTACATCTTTTTAACTTCTAGGGAAGGATTCTCCGTTCATATCTTGCCCTTTTTCTTGAATTCTTTACAGTTCTTCTTCTCTGTATTTTCAACAGTTAGTTTTTTCAGAAACTGAACTCCAGAATAAAGTTGAGGTCATCTGCTCACATGAAACACATATGCATTGGCTCTGTAATGTTTTTCCGTATTTTCATCTGCTTCTTAATACAGTCCTCTATCTTATTTGATTTCTTGTCGTCTTTGCACTTCAGGCAAGCATCCTTATTAAAATGTTCAGGATCAGGCGTAAACTTTTCCTAAGAAATTGCAGCTAGTTTAGAACTCAGTCTGCATGAATAATTTTAAATTGTTCCTGCAAAAATACCTCTTTGTGTTCTTATCTACAGCAAAGTTAATCTTACACTGTCCATTTTTTTGAAGATTTCCCATAGTTCTCCATAGTCTGTCGTAGTGTGAGTAACCAAAGAATTTTGATTTTTGAGCTAGCACTTTCATCTCACTTTTCATTGACCTTCCCTTCCCACCCTCCAGAACTTTACCTAAAGTGTCTACTGTGTACTTTAATGTGCTTAGGCACAAGAGCGCACACCTGCCAAGGAATGATAGTGAAGTTGAATCAGGGGTTTGAATCATCAAAAATTTTGGGAAAGTGAAGCAAAGTCTTATAGCTTGCAGCAAGTGATGTTTTGTACTCTTTGTGATCGATAGGAAAAGTTTTCAGGTTTGGAAATGTCCAGGCATTCTTTTCAAGGAATTTAATAGGAGGCATATACTGTAATGATGGGAGTCCTTCCCTGCCTAGCTGAGTTTCATTGTTTGAGCCAGCCTGCTCAGGAGGAAGCCAGCTGATAACATGGTTGAAAGCTGTGTTATGTACCTGGGGATGCTGCCTCCTTCTTGCTGCATGGGTGACTGCAGGATGCAATGCTGTGAAACGTAGTGAGCATTCTGGCAGTCTAACAGAGTCTCTTCTAGATCTTCTGCTCTTGGGATATGTACTTACAAAAGACTCTGGATGACAGTTATTCAAATCCAAAATGTGACCAGTTGAATCAGCCATTTTCTTTAGCTTTATCAATGGGAAAAGGATCTTTTCAAATTATTAAAGGTAGTCTGGCTTCACTGGAGAATCAGAGTCCTTAATAATCTTTGTATTCCTCTTTACAACATACTTGAGATATAGGGAGCTGCCATTTTACATAGGGAGCTCTACGTTTAAGCTGCTCTAATGTCTACCTCCTGCTGAATGAGAGTCCTATCTTTCTTACCTTGCCATTACATCTCACAGAGAGGCACAAACGAACACTGACTCATCGATGCCTGGGCCAGCTCACTGTGAGACCAGATAAGTACCAGTGCTGATGCAAAATAGCAGTAGGATTGCTGGTTTCTGGAGTAACCAGCCACCCAGCCAGGTGGCATCCACCAGAACATCCTTTGCCTTAAGCGTAGTTGCCAGATGAACATCTATTTTGTCTAAAGCCTTAAAAACTTGGAGGATTTGGCCCTAGTTCTATCCCAATCTGCTCTGAATTCTCTAATGTGCATCTCTCTCCCTATGGAAGTGTATGATTCTCACTTGATTTAAATGGGAGCTCACAAATATACAAGACGATTCCAAAATACGATATCAGAGGTGGATGCCCACGACATCAGAGGTGGATGTTGGTGGTATGGCAGTAGAGGTTGGACTTTCCCACAAATATTCTGTTACATTTTGTTGCTGTGTGACAGATGGCAGCAGAGGGGCAGTCTGACAAAATGGCGTTTGCCATGGAAGTGGGTGTGAAGCAACGGTCTGGAATTAATTCCTCCATGTGGAAAAAAAGGCGCCCATTGACATTCATCTTGCTGATACACCAAAGCAGACACCTCATTGCTTGTTGGCTGCAACAGCCTATATCACAACATACTTGCGCAAAGGCTTAATGAGTTTCTTGAATTCCCACCTTAGCCTAGGTCTGTCAAGAACCAAAACTTCGCCAGTCGGCTCAAAGCTTGTGACCCACCTCTGGCAGATCCTACAGCCTCATCTCAGTACTATGATCTAGTTGGGATCAGACTTTGGGTATATACTTACAAGAAGAAGAAACTGTATTTCTACACGCACTGAGCTGCGTAATTAAAAGGAAATGACTTTCCTTGAAGTAACTGGAAGGACGGGTGTGGCAGCTGGCAAGACTTTCAGGTAGTTAGCTTTATTCATAGGTGATCTCATGCAATAACAACTCTAAGCCCTGTAGAAAAGCCTACAGTGCGATGATCACCTTTTTGAGCTCTCTTGCTCTGATCCACTTGCCCTAATTTAACAGGATCTCTGTAAAAGTGGGGGGGGGTGTCACAGCAGGGAGACAAGAATTCTCAATTTATTCATAACACTGCCCTAATTCCTCCAGCATAAACTGTCACCTGTTGCTCCATGTGAAATTGTAGTGCTTTGAACCTGAGTAATGGCTGTTATCTCTTCTGCTCAGTGTGTGGGTACGTGTGTTTTTTTAGCTTTGCATTTGAAATTTAGCTTGTGTAACTTGCTTCCAGTTTTGTACTATGTATTATGAGTGAAATGAGCAATGTAACAAATACATTTATAAAAATGCATTACTTTTCCATGAAAACAGTATCATAGAATGGCTTAGGTTGGAAGGCAGCTTAAAGATCATCCTGTTCCAACCCTCCTGCCACAGGCAAGGTTGCCATCCTGCTGCCCAGGTCCCCATCCAACCTGGCCTTGAATGCCTCCAGGGATGGGGCATCTGCCACCCTCTGAGTAAAGAATTTCTTCCTCACATCTAACCTAAATTTTCCCTCTTTTAGCTTAATGCCATTCCCCTTTGTCCTATCACTATTATGCCCTGTAAAACGTTAGTCTCTCTCCTGCTGGTAAGCTCCCTTCAAGTACTGGAAGGCCACGGAGAGATCTCCGCAGAGCTGTCTCTCCTCTGGGCTGAACAAGCTCATCTCCCTCAACTTTTCTTCACAAGAGAGGTGCTCCAGCCCTCTGATCATCTTCATGGCCCTCCTCTGGACCCACTCCAACAGTTCCACATCCTTCTTGTGCTGGGGGCCCCAGGCCTGGATGCAGTACTCCAGATGGGGCCTTACAAGGGCAGAGTAGAGGGAGACAATCACCTCCCTCTCCCTGCTGGCCGTCCCTCTTCTGGTGGAGCCTGGGATACTGTTGGCCTTCCGAGCTGCAAGCTCACACTGCTGGCTCATGTCCAGCTTTTCATCCACCAGGACCCCCAAGTCTTTTTTGACAGGCCTGCTCTCAAGGATTTCTTCTGCCAGTTTGTACACATACCTGGGGCTGCCCTGGCCAAAGTGTGACACCTTGCACTTGGCCTTGTTAAACCTCATTAGGCCCACTCATAGGCCCACTTTTCAAGCCTATCCAGGTCCCTCTGGATGGTATCACTTCCTTCTATTGTGTCTACTGCACTACTCAGCTGGCTGTCATCAGCAAACTTGTTGAGGGTACACTCAATCCCACAGTCTATGTTGTTGATAAAGATGTTGAAGAGCATCAGTCCCAAGAGGGACCCATGGAGGACAACACGTGACCAAACTCCACCTGGTCATAGAGCCATTGATCACAACCCACTGGCTCTCTAACAGTTCTCAGCAGAAGCAGCTTCTAGCTGAAGTTTTTGTAGTATCTGTCTCAAGGAGTGGGAAGAGGACAGTTAAGCACAACCTTGCCCCTCACTTTCCATGTGTAGGACAAATTGCTACAAGTTGACAGGGGGCAAAGCTGCCCAGTCCTGCAATTAGATAGTACATAGGGCCAATTTGTAGATTACACTAATTGAACAAGCTGAAAAACCCCAGTGTTAAGCTTCATATAGTTATGAGGATTGTGGGGGAAGCTAGCATGGTTTCCCCAGTGGTATAACCGCTGTTTTGGAGTGCTTGTAAGCATCCGAAGGGTGCATAAATCTAGTTGTAAGTTATAATCATCCTCACATAAGTATCGTTGTTTCTTTATCCGCTCAGTGGAGAACAAAAAGTGTGTATAGTGGCTCTCACAGTTACCTGTGCTCTGGCAGATAAAAAGGTATTTACACTCTGCCAGCTGGATCCCTCCCACTGAAACTTACCTGGCTTGCTCCGATGGGTAGCTGCTAATGTGGCTGCTGAGCAGAGATGTGCTGCTAATCTAGAAAATATGTAAGAGTCCTTTGCACCTTGGAGTTCCCCATGTGGTCTTAACAGTCATGATTGTGCACCAGTCACAAGCATGCAGACAGGAGATACTGTGTACTACTGACATGCTCCCCAGAAAAGCATGGTTTTTTCTTAAGAGTTTTCTTTCTCTAATGTGGTATGTGGTAAAGGAAACAGACGGGTAATTTTCTTGAAGGCTAAACTTAACAGAAGTTACACTCGCCACCACTGTAATTGTTTTTGTTTGTTTGTTTGTTTGTTTTATGAAGTAATAAAATCTCAGACTTAAGTTTGGCTACTGGTAGATTATTCTACAAGATAAAGGAAAGCACCAGAGAAAGAAAAACAGTGGTGTGTATGCGTTTATCTCTATACATTAGTAATTTTCTACCATCTGTTGTACACACCTGCTGTTTACTTGTATCCAAGTTTGATATGTGATTTCTTCTCATAGGTGAAAAAGGAGGCCAAATGTACCCATGCCAAGGGCTCTCAGGAGGCGTTACAAACACTTGATTATTCTCGAGTTAATTGCCTTTTCAGAGTGTGAACGCATTGGGATAGAGATGGGCTGTTGTGATATTTATGCAGTGACAGTTAAAGCCTTGATCTTCCCAAGGCACTCAAACATCCTGTGCTCTGTCACTGGTTTCCTGTGTGGTCTGGGACAGGTTGTTTGGAGCCGGGTTTTTAAGGGGCTTAGCACTTGTTTACGCAGCTCTTACTGTAGGAGTGGAAGACATGGGAATGTGGCTATCAATCTCTTTGTGTTTTAGATTTCAGTCTGCAAACTGGTTTTCTCCACTCCTCCCTCCTACCCTCCTCCATCTCTGCCCTTCCTTGCCTTGTGTTAAAAACAGTCAGTTCCTTGTGACCAGGATGCACTTACCTTGTACTTGTACAAAGCTTAGCAGAGGGATGCTGTTGCTGCTAGGTCTGCCAGGATATAAATGAAAAAGTAAACCACAATTCTAGTTTGCATCCCACCATAATATAAGCATCAGTGCTGGATCTCGAGATTGGATGTCTCTAACAGTTTCATTTCAATAAAAATGTGTTTAGCTTGGCGCAAAAATAGCTAGGTGAAAGTCTGTGGCCCTGATTCTGCATAGGAAGAGTAAAGATAATTGCTTTGTTTGTTTTGGCTTTGAAATCCATAAATAACTCAAATCTAGTGTTTCTGAAAGAGTCCAACAGATGTAGGAAATGCCATCTTTTGAGCTTCTACGCCTGTGGCCCTGAAGCCTGTGTGTCTCAAGCCCCACCCTTTGGGACAGGTGGGATGGGTTGGTCTGGGATATTGAGCAGCCTACACCTTTCCTGGATGGCAAATCTCTCTCCTAACATGGAGAAAGTGGAGCAAAAGCTCACTCTTTTCCTCCAGGCAAAATATTCTGTATGCATTAAGCTGTAAGCTTTTTTTTTTTTTTCCTTTTATGCTAATCTCCATAGAACATTAAGACAAAAGTAATTATGTGGATGCTAGCAATTCAGCATACCAAATGAAGATGACAGACATTGACTTAGAGTTGTAAAAATGTGCTAAAATCAGTAGTGTGAAATGAATTTAATGATCTCACCTAAATAATCTGACCTAACTTGCAGAACAGAACAAACTGTTCAGTTATGTTTGTCAAGGCAGTCTGATCATATAGTCATAGTGTGAAGTTCAGCACAATCCACTGCAGTTCCAAGGAAAATAACTTGCACTAAATTAGACAAATATCTTTACACGTTGTTACAGATGAACTCCTTATACTTTTTTTCTTTAATGGATGTGGATAACTATATAATTGCTACACTACAATACACAAAATTTTTAATACCATTATAATTCAAGTTGTGAGCAAAGTTGTACACATTTCTGCTGATTGCATACTAAATGACCCGTACAAAAAAAACTCTAAACTGAGATCTGTCAATAGGCGATCTAAAAGAAGTACATATGTAGACAACATATGGACAGTGCATTTCCAAGAATACTCACCAAATTAAAGTTTAGATGAAGCTTTGGAAGCAGAATATATTCTTTGCATTTTGATTTTCATCTTGTATTCTTCCTGCTCTCTGTAATAGATAGCTCTCAGTTGGAGAATCCTATGTTCTGCAAATATCTGCTTGTCATCATCAGTGACGTGAAAGATAGAAGAATAATTAGCATAAGAAGGAGACTGAAAATCTCATGTAATAAATTGCACAACCAGGTTTGTACATGTCTGTATCAAAGAGATGTAACAGGAATCTCCTGTCTCTCTACAGCAAAGGAAAAAACCTCTTAAGCAAAGTAACTTGCAATTACACATCAAGGTGTGTGTTTGATGTTTATAAGTTAAATGCTACAATGATGTCTGTTTGCTATGACACTTGTATACTTCAACCAAGGAACCACTGGATATGTGTAATGGCAGGAGTGAATTGCTTGATCTTATGTCTTTCAGCTGCACTATATGTGTGCTTTTTTTGGTCCCTATAGAAAATGTATTAAATAGCAAATTTCATGAAGAAAAAGGAAGTATAATTTCACATATTCGTATATGTATATTATGTCACACAATACAACATTTTGAACCCTTATTATCTGAAGCAATAGGAGCTGGTTAAAGGTGCAGAACTCCAGACTTCCTGCCAAGGGAATAAGATGATTAGGGAAGTGTTTGAACATCTAGGGCAATGGCCTTATGGTAAAGACGTGAAATCTTCCTCCCACATTTCAGTTCAAACGGAACAAGGACAGAAAGCTTACAAAGATGAAATCAAAAAAAAGTTTCTGTAAGGATGGCATTTGAAAGGTGTCGCTGCATAGGCTGAATCCTCAGAGTAAAAACACGGCAGATGCCTTCAGGTTCCTAAGAGTGTCAAAACACTATTATGACTGTGGTCTGGATTTCAGTTTATTCGACTTGTAACATTGTACCTGGTTTCTTTCAGTCCAGAACAAATGTTACTCTGCTATTACTAATCAGACTGAAACTGGACAGCTAGAGAAACTCCTGCTCCATGGAAGCAGTGATCCGAAATGACATGGCCTGTGCCTGGTGCTTGTAGGGTCTTTGCACTTTGGGTGGCTAAGACTATTTGAGATGGTTGTTCTGTTCCTTCCAGTCTTCTGTAGCCAATGCATGAGGCACTGTTGGCATTTTCCTCCAGCAGACAGAGATTAGCCTCCCCTCCCACAAGAACAGTGTCAGAAAAACCTCAATTCTAGGCAGTGTATGAGAATTGCCTTTTGAATTAATACTTGTGAAATTAATGCATCTTTGCATGCCGTTTAAATATCCTAGTGATCCCAGATCAATTTTCAGTAACTTTTCTTTGATAACAGTAGGCTGGCAATAACCTACATAGCTGTTTTACTTCGTATACCAGGTGATTATTCTTTCTAGTGAATGAAGCATCATATGGCTGCAGAGATGCTTTTGGATGATAAATGATTCACAGGATTTTTCTGTGTAGGAAGCCAGTGAGGTGAAAGAACTGCAGTCTTTTTGGAGATTTAGTATTACAAAGTACTGAACTTGCTGCTTATATGGGATGGAAGGTGAGTATGCCCAGATTCTATGAGGAGTTGAAGCCTAGATTTTCACAAGTCTGGACAGTGGCTGGGCCTTGCAGTAGCTTCTGTGTTAGTGAAAATGAATTTACTTTACACAAAAAATCTTGGAGGGGGATAGGACAGAAGGACAGAACTACTGGCTGGAGTTGGTGGGGTTTCTTTTTTGTTGTTTGTTTTTGAGAGTGGGAAGCTGGAGATAGCATACTAAAATACTTCAGTTGGTTCTGAGAGTTACTGATCTTTAGCCTACCACTTCTGTTAGAAAGGCAATAACTTTAGCTGTGATGAAAAGTAGTAAATGAAATAGCAATCTGGGCACACATTTTGAATTGGTAGAGTATAATCCAAAGCATTACTGAATCAGTTTCCTGAAGATTTTCTGCAGGCTTATCTGAGACACACTGTGAGTTTTGTGTTTAGTATTTTCCGATGAATTTGTAACTGCATTACTCTAGCCATTATTTTTATTTGGTGGATTAGTCAGACTTTGAGGTAGCTGAAAACTTTTCTTTGAGTAAGCTGACTAATTTTTGACTATGAAAGGCTGATATGTATGGTAACTTAGGGGTAGATTTTTCCTCCCACCACTTTGACTTGTGGCTTGAGTAGAGACTCTCATGTATTCTAATGCTTGAGCCACTGGCCCCTCACTTTGCCTTGTGCTCTTTCCCTCTGCATCTCTAACAGTCAGTACCATAGCCAGTGCGCCTGTGTATGGTTGGGGAAGAAAGTAAGAAGGAAGCAACAGCTTTGCTGTCTTTTTCTTCTCACCACTTCCAGATTAACTGAAGAAAAGCAAGAAACTTGAGTGCTTTATTCATGTCAGGTGGCATGAAAAGATACAGAGCTGTAGGAAGAAAGTTTCATGAATGGGCAGGCACCCTTCTGTGTAGAGTGCCTGCTCATGCTACTCCTGAGCCATTGCAGCTCTCAGCTGCTTCATGAAATTTTGCGCTTAAATCGGTGATGTTGGCAAAGAAGGAAGAGCAGGAACCAGTGGGGATGGAGGTAGGGTGCCGGTAGCACCCTGAGGAGTAGAACTGTTAGGAAAAGAGCTGGAGCTGTGCTGTTGCTTTTGGCGGTGAACAGAGGCAATGGGAGATGAAAGCATAGAAATGTCTGAGCTAAGATAGTCTCCTCTGATTTGTCATATGAGTAGCTCACCTGTCAGTTCTGGAGCTCGATTAGCTGTCTGTGAGAACCTCAGGAATGGTTTCTGCATCTGAGCATTCCAGGGAAGCAGAAAAAACACAGCCTCAAAATGCTGTCTGTGGCTAACTCTTTATGTAGCACCAAAATAGTGTGGATTTCCTGGATGGAAAACCTAGATTTCCTCTGAGGGATTGCATCCAAGTTAAGGGTATGCATCACAAGAGGGAGAACTGCTGCTGGAAAGCCAGCTGGACACTGGAGTGCAATGGAGAGAATGAAGAACTAAAGAACACGTGGACTGGAGCTCATACAGAGCTTACTTTCATTTCTTTTTCCATTTGAACAGTGACTTTGTCACTACTGCATAAAAATGGATGACATTAGGCATGCTATTCTACCAAGCAGTAAGAGAAGTACAGATGCACTCTTCTTACGCATAGGAACAGACAATTCAGTCAATGAACATGTAAAGCAGCAAGATTTAAGGACTAAATTTAGACATAAGGGCATGGAATTTACTGGGAACTTGTCTCAAATATTCTTGAATTTCAGTGTTTCCTTAGAGCATCTACATGGTATTGAAGACTGATTTATTAATATATAAAGGCAAAATTACTCCTATTTCAGTTTATAAAATTAACAGTAATGTGACAAGCAGCCGTTCCTCTGCAGCACCTCTTAATCCTGAAATACGTAGCCTGTATGATCAGAGATGTATTATCAAATGGGATCTGATATTATGTGGCAGTTTATCTTCCTCTGACTTAATTCTTTTTGCTGGATCATCACCACTTCAGTGTCTATCTGGTTCTATTATTTCATATTAATCATATTATTTAAGTAAAAGTATGTCATTTTTAACAATGCAATTGGTAAGTAGTTAAGGGTACAATTTGGAGATTAAAATATCCTTAATTGGTAGGGAAACTACCCATTGAAGCATAAATTCCTTTTAATAGATGTAAGATTTATTTTCCTGTCAAGAGCACGTGTAACTACTACATAAAGGGAGAGTCTGCAATATAATGAGAGATACTGCATTTGGCTTTTGGAGAACAATATATGTTCTTATGAATTCTCCTCTCTTCCTTCCTTTAAAATTACAAACTCTACCAAAAATAAATTCAAAATATTGGCAAGTGTAACTTAATGGACATTTCAGCCTATTATTAGCCGCACAGGCACAAATGTTTTAAATGAAGTAACATCTCACTGCCAGAGGAAGTTCTGACCAAGCTTTGTGGGCTATGGTTGCTATTAAAAGCAACAAAGAAAAGGTGAGCTTTCTGCAGCATACCTTGGAAAGCAACACAGTGATTGAGACCCCATCTGATGCTCTCTTCCATATGTTGCTAAAATGCTAAGGACTATTCAACAAGCTCTTCAGTCAAAATAGATCAATACACAAAAAATAAGCATCAGTGCTTTCTTAAGAAAAAAGTGATCACAGTCTGTCAGACATACTATTTGTTCTGTCACACATTCACGTGTCTGTTGCGTGGTCAGAAGTAAAGCAAAGTGCAATTTGTGAGTGTGCTGAAGAATGATTATGCTGTGGTTACAAAATCTATAAACTAACCTCTAATGACAACCAGAGGTGTCCTTGTCAAATGTATACATTTTCTTCTATCATATTTAATGTAATTACTTTCCTGACATCGGCAGCTGTTTTATTTATTTGTCTCCATGCTGAGCTTCTTTCAGCATTTCTACTCTCTCTGTATTCATCTCCCATTTCTCAGAGGAGCCAGAACAAGTCTTTTACTTGATTTCATCCCTCTCACACATGTAAAAGTGGTCGCATGTAAAAAGATCCAGCTGACAGCCTAGGCTTTCTGATATACTCTTTCCTCTCCTCTGGAGCAGAAGTCTGTCATGCTTATGTCAAGAGCCCTTTTCTAGCTCTTAGCTATCTATTTTGCAAATGAAGAGACAAAATTGCTTCAGACAGGGTCACTGCAATCTCAGGCAAAGTATCAGATTTTAAGAATGGACACAAACAAAGGTTCTACAGAAGTTCTAGCTCACTCCACTAGCAAGGAGGACCTCCAGCTATGCAGCACTCCTTTCAAAGAAGCAGCCTAGTTCTAAGAGATACAATCCCTTCAGTGGCTGGCCCTTATATGAGCCCAGAGTGGATCCACCCCGGGTCCATACCTTCCAGCCACATGAAGAGCACAGGTGCAAACAATTTGCCTGTGCTCTCTGGGCCAGCAACACCCCTTCACCAGGTGCTCAATCACCAGTTCAAGCCCTGACCTAATAGTTCTCCTACACTTGTCCTATCAAAAGAACAGCACGCTGCAGTATCCTCTGGTGTCTTTCTCTAGGTACTCACTTCAGTTTCCTGAAACCAGGGTGCCAGAAGTGTAAATGTATTTCATACAAGCTTGGGTGCCAAGGTGAATTTACTCTGAGGTTCACATTGTGTGTTTTGCCCATACATCTTCAGTCTGTGTCAGTACAAAACAAAGGTTCATTACAGGAATTTCACAGCTGAAAGTTCAAGATTGGGTCCTGGCAGTGTCAGCCACATTGCTTTGTTGTATCATTTTTGATCTGGAACAGGAGAAAAACATCCTTCATCTTTGCAACCTGTCCAGCCGATATACGTGCTTAACATCACTTGTTTATGTTGATAATAATTATGATGTTAAGATCTTAGAAGGAATATGAGAGAATAAAACAATGGTTCTTCTCTGCAGGTGGATTCCTTGGTGCTTTGACTTAATGCCATGAATAATAGAGCATAGCTTTTGAAGGGTTTCACTAATGTTTCACTGGACCACATGAGACATTTTAATGTTAAAGTCAAGAGGGATTTTCACCCTGCCTATGCTCAGCCCTTAAATTAAAGATTAATTACTTTTGGGAAACACAGCTACACAGCTCAATGAAATGCATGAATGCCAGTTCCTAATTAAGAATTAGTTTGCTACTTGACCTGGGTTTGAGTTTCTGGAAATTGTTATCCTTTACTTGCTTTCTGGGTGGATTGTGGATGTGGTGTTTTCCATATATAACTGTAAGAGTGTTAAACAGTAAGATGCTGCCAAAATCCAGTCTTCAGGATAGAGGAAGCCTTTTTTTTTTTTTTT